>JARJLG010000170.1:0-214640 GCA_029448575.1 Mycena maculata
AGAGGTTTCTGGGCGCAGATCACTTTCCTGTCTGAGCCTCCCACATCGTCTCCTAACATCCTTAGGGTTATTTCCTTGTTCATCATTCTACATGTTCACGCACCTCTATATTTCAATTGGATCTACCCACTCGAAAATTACCCTTGAGCCCCATGCTATACTTTATAATGATACCGCTTAAATTATATGTTCTGCTTCACATTGTACTCTGTGCCTGTGCTGACTATGATGATGAGGCCTTGTCTCCACCGTGCAACTCAGAATGGTGTCATCATTGTTCCTCCCAGACAACAAATGCAATGGCCATTATCCCGGGCTGGTTATTCTGTGAATATACTACGGCCCAATGCGAGCTGGTCGATGTGTCAGCATCGACCGAGCGAACTTTGGGCTGCCTCAGAAATGTGCTCCACCTCCAACGACCACGGTACCGGTAGCGGGCCACGCCGCTTGTCGGCCTTACCCGCTTTATAGTTCTTCCAAAACGTCCGCGACGGGGGCAGCGATCTGGAGCTTCTCAAAGTGGAAGCAATGACTTTGTCCGTGCGTAGCACAGTTGGGTGCAGGATGGGACCTCTGTGTGATGTGCTGAGTCGAAGCCCCGCATCCTGGGAGCGGAAAGAGCCCAGGACCTTGTGGATTGAAGGGGAATTGGTCGAGAACGAGCCGCCGTTTGGTGGTTGATGCTAAGAAAGTGATGTTCACACACCTCGGGCCGCGATCCGACTTGCCATAATTTCTGATCATGTCATCATTTTGACCCGAAATTTATTATGGACCATCGTCAGAGGTTCCATTCCCTCCCCCAACACACAACTTGTGGTATGTTCTGATCTACTGTCTTGTATTTCACAAGTGGCCAACTACCTAGTCCGGCCAACTACCCAGTCCGAAATAGTATAGGCAGCGATAAAATGAATCAGATCGCACCCAGCGCGGAACAGATCGAGTATGCTGTCGGGTTGGATATACTCCGACCACTATTCTCCTTCCGCAACCTCGTCTCGGTTTACCTTGCACACCCCGTTTCTCATCCACACCAGCCACGGACTAACTATTTTATTGTGACACACAAAGAAGAGTATGATTGAATTTCAATTTCTCATCATCAGGCACTCGGTCGGAAAAATCGAAGAACCAGCATTGGCTCCATCAACTCAACAGCCATTCCTGGATAATAATTCCCGCCGAGTGTCACCATTTCAGGGGCGGGAGTCAGATTTCTGGAAGCCATCGAACAATGTGCCACTCGTCCACGGCCTAAGCCTTGAGACCGACGAGCACTGCCCGCACGCACGCTTACATCAATCTAAGCCCAATCCTTGATTCCGCTGGAAATCACCCATACATACTCGCATCATCGCTATTCCTCTATGACTCTAGTATGGCCCGTATCGAACAATAGAAGGATTGCCTCAGGCGTCCCTCTGTGCCGCAACCTGCGTCGCAAGGAGCTCAAATTCCGTATTTCGAAACAAAAGAGGCCGGTCGTCCCAATCAGCTGTGCCAACAGTCGAGGCTATCATCATCTTCTAGAGAAGAACGAAGCCGGGTGTTTGTACTTACCCAAATGCATTCACAAAGGAATTCCACTGTTCTATGCCACACGTCGGGCTGTGTTCCGTTGATAAGCCGTGAAATCAAGTACACATGGATTTTGCGATTTTGCATAATTCAGCGTGTCAACACGCACTGAGGGACCATCAGGGCACTCTGACTGAGTGGTCCAGTCTATTAGCACAAGCTACGAGGTTAACAAGGACTTCTACCGGTACCTTCACAAATGGGGCCACCAGATCTCTTAGTTAACTAAGGAAACTTGACGATGGTGGCAGAGAAACTAGGACATACAAGGCCTAAGGCTGCTTGCTAGGACACAAACAGCATACCAAAGAGGTTACGAAGGCGAGATACTGATTGCTGGCAGGCAACAGTGGGAAGAACCAAAGATCTCAAAGACTAGACTTATTGTGACCTGTTTACCTCAAACTGGGGACGCGTCTGATCACGCATTGAGTCCAGACCCAAGGCCTAGGTCTGACAAGACTTACCTGAACGACATGACACTCCTATCCGCTTTATCCGGATGAGTAGAAGATATGACAATGAGAGACAGACACCTCAGACAGACCTTTTAGGCAATTGTGGTTGAACCACTGAACCAAACTGGGGACTATGGGGTATCATTTGGAAGGTAGAAGAGACGTGCATGAGCTTCAAGACTATTCAGGCCCGGGACAAGAGGCTACAGACGAAGAAGACACTTTCTATCCACTTAATCAGCAATCACATGGGTTGTGTCAATCTCCACATGTCTCTTTGGCCACTAGCCAATCAGGATCCAGGGATGGGGATTTGGGCCGCAGGAACACGGACATTATGCAGTAATCATCGTGATGTAAAGCCTAGGGCAGTAGTATAAAAGGGCAGCAGAAGGAGAGGGAAAGCTAGCACATCTAGGGGCGCTGTACACGTTGTGTCAGCCACTGGAACCGTCGCTCTGATAGCTGTGGAGGTTAGACTGTGTATGAACGATAGATTGCTTTGAACGAATTGGATCAGAATCAGAACACGGCAATTGATAGAACACGGCAATAGTCAGAACACGGCAAACAGACCCAGAACATTGAACAGAACACTGAAACCGTCGAAAGACACAAAAAGCGCAGACTTAACGGTCTTAAAACCTACCCTATACTGTCTCCTTGACGTCCTAGACGTTACTTGTCCAATACAACTTGACTTGACTAGTCAAACCTTGCAAAAGCGCGAGCGACCCTTAGTTAACTAAGTGATCGACCGAGAAACCAGCTGCTATCAAGTCTAATACTTGACTTACACCCCCGAACTTGCACTCTGACTCTCTCTATTGAGGGGTTAGTTGTTGATAGTGTTGTGTGTTGTGTGTGGTTTAGAGTTCATAGCTCTGCTGCATTAGCATTTCGCATTTCGCATTCACACATACCTGAGAGTTAGTGTTTTCACCGTGCTGCGGCCTTTGCCGCAACGCGCTCCTCCGCCAATATCCAATGATCCTTCCCCCCACGCGCCGCCACCGTCCAGTCTTCGGGAGACATGGAGCAGAGGAGGTCTCTTGAGCCAACTAATCACGGATCCGCTGACACCGTACCCTGCTGCTGGTCATTCGAAAGCTCAACAAGGAGCAGGACCTTCAGAAATTTGCAATGCCGGAGGGAATTTTGGTAGATGTCCACGGGCCTATGCATGTCCAAAGCGAGGTGTGTCAACCACGGCATCTGCGCCAGGCCCACGTATGAGTCCCGGTCGAGGGCATCGGACAGTTCCAAGTGGGTGATCTGCGAGAACATGGGATGCCGAAAGTCAATAGGTGGAGTGGGTAAAAAGTCGGTGAGGTCAGCGACGAGGTGTTGCAGCGGGAGTGCACCGAGAAGGGGCAGTAGAGTGGGGTCAACTTCTTCTCTGACCACCAGATCCACAGTTCCGGTACAGGCAGAAAACCCCTTCAGCAGGTTTGCCGTGCTGTAGTGGTGTGCGAGGTAAATGTGATGGACAGAACACCATTGGTTTCGAGTCCAGGGCGTGCGAAAATTGGGTCATGGAGATGTGATGGGCTTGATATTCTTTCGAGTAATTGTTGTTGTCGGGCCACTCTGAAAGTATGAGTATCCTGAATTGTATGGGCTTAATCCTTTGAATTTTCTCAGATGATCGACGGAAAAATAGTTGTCAAGAACACTGACCATATTCTAGCTCGTCTGCTGACAGCCAGGATCTGTGGGATACATTCTGGCCAGGAGAGAGCCATGAGTTCGAGGATTTCCCGCTCTAATTCCGGCAGGAGAGGTGGAACTCCAATTTTTGACATGGATGATCATGCGAAAGATTCCACATTCTCAAGTGATCACCACCCTGTCGAAAAACTCGAATGGCCGTGCTTCATCTTCTGTCACCTCCTTTCCCCTCTCCTTGCGTCCCTAGCATGGTTTACCATCTGCTCGGCCTCCGCTCGGACTTCAGAAATGTCAAAGACCATATTCCTAAAACTTGGAAAAAAGGCCGCTGTCTGTCGTTGATAAGCCGCAGAATTTGCGAAACCTCAAATTTTACGAATGCATGACATTCAGCACTCATCCAGAGGTTGGCGTGAGCTCCAAACGTGCGACTCAGAGCCATATTGCATTATCATCTTAAACTGGCAATAACAGCTTATTCCTGGAAACTTCACCTTTGGGACATTTGGGGGTTGAATCCGGATTAAGGCTCAAAGCCCATACATCAAAGTCCTGAAACACCCTCTATACGTGGGAAGGCAAAGCAATGCTCACTATCAAAGGGAGAATCATATTATCCACCTCTGGCATTTATTGGCACGCTGGGAACCTCATTCGGGAGGGAAACACCTAGTTGTTTACATGACTTTGGATTACCCGACACGACACGATGGGTCACTTGATCTAGGCCTGGACCTACAATTGTTACTCCTATACACTGGATCCGCGACAGCGTGATCACCCGATAAGCCGCGGACCGGATTAAGCTTGTACTGCGTGTTTCTGGATACCGATTAAGGGCATCTAGGGTATCATTGGAGGGTATTAAACCATACAATCCAGTCAACGATACTAGAAGTTGAGGCATCTACCACAGAGGAAGATATGGGTCAATTACCCTATTCAGGGGACTAATTACACATATAATCCCCTGATCGACGGGAGTCATTGGACGAACATATAGGAGAGCTCAAGTAGCGAATAAGGGCGCCAGGACGTGCGCAGCTGGTACCGATTGCAGGCTAATTAATTAAGTAGAATACCCGAGGCCTAGTAATCACGCACATGTAATAGTTTTTGTACAGTATATAAGGAGGGCAGAACTAGGGAGGAGGGCACTGAACCAGACCCAAGAAAGTGAGGAGCAATACAGTCCTTGCGTACGGAGTTGAAGTTTAGGCTTGAATCTTTGGCTGTCAATTAGTCTCAGAATTCGAGTTCGGTTTTGGAATAGCATCAGTGGGATTTATAAGTGTCAGTTACGGGGCGTGAGCCATACCAAGTCCGAGGCGTGAGCCATTGTGTGTGTTTTGAGGCGTGAGCCATAGTTACGGGGCGCGAGCCAAGCAAGCTTGAGGCGTGAGCCAAGTCAGTGGAATAAGGTGTGAGCCAAACAATCGGGTCTAAACAGCCCACCGGATTAATAGTCCACCAAAACAAACCGGTCTAGAGCCGTTGATAAGCAGGCAAAATAGCCAGGCCTGAAATACCCATATTTTAGCGCCTTTGTTCTACTTACTAAAGCAGAACACTACTTATTGTTTCTGCCACTATAAAGGACTGAAGCCAGGTCTGAGCTGTCAGTTAAAAGCATTATGCACTGGAGAAGCTGAGAGGGCTACTGGGCCACCGATACCACGAGGGTCAACGGTCCAGCAGGCGTTCAGCAACTTTAAAGTCGATGTTCAACCATTCTATTGAATTGGGATGATCTACTGCATGCTATATATCAAAGACATACACATATCATCCATCCAGAGGTCTCTCTACACGGGGAACCAACAAGGGGTCAAGGGTTAACGGGAAAAGGATTGAGAACCGTGAACTAAAGAGGTTCCTATTCGGGAATAACCGTATCACGCGCTTAGACCGCGGAAGGACACGGGCAACACAGAGGGTTGCCAAGAATACATGTCCATGCTGGGCCTGTCAAGTACAGATCAGTTGGGCATTGAAAAGGCGACCAAAATAACCATACATCAGTGCTCACTAAGGCGTAGTGGGGCTGATATCACATGCCTCAGAAATATCAATCTATAATTATCCAGATATCAGAACAAGGGGTTCTTTGAGCGGTTCTACTAACTACCAACAGCTATAGGAACTGATCCATGGCACGGAGCACATTATTCTCCATTCCTGTTTACCTGTTGTACATCAGCAGTATTATTTATTTGTCTATCTTGTTGACACATCTGTTTGTATAAATACAGCTAGGTTTTAGGTGGAAGGCCAGTAGATCCACCCCTTCTTATTAGACATATCAGTTTTACTGGTATTGTCGCCTAGGAAGTCTTGTATCTATTCGGAGTACCGCTGGGAACTAGCATAGTTCTTTTTGTTACTCTTGGTCAATATATTGTCATTGTTGGATCATATCTGTGAATTGTGGAACCTTAAGGAAATTAGAATCATATCGGGTCACATCGGGTTTCATAAGGATATTGCACGCACACGGATTTGAAACAGGACAAGGAACTTTAACGGACCGAGGACACAGAAAGGGATTTAGCTAAAGTCAATTAGGACACCAGTAACTACCCCACCCAACCCCATTGTGATAAAACCCATCTCTGCTTCGTCCAAGCTTCGCTAGAGTCTTTGGATCGGCTATTGGAACCACACAATCAGTTTAGCTAAAGTCATTATTACCTAGAACTACTCAAACATCAACCCAATACTTGGTTGGAACCCCGAACCTCGCATCGTTTGATTGTTGGATTATTGTTTAGTGTTGGTTTAGTGGTTGTTGGTGCTTACGCATTGATAGTCATTGATTCACGCTTACACGGTTGTTCATAAAGTCAGCGTTTCACCATTATATCTGCATAGTTGGGAAACTTAAATCCACGTTGGGAACCAACCGATAAATTCAGGTTGTGTCTTGAACGCCACTTCAAGAAACTAGTTGAGACTCAGCCACCCTTGGGGAAACGGGAATTGAATACTTTCGTGACAAATATGTTTACTCGTGGTTTCCTTGGACCTATACTTGTGTCCAAAAAGACCCGAATCTCGTCAGTGTATCAAGGTCATCAAGGGAGTGTGTTGGTGTTGGATTCTGTCTATTGTCAGTTTAGTCGTGCTTAATCTCACTTTGTGAGTTAGGTGTAGCTCAGTCGTTCGATAGGGGGGATTTTGGCAGTTGCATATTTAGACCGTTGAACCTGAGCAACCCTTTCAACACGCTCAGTGGCCACATCTGGGACATCAGATGCTTTGGGAGACATACTGTGGGTTTTCAGCTTGGACCATCACACTCCGGAGCTAACTTTCACTTGCCCTCGTCCCAGTATCTCTCCGACTATTTTCTCCCCGGAATAATATCTGCCACCATGAAAGCAGTTGGCAGGAACAAGCGCTCAACTGGAACTACACGGCGTGCCACCAACGTCCCGACCGTACAAGTGACATTCCACACAGGTGCAGCATGCCCACCGTCCTCCACTACACAGACTTACCTGGTTACAGACGCGCCACCAAAGTTTGAGGAGCGCTACTGTAAATACTTGTATTGTAGCAACCGTCACGGTCACGATGGGGTCGGTTGCGTTGCCCAAACCTCGCTAGGTCACGGTCACGACGAGGTCCGTTGCCTGGCCTCATACCGTGACATGCAAAAATAATATGTTTTTTTACCCCAAAATCTCAGTAAGAAATCATGAAAAATCATGAAAAATCCTCCAAACCTCTTCCCTAATTCATTCTGGACTGAATACGACCTCAGAATCACATTCACAACCAAAATGAGGCCCCTTTTGCACTTTTGGGTTGCCGAAATTTCGACTGTCACGCTGAAAATTTGGCTGGTTGCCTTGCCCAAACCCCCCGGCGATGTCACGGTGGATTGCATGGTTGCTACAATACAAGTATTTACAGTACGTTGGAAACCCCGGAGTGCCACCACTCACCAGCGTCTCTGACGATGAAAGGGTTGCTCAGGTTCAAGCGTCTAAATATGCAACTGCCAAAATCCCCCCTATCGAACGACTGAGTTATACCTAACTCACAAAGTGAGATTAAGCACGACTAAACCGACAATAGACAGAATCCAACACCAACACACTCCCTTGATGACCTTGATACACTGACGAGATTTGGGTCTTTTTGGACACAAGTATAGGTCCAAGGAAACCACGAGTAAACGTATTTGTCACGAAAGTATTCAATTCCCGTTTCCCCAAGGGTGGCTGAGTCTCAACTAGTTTCTTGAAGTGGCTTTCAAGACACAACCTGAATTTATCGGTTGGTTCCCAACGTGGATTTAAGTTTCCCAACTATGCAGATATAACGGCTCTAGACCGGTTTGTTTTGGTGGACTATTAATCCGGTGGGCTGTCTAGACCCGGTTGTTTGGCTCGCGCCTTATTCCACTGCTTTGGCTTACGCCTTATTCCTACTGACTTGGCTCGCGCCTCAAACTTGCTTGGCTCGCGCCCCGTAACTATGGCTCACACCTCAAAACACACACAATGGGTCACGCCTCGGACTTGGTATGGCTCACACCCTGTAACTGACACTTATAAATCCCACTGATACTATTCCAAAACCCAACTTAAATTCTGAGACTAATTGACAGCCAAAGATTCAAGCCTAAACTTCAACTCCATACGCAAGGGCTGTATTGCTCCTCACTTTCTGGGGTCTGGTTCAGTGCCGTCCTCCCTGGTTCTGCCCTCCTTATATACTGTACAAAAACTATTACATGTGCGTGATTACTAGGCCTCGGGTATTCTACTTAATTAATTAGCCTGCAATCGGTATCAGCTGCGCGCGTCCTGGCGCCCTTATTCGCTACTCGAACTCTCCTATGTGTCCGTATAATGACTCCCGTCGATCAGGGGATTATATGTGTAATTAGTCCCCTGGATAGGATAATTGACCCATATCTTCCTCTGTAGTGAATGCCTCGACTTCTAGTATCGTTGACTGGATGGTATGGTTCAATACCTTTCCAACGATACCCCAGATGCCCTTAATTGGTATCCAGAAACACGCAGTACAAGCTTAATCCGGTCCGCGGCTTATCGGGTGATCGCGCTGTTGCGGATCCGGTGTATACGAGTAACAATTGTAGGTCCAGGCCTTGATCAGGTGACCCATCGCGTCGCGTTGGGTAAGCCAAAGTCGTGTAAACAACTAGGTGTTTTCCCTCCCGAATAAGGTTCCCAGCGTGCCAATAAATGCCAGAGGTGGATAATATGATTCTCCCTTTGATAGTGAGCATTGCTTTGCCTTCCCACGTATAGAGGGTGTTTCAGGACTTTGATGTATGGGCTTTGAGCCTTAATCTGGATTCAACCCCCAAGTGTCCCAAGGGTGAAGTTTCCAGGAATAAGCTTGTTATTGCCAGTTCAAGATGATAATGCAATATGGCTCTTGGTTGCACGTTTGGAGCTCACGCCAACCTCTGGATGAGCGCTCTGAATGTCATGCATTTGTAAAATTTGAGGTTTCGCAAATTTCGCGGCTTATCAATGAACATAAGCCCGGCAAGCCATCCATGCCGTTCCTTGACGGGCCAGACGACTTCCCGGATGCGAGCCCTGCATATGGAACCACACCCACGTGCGATGAGCAGGGCAATGAGAAGGAGGCCCAGATATGTCAGGTGCGTTCAGTGGGATAAACCTCGAATTTTCTGGACACTGATATTTCTTCAGACCGTCGCTCATATGAACGAACTGAGGGCCGAGGAAGCTGTTTTCTTTCAGATTTTCCTCTCC
The DNA here is from genome assembly GCA_029448575.1 of Mycena maculata. Classification (NCBI taxonomy): domain Eukaryota; kingdom Fungi; phylum Basidiomycota; class Agaricomycetes; order Agaricales; family Mycenaceae; genus Mycena; species Mycena maculata. Next base: position 9,479 of record JARJLG010000170.1, read on the forward strand.
CTCCATTACCACTCGCAACTGCTCACACCATGTACTTGTGGCAAGTCACGCCTTCGAACGGTGGCGTGCACTGAATGCCTTCAATCGGAGCTCTTGTGTCCTCAATGCTGGGTCAACGAGCATCAGACAATGCCCACGCATTGGGTGTTTGTTTGGAATTGGGAGGAGCGCTTTTTTGAAAAGCACGACTTCTGTCATGTTATGAAGAACACCATCATCGGGCTCAGCCACTACGGCGAACGGTGCCCTGATGCGGACCCGGGTCGGTCCTTCACCTTGGTGGATTCCAATGGGATTCATGCCACCTGCCTTACGTTCTGTCCGTGCCAGACTACCAATGGGAAGTGGGGTGAGCCTGAATTCCAGCAACTTTGCGGGCAGGCATATTTCCTGGCAGCGTGTCGGAGCCGAAGACTGGCTACAAGCTGGGACTCCTGGACTATCACTGTCAGCAGCAGAACCAAGGGAAGGGTTCCGCGTACAATTTCGTCCTTGTTCTGCAGAGGATGGCAGATCCTTTTTTTGCGGGTGCAGTTCCAGTGAGTGGACAATCCCCCGGCAGTCCCAGTATATTAACGCACGCTCAGGACATCTACGCCAACTTCCTCGCCATCACGCGCTTTTATTAAAAGCTCCAAATCACCATGGAACGTGGGCAAGCCCACCGTGTCGATGTCCCTCTCCCTGGCGAAGCCAACCGCCCATACCCAAATCGCCCGAAAGGATTTCTCGGCATCCCTTGCGAGGCATGTCCGGAATGGGGCATCAATATGCCCTTCGTCGTGAATGTACCCAGGTATCTTCGGTGTGTGCTTAACATGACTTATGCACTGCAGACGAGGCTAATAGAATACGAGGCACCTCATATCGGAAAATGATACATTGGACGGCAACTACAAGCTTAATCAGTTCTTCAAACGTGACAATGGCAGTGATACAGCCCTCACGGACGGCACAATGTATTTCCCCAAACAAGCGGAGTTCGAGGAGATAACGAAGATGTATGTAATCCCAGAAGAAGACACGGTGAATCTATTTGTACACCGTACAAGCCATCGCTAATGTCTGTAAAGGAAATACCTTGTAAAGCTCGCATTGGGTCTATCCGCCACCAGGGATCGGTGAAATACGCTCTCAGTGGTGTTGTTGCATGCGCGTGCGACCATGCTGTCGTGGGGTCTTTCGTCAACATGCTCAAGGGTGAAGCGTAAGTCTTCCGCTGCGGTTATAAGATTGTGGACTCATATCTTTGACCAGTTTTGCGCTCGGGACATTGGCACAACACGAGAAGTTCCTGCACACCAACTCACCCCACAGCCCAGAGGCAGCAACACCCCACGTAATAAGCTACGACAGTTACTGCTCGTTCGTGGTGAACGAGGTCAAGTGGGCGATCACCCTCTTTCCAGAGGACGAGTGGCTCCACACACTGCTGGCGGCAGTGGAGGGGCAAATCCCAGCTGACCACATCAACGGGTACGGAATTGACTGCCAGGCTGGCAGGCAGTCTATTTTGCCTGCAGGGGCCATTTCCACGGGGAGATGGCAGAGGTGCTGTGGGCCTTCCTGAATGCCCTTGGCTCTTCGACACGGCAAATGACCAGAGGTGCATACCACAACACTATCAACTTCGTCATCCATGCTTGGAATCTGCTCAAGGTGCTTCATCAAGGTGAGTTTGTGTCGCCTTCAGTTGAGACACAGCTGACACTAATCTGTGTCTGGCAGCTGAACTCCTGGCTGATGAGCGACTCGACGCCCTTCGGCTGTTCGAGCTCCATATGGCGGTGCTGGAAGATCTCAGCAGGCAGAATGCCACCGAGGTCGTGGCTTGGTCAAGACTTTCCCGAATCGCTTCAAAGTCCACGGCTGGCAAAGTTTGCAGTGTGTATCAGCACGAGTCGACGAAAGGTATGCCTCGATCGTATCTCCATAAAAATCTCGCTGGAAGATGTTTAGTGATGACCATCGAGAGCATGCTGGCCCCCATGATTGCTGCAGAGCAAGAGAGATTGAAAAAAAACCACGGGCACGAGGCAAGCACAACGGTGGTGCAGTGGATTCACGATGGAATAAGTATAGAGTGTTGCCAGTAAGTGTATATAACCATGGCCCCAACTGCTTTTAATGTGGCATGACGCAGGGTCCTCGCAATCGCCCTTCTGCGGAACCATCCAGAGCATCCGTTGGAGGAGACCTGGGCGACGATCACCAAGCTGCACGACACATTGAATATTGATCTCAAGAAATTCAGGGAACACCAACTGGAGATATACCTGCGCCTCAGACTCAGTGCGCTCGACGTAGATGAGCCAGAGTTAACGGCCATTCAACTTCCATTGTATCGCATGAAGCACGGGCAGTGGGCGCTGAGCGGCGATGATGCCACCAACACGGACTCGCAGTTGCGGGAGGCAGAGATCCAGTTACGCTGTGCCGAAGCTGACAGCGGTATTGTGGCTGTGCGCTCTGCCTCCTTGGCGTTGTCTGCCGTCAAGAAAGCCAGGGATCTTGGCTATCAGGGCCAGGCGGGCGTGACGCGCTCGCAGCGGAACCTCCAAAAGGCGGAGCTGATGAAGGCATTCGAGATCACCATGTACAACCACGTGCGGGTGGCGCTCATACACCTGGGCCACATGACGAAGGACGCTGTGGAGCCATATTGGCCGCTGAGCCAACGGGACATGCAGAGGAAGGAGACGCACTTACACCGCGCGAAGGGCGATTCACGGTTATTCAACGGGACGGCGTGGTATTTACAAAGCAGGGTAACGATATCGTGGGCGAAGGTGGCATTGACGCTCTTGCCAGGCCATGGGGAACAGGATAGCGAGGAGGAGCCCCAGTTATTGGCGGGGACTCAAATGCTCAAGCGGCCAGGTATGGCAGCCCCCTTTGATGAAGTCTGCTACGAATACTGACCTGATTATAGGAGGTTTCAAGCACGGCCACCGCAGTCCCAAACATCTTAAGGACATCGCTCCAGAGGACGTGGATGTGGAGTCATCGGGGTCGTCTGAAGCCGTGGACAGCGACATGGAGATGCCGCCGTCCAAACCGGAAAAGCTAAAGGACGGGAAGAAACCGAAAAAGCCGAAGAAGCGAGACGGCTGGATCTGGCTGGAAAGCTTGACACGGGCGCAACCTCTCAGCAACGAAAAATTGGCAGCGTATAAGAAAGAGAGTAAGCGGCATTGTACATTTATACAGTTTTCGGCTGTATACTAACATGCTGTTATATACCGTGCCGGAATGGACCTAGAACGAGATGGAAGATGGGCCGGAGGTTCCGGAGGCTCCGGTTAGGACCGGAGGTACCGGGAAGCCCGGAAGAGGTCCGGTGCAGTATAAAGGAAGGATAGCAACACCACAGGGGGTTAAGGGTGAGCTAACGCCTTGACTGACGGATAACCGGAAGTCGAGGTACCGGAGGTGATAAGGAGGTACGAAGACGACTCAGATCAAGAGGAAGAACCAGGCAACGATTAACGTTAATAATCAAACTGAAGTACATGAAGTAAAGACGTAGTATTTAAATGGAATACCTAATTGTATTCCCAAATAGGAAGGAGAGTGGTTCATGACAATAAGACAAGTCATGAGGTCTGATGATATGTTGTGAGACAATTAAAAGGAAGATAAGAAGACGGGTAAACGGGAAACGCTCAGTAAGCCTTCATTGCGTAAAAACCCGATGCTTCCGGAAGGTCCGGAGGCTCCGGGATATGACCGGAGCTCCGGAACCTACCGGAGCGACCGGAAGGTTGACGGGAGGCTCTGGGATGTTGCATGGATATAACAGTATCCCCCTCTTAGGTTCCTCTCCCATGAGGAACCCAAGAGATGACGAGTTGGTCGAACAATGAAGGAGCGTGGGAAAATAAACAAGATCAAAAAGTCACGTGCTGTTGGTTTTGACTCAGACCTTTCTTTCTTTCGCACCACGACCACCTCCGGCACTTAAACACCAAAGCACGATGTCGAGCAACGGAAACAGCGACAGTGGGTGCGAGGGGTCCAGCAACAGCAACCGCAGCGACGCCGGCAAGGGCAAAAAATCCGGAAAGGGGAAGGCGCGCGCAACGACGGCGGAACTGCGCGAGGAAGCCGCGCAGCGCTTCTACGAGGAGCGGGAGGAACACCGGCGGGTGCTGATCACCGCGTACCAGGAGCAGGCGGTGGAGGCCTCCCACCGCGCGGAGGCCGCCCAGGAGGACGCCGCTCGCGCGCTCCAGCTTGCTCGCGACCTGGAGCTGTTGGACGCGGAGGCTCCGGCATTCGACGAAGTGCCGGCAATTGAAACGTTGTCCCCGGAGTATGCGGAGGGTGGCGAGGGCGATGACGAGCTGAACGACGAGGACGACAGCGACGTCGAGCAGGAGGGGGAGAATGGTGCGTCGCAGTAAAATCCGGAGGTTCCGGTACTAACAAATTTTTTTCTTCCTAGCCTGCGATTCCTGCCGCAAGAGCAGCGAGGTGTGCGTCGTCGAATACGGACGCACTGCGTGCCGCCGGTGCCGTGCGAAACACATCCAGTGCAGTCGCGCGCGGCCCCTCGGACCGCCTCGCGTCAACCAGCGACGTGCGGCACAGGAGGCCCGTCGCCAAGGGTCCGCACCGGTTGCGGGGCCCTCGCGGACGCGCCGGAACCCCCGAACAGAGCGGGGCAACCGGAGGGCGCGGAAGGCGGAGCGCAAGGAAAGTGTGCAAGAGAAGCTCCGAGAGCTCGATGCCCACGTCGGGTACCTCGGGGAGCAGGTGGGGCGCACCATGTTGCGCTATAAGCTGGCATACCGGGCGTGCCAGCTTATCCTCAAGACGCTCGCAGCGCCGGAGAGTGGTCAGGAGGTACCGCCTGGTGTTGAGCGGATGCTCCGGTGGATGGCGGCCGATATGGAGGCCTCCAAATGGGACTTCTCCCTTGCTGAGGCGGCGGAGCTCGACCTGGCCGCTGAGGAGCCGGAAATGGACGAGGGTGCACGCCCGGCGAAGCGCCGGAGGTTGATGAAGCGCGGAAGCCCCGAGGTGGCGGAGAAGGAGGGGGAACCCGTCGAATCGGAGGACTCGGAGGCGGAACCGGAAGCTCCGGTTGCGCCCCGAGCCCGTTCCGAATCCTGGCCGGAGGATTTCCGGTCCACGGACGGCGGGGAGGATGAGAGGATGGACGTGGACGTCCCCGAGGTTCCGGAAGCCCCGGAAGCACCTACGGAGACGGAGGAAATGGGGAAAGTCGTGGAGCTGGATGTGGCAGAGGCGCCGGAGGGGCAGGGAACGCCCGAGGGACGCACCACGGGCCAGGCGGAGGCGAGGACAATCACGGTCCTTACCTTCAAGCCCGATCCTGAGCCAGTGCCGCCTCCGCCTCCCACTCCGCCGCCTGTACCGGAGGCTCCGGTACGGGTGAAGAGGGAGTCGGAGGAGCGAGGTTTCCAGACCTTGGTGCTCCAACCGGGAGCGCCAGCGGGATTCCACGAGGAAGGCGGGGTGTTTGTCCTGGATGACGAGGACGAGGAGATGGGGGAGCCGGAGGCTCCGGGAGAAAAGCCGGAGTCGTCCGGAGGTGAGGGTGAAGGTCCAAAGTGACCGACGAACAATATAGAGACAATTGTAAATAATGAATGTTTTGTATTTGTGGATTCGGATGAATTCTTTTCTTGATTTGATTTTATGTAAAACTTGAGTGAAATGGGAAGGATCCGGAGGTTCCGGTTAATCACCGGAGGGTCCGGAGGAGGAATGGTGAGGATTCCGATGTGACGGAATAGAAAGGCAACGTTCCGGAGCAGTTCCGGAACCGGAACGCATCGTATACGATACGGTTTGGGTTCCACTGTAGGAACTGTTGCATTCAAAGAATGAATAATTGGAGAAATGATGAATGATTGGAATATCGATGAATGATAAGAGGAGTGTTATTCCGTTGATTGGAAAAGCGACCAAATCAAGATGTCGATTGGTCCACTCCATCTGTCGATAAGTGACCAGAGTAATTCCCGGACACGAACCGAAAACGAATTGGCAAAGGAGTGTGATGCCGGAAGGAAACCGGAAGGATTCGGAAGTGATCCGAAAGGAAACCGGAAGGAATAGACAGAGAGCCGGAAGGACTCCAGAGGGATTATCCGGAAAAGTACCGGAGTGATTCCGGAAGTGTACCGGAGGCAATCCGGAAGTATACCAATGGATAGGCGGCAAAGAAGGGAAAGTGGTTGGGCAGATGAGTGATTTAAATGAAGTTGCCCAAGATCCCGAATGGGATAAGAGAAGGTGATGTGAACTGAGTACCGATGCAGGAGTTGATCGTGACGACTCTCGGGGAATCAGATAATACTCAATATGTGCCCGGAAGTGAAGGGATGGGCGAAGATGGGTGGAATACTCGGATAGACAGATTGATGCACCCAGATGCGCAGATGCCGTATGGATAACAGAAGGTTGTCGACCACTATGTCTGGAAACTCCGGAGGTTCCGGAGTATCCGGAACTCACGGAAGGATCCGTTTGATGCATGGGTGAGGGTTGTCGGATGGTTCCGGTACCGGTTGGATAATTGGTGGATGGTCCGGAGGGTGAACGATGTCCGGAACAAGACCGGAATACCGGGATACCGATGAATGATACCCTGGAATGCGTAGTGGTAGTTGGTTGAAGATTGATTGGATCTGAAATCGAATAGCGAGCGCAATTGTGCCGTCTGCAGAGAGGAAGGCAAAACGACATGGACTGAGAGGATGTGTTCCGCGTGGTATGCTGACTTTTTTGATCAATAGTCTGCACTTCTTGCGAAGAAAAGTTGAAAATTATCGGAGTTTTTATAGGCTTATCCCCCTCTTAAGGGTAGACGTCCCATCGTCTGCCGACAATTCCACATCCTCTGAGTCGCTCCGGTGAGCGCCGGAGAACTCCGGAAATTACCGGAGGAGCCCGGAAAGGCCAGAGAACCACCGTAAGGTGGAAGGAGCGACAATCCCGACAGCACAAAAGCAGGAGGAAACCTCGACTGCAAACAGAGCGATAGGGATTGGTGGTCGTAACTCGGAATTTGGAATCTTGGGCTCCGGAGAAGAGCTGCGGAAATCGGAGATACCGGAGGTTGATTCGGAGCGTCGGAACGCCGCAAGGCGAGGATTCCAAGATGTGGAGAGAGTTTCCGAGAGGTCCGAGCGAACAAACTCGGAATACGACCGGATGAACACCACCTCCGAAAATACATGGAGGCGGAATGGGTGGAGCTGGTCGCCAAAGAATAGAATGGAAAAGGCGAAATTTGATGGAAAAGCTCCAGGTGCCCGAAAAATTCTTCAAGCCAAGTACGTCCGGTTCAAAGACGTTGACTCCGAAAATGCAGACATCGATGAGTGCTATAATGGCACTTGAAAATGGATGGTCTGGGGGCTCCGGTAATAACGTAGTGTCCGGAGCCTCCGGATCAAACACACGATGATGCTGGAACGGAGGAATCAAATCTGGGATAATTGAACGGTAGAACCGGAGGTTTCGAAGTTGCTGCCAAGCGAATGATCTCGTTTTTGTACGATGTGTGAACTCCATATCGGAAAGAATCCGGAGATGATTGGAGATCTCCGGACAGAGTCCCGGAGACGTTCTGGTAGGACTGTTGAAACCTGTTTCCTGAGGCCACCGGAGGATAACGTATGAGTAATCCGTAGACGTCAAGGACAATTGACAGTAAGCCGTTGGAGAACACGGATCTCCGGAGGTCATCGAAGGATGACCTACGATAAAACGTGTGAACTGGATAATCCGGAGGCAGTCGGTGAAGTCGGAGGAAAGCATAGGTCTCCGGGGGGCCATCGGAGGAAACTACGGGTGACCCGGAAAAGCCAGAGGCGGTCGGGTCTCCCGAGATTATCGGAAGATGGCCTACTTGTAACCCGGAGGAGAACGATGGACTACAGGTGAGATCAAGGGCAAGATTCGGAGGAAGCCGGAGGAGAATGCAAGTCTCCGGAGGCTCCGAAATAGATGCAGATGTTGTGCCCATGATCAATGAAGTGAATCCGGAGGACATTGGTCGAAAGGTTCGAACAGGAGTTTTGGATGCACAAGGAAAGTTTCCTGACTTGCGACGTGGAAATTGATCCGAATTCCACGGAGCCCAAGAAATGGCGTAACTTCGAAATGATTGTTGAAAGGCGAAGACCGAAAAGGGCGAGGATGAACAATAAGGCTAATAGCCTAAATGTAAAATCGGGAAAGAGGTTAATTGCCCTCTTGAGAAGTGCGATCCGCGAGCGGAAGCCAAGCAAATGCCGGAACGCCCGGAGGACCGTGAAGCGAATAGCCTCGGGGTATGACCGGAGATTACACAGAGCAATATTGCTCCGGAGGTTACCGGAAGTAAAGTGCTCAACGGATGTCGACGAGACAACCGGAGTGAGCGGAGGGGTGTCCGGAGAGTATCCGGGACGATGTCCAAAACCGGAGAGTGTCCGGAAGGACGTCCGGAAGATGGTGACGAGTCAAACTCCGGAAAAGAGAGACAGATGTCTCGGAGATGTTCCGGAGGAACGGGATGTCGTTCCGGCGGAACGGTGGCACGCAGGCCGATGAGACCGAAGGGACTCGAGGTGATGGCGTTAAAATTGTCGGTATGAGCAGCGGAGGGTGTCGGAGCTCCGGCGCAGCATTGCTCTACCCGTGATTGGGTACCGAACCAATATCCGACATTGCTGCCGGTCGTGTGCACACTAAGCCCCATGTGAATAAGGAACAGATCAGTTGGAAACTTCCGACTAGTCAATCAACGGATTGATACGGTGGAGTTTGCCGGTATCCAGGAACCAGATTGATGGAGAATCAGAATTGATGACGCCGAGTTCCGAATAGGAACATCACCAGATGATGGAATTATGACAGACGAGGCTGCCGATTAGAGGGAAGAAGATGCCGATGAGATCCGGATGGGAGATTATCCGGAACTTCCGTGAACGGAGCAAAACCCATAGATTCACAGATAAGTAAAACAAACAGATCCGGAACGGAGAGGGAGTCTCCGGTCGGAAGTTGAAACCCATGGCATTTCTGAGATGATAGAGATAATGAGATCATAGGTCCGGCTCATGAGAGCGGGACTGTCGTGAGAGTGGAAAAGAATGGATGCGTGGTTATGATGAACTCGGAAATGCCTTCGGAGGCCGACGCGGACGACCGGAGTGCGAGTTTTCGTGGCTGCTGGTAAGTTAGGCACTGATATTGGTCGGAAAGGTGGATTTGGCAGATGAGGTTGCGCCGGAATGAGCCGGACGCTTCCTACACTCGGCAACTTGGTGTCCAGAGCCTCCGCAGTACATGCAAAGACCCTGGACCTTCCGTCGTTCATGTTCCGCAGGGAGAATCCGTCCGTTTTTACCGAGTAGCTTGTTGACAGACTCCGGAAACTTCGGGTGACGGGCCCCGGAGACTCCGGAGGCTTGACCGGAAAGTTCCGGTGCTGCAGACTGCGGTACGGATGGTGCCGAAGACGCGAAACTGAGGACGGAAAGTGCCGGTGACAGGGTGCCAAAATCGGAACTGCCGGAATCTCCTAAGAGGGATCCGGAATCATCCGGAAGTTGAGTATCCTCGACTTCGCCTTGCTCTTCATTGATTCGCTGCCAGTACCAATAGTCGATACGGCGTGCGATTGCGCGGACACCTGCTAAAGAGCTCGGATAGGTGTACTGATCCATCTCCGAGGTGATCCGGAGAGGGAGAGCGGCGCGGAGAGCGTGACTGAGAGCGGAATCGCTCCAATCGAGGAGAGAAGCGATTTTGTCGAAGTTTGCGAGGAATGGGATGATCCGATCGGAATGTTTCATCCGGAGGCGTCGGAGCTGACCCTCTGCGTCGCCGGTCGGATCCGGAGGACCGAATACGTCGAAAAACTCCATGATGAACAAGGAAAAATTCCCTTGCCATGGAAGTTCCTGCTGCGGGCCGGAGGTTGCGAATAGGCGTGCAGCGTCACCCCGGAGGAACGACAAGATGAATAAGTTCTTGTCGTCGTCCGTGCGGAAGTCCCGAGGACGCTCCGCAAAATGCAGGTAGCATTGGGCTAGGAAGGGATGGAGTTTCGAGGGATCGGTTCCGTAGAAGAATTCCGGATTCCGGAGGTTAGACCGGAGCGAACGAGGAGCTGCGTTGGAGGAGTATAGAATGGTATCCGGAACTCCGTCCGTGAACGCAGATGAGCTCGGAGGACGCGATGAAAGGAGATTGGTGTGATGGGAAAGATTTCCGCCGATGCTGTCATGAGTGCCATGGAAACCGTAGTCCGATGAACCGGAGTACGACGGAGGATCCACCGGTGGTTGGATATGATGTACCGGTTGGCAATAGTGATGGAAGACAGCGGATGGGACGGGATAAGTCTGTCCGGTCTCAGCGCTTCCAGAGAACACTCCGGAGATTCCCGGAACAGGAGCCGGAGGTTCCGGAGGATACGCCAAGGGTTGTGGAAAGCCGGTATAGACCTGATGAAAACCCGAGCTCCATGGACCGATTGGACTGGAAGTACCCGGAACAAGGTACGGGGTCCATGGATTGGCAGAAAATACGTCGGAGGACGAAGTCGACTCCGAGGCATCACAATGTGTGGCAGTGTTGTGACCAAGGTGACACTCCTCAACGCCCAGCGGAGAGTCCGCTAGCGATGGAAAGACAAGAGGAGTGGTGCCGGAGGAAGAATAAGACATAATTGCCAGCCAAGACGGTGAGTTTGATTATACTGTTATATACCGTGCCGGAATGGACCTAGAACGAGATGGAAGATGGGCCGGAGGTTCCGGAGGCTCCGGTTAGGACCGGAGGTACCGGGAAGCCCGGAAGAGGTCCGGTGCAGTATAAAGGAAGGATAGCAACACCACAGGGGGTTAAGGGTGAGCTAACGCCTTGACTGACGGATAACCGGAAGTCGAGGTACCGGAGGTGATAAGGAGGTACGAAGACGACTCAGATCAAGAGGAAGAACCAGGCAACGATTAACGTTAATAATCAAACTGAAGTACATGAAGTAAAGACGTAGTATTTAAATGGAATACCTAATTGTATTCCCAAATAGGAAGGAGAGTGGTTCATGACAATAAGACAAGTCATGAGGTCTGATGATATGTTGTGAGACAATTAAAAGGAAGATAAGAAGACGGGTAAACGGGAAACGCTCAGTAAGCCTTCATTGCGTAAAAACCCGATGCTTCCGGAAGGTCCGGAGGCTCCGGGATATGACCGGAGCTCCGGAACCTACCGGAGCGACCGGAAGGTTGACGGGAGGCTCTGGGATGTTGCATGGATATAACACATGCTCTAGGCGACCGAGTGCAGTGGTTCCGTGCAGAGGCGGAAATGTACCGCTGGTTGGAGCACTACGAACGGAAACACTCGGAGCTCTTCCGTGTCATCGAGCGGTTCCGCCACGACAAGGTGGTGTGGAGAGGAGTGGCAGATCGTGAGGAGGCGGAGAACGGAGGCCTGAACGGGGCAGTGACGTTTGGTCGGATGCAGGCGGCAATGCACAAGCGGCTGGAACACAACGCCAGGGTAATCTTCAAGAGCGCACATTCCAGCGCACATCACGAATGGGTGTCTGCAACCGGCTTCGACGACCTGGTGATCAAGGTCAACAATTGGCGCGATGTGGTCTTCAAGTGGATGGATGAAATGGTGAGTGCTACGGTCGATTGAAGCTTTTGGCTATTTACTGACCACCCATTAGAGTATACATAGAGTGTACAAAGACTTTTAATTTGACAGACTCCCTGGTGCCAGAGGACCAACAACTTCCCGCCACAAGTGTAATGGGCTTCTCCGAGCCACCCGCTGTGCTCGAAAACCCAGTCAGCGGTGTCGGAGAGCTGCTCATCGTTACACAGCCACATGCCGCCGTTGGACACTTAATTGTCGTTGACAGCCGCCCCCATGCTAGAGAACCAGGAGCTTCTGGGGGGACGTGTATTGGATGTCCAGGATTGCCCCCAGACGACGTTTGGTGTTGCTGGTGGTGCGATGTGCCTGCTCGTCGTTGCACGGCCGCGGCCGGAGCACTTGAGTCGTACATGGACTCAAGTCGTAGGTGGACTGAAGTCGTAGCGGGACTGAAGTTGTACGTGGACTGAAGTCGTTGGTGGACTTCAGTAGTATATGGACTGAAGTGGTGGCTGGCCTGAAGTCGTAGGTGGACTTGAGCTGTGCGTGGAACTTACGACGGAGAGGAACTTCAGTCCCGAGGAAAGGTGGGAGGAAGGGAGGCGGGCAGGGATGATTATACGGTTCTACATAGTACTACGTAGGACTTGAGTACCTGTACAACTCAAGTCTTAATGTGGTTCGGACCGCCTACCACTCAAGTGGAGCTAATAAAGTATTTGGCGGGGAGTTTGAAATTTTGGGAGGGACCGATCACGGCATCAAAGTCTGTGCACTTCCGATCAATTCTCGAGTAGAATGCGAGGCCCACTGCACAATCCTCATGAAGCTAAACAAAATTCTGAAGAGACAGATTTCATGGATAGAGGCTCTAGATTTATGTATTCCATTTTGCTGAAGCATTGTGCATGGAATTGAGGCAAGAATAGAGGAAATTTTCAAACTCCTCGCGCGTGCCAAGTGTTTGCCCCGAGTTGTACCAGGATGCCTGCGGCAAAGTGCTTGCACTCAGATATGCCGCAGTAGCAGACTGGTTACAAGTCTAGGACCCGGATCGATTTGGGGTTGCCGCACACGCGAGATGGGGAAGTTGAGTCGATTTCGCACTTAAGAGAATGATATATGTTTGTGGGGATGATATCGGCAGAATACAGATGCGACAATATGCGTGGATTGACGGAATCCACGGAGGGGCAATAATCCTAGTTGATCGCAAAGGCGATAAACCCAAGCAAGTACGGGGGTGGGCTGTTCCGTCCAACTGTCCTAGTTCACACCTTTGAGGCTTAATGTCACCTCTCCGTTCTTCCCGGATGATTTCGGTTCTACCTCGTCTCACCGGGGGCAAAAGCCAAGGCACCTTGAATATCCCACCCAAAATATATCGAAATTCAATGCAAGCAAAGAAGATTCATCTTGTCTACCTCATTCGAGCGCCAGGAGTCGAACCCGGGTCTCCCTCTTATTCACTATGGTCAAGTACATTTTTAGAGGGGAGAGTATGATTGATTTCCTCCGCTACAACGCTTGCTGCATATTACGAAATGGAATACGGCTCTCATCTTGGGTACATCCTGATTTCTGTATCCGAATTCACATCGAATATCCTGTTGAACTAACTTCGGTGATATGCAGTGATTCAGGGATAAGAGATACATCAAACATTTGGTAGGAGCTTATCATACTGAAGGAGGAAGGGTGTAAGACTCAAATTGAAGACCAATCGCCGAAACTTCAGGGACCAGAAAATGATTGCAGAGGGAATTGGGCCGTTGGAGATCTTCCTGCTTGACTGGGCCCTGGGCTATTCAAGTTGTAGACCTCTGATAAACTTTCGACCCAAGTCCCTCCCAGTGGTAAATGTTGATGACTTACGGGCCACGCCTCCGACTCCGGAGGGGTAAACATAATATTGCCTCGTGCCTGGGGAAATGGTCAACTTGACGAGCCCCTAAAAGAAAACCAAGTGCACGCCTACCGGCACTCAGAGCCTGCGCAGAATTATGCGGTGCCGAGAAACCGGGGGTAGAAACTCTATTGTTTGCTGCTCAGAGTCAGGTGCATTCAGCTCCCAAGGATCGGTTACATTTTCAAGACTCACGAGAGTTTGCGTCTATGTACATTTCCGATAGGCCTGGGGAAATGCTTAACTTTAACATCCCTTCAGGGGCCAAGCAGGGATGGCTTACCAAAATTCAAGGGACTCGCGTAGCCTCCCGCTTATGAGGAATAATTCGGCTCAAGAACGAAGGACCTGTGAACTTCACGACTCACGGCTAAAGCTTCCGACTCCACCGGTGGAAAGACCATAGCCTGGGGAAACAGTTAACTCAATGATTCCCTGTGTGGGAACGCCTACTATAATGCATTCCTGATGCAAGTGGCATTTGTCCCGGGCTCACGGCTTGATGGGCATTGGAAGGAGTATACATCAGGCCTGGAGGATGGATTCACTCCATGATTGATTATCCGTTAGAAGTGCAGGACTCACGATCAACGTTTCTGACCCCACCCATAGAGGGACCACCAAGAGAATCTGACAATGAACCTGGCGAAATGATTAGGTTCCCGATTCCTTGTGCGGGAACGCCTAGTACCACCATAAATCTCTGGTTGATCGATTTGGCTCCTTTGAGCAGGCCCCGCACCTGGGGGCATTGATTAGCACGATGGTCCTTGTGTGGGCCGAAGCCTACCACGATGGACTGCGAGGGCGCCCCTACCAGTCAATGGCCTCGGTAGCGGAGCGACCATTGGCATAGGGCCCATGAACTGCTCAAGTCGAGATATCGAGACGGGTGAGACTGAAATGTTCATCTCTGGTCAAATCAATGTAAATTCAGGGACAAACTATTCACCTGTGTTGGTAAGAGAGTCGTCAACCACCGATTGTAGCAAACAAGCAAGCCACTGGGCGGCATTTCCCCAATCTTGTGGAGAAATAATGTTCTGACCGTTATACTGCTCTGGATGATTGACACCATCCTTGTGAAATAAAAGGAGCTGGTCTTAAGATCTGGGAGGTTTGACCGCCACCAGATCTGTAAGGTTTGCATGTCTTTCAGTTCTGCTAATGTAGTGTATACCACTGGTTGAACATTTCACATTTTTGAGTGAAAAAATTGATAAAAAATGTCGTTCAATTTATAGCTATTTTTCACTGAAAAAAGAAGTGAAAAATTTAAAACATTTTGACCACTTTTTTGACTTGAAATCAAAGTGAAAAATGTGAAACAAATTTTGTGATGTTGTTAAGATGTTTCTTTTGCATTTTTTGACTGAAGTCAAGGTGAAAATGATGGTGAAAAAATCAAAAGTTTTTTCACTAATTTTTTCAGCAGGAATCAAAGTGAAAAATGTGAAACAAAGTTGGTCATATTGTTAAGATGTTTGTTTCACATTTTTGACTGAAACTCAAGGTGAAAAATGCGAAATATCACTTGTTGAACATTTCAATTTTTTGAGTGAAAAAATTGATAAAAATGTTATTCAATTTACTGGCATTTTTTCACCGAAAAAAGAAGTGAAAAATTCAAAACATTTTTCACCACTTTTTGAGTTGAAATCAAAGTGAAAAATGTGAAATAAAGTTTGTGATGTTGCAAAGATGTTTCTTTTGCATTTTTTGACTGAACTCAAGGTGAAAATGAAGGTGAAAAAATCAAAAGTTTTTTCACTAACTTTTTCACCAGAAATCAAAGTGAAAAATGTGAAACAAAGTTGGTCATATTGTCGAGATGTTTGTTTCACATTTTTTGACTGAAACTCTAGGTGAAAAATGCGAAACATCACTAGTTGAACATTTCAAATTTTTGAGTGAAAAAATTGATAAAAATGTCATTCAATTTATTGGCATTTTTTCACTGCAAAAAAGAAGTGAAAATTTTAAAACATTTTTCACCACTTTTGTGAGTTGAAATCAAAGTGAAAAATGTGAAACAAACCTCATGTTTTTCTTCGAACTAGTGATACCATTAATTCATACACATTTCAAGGTAAAAACAAAGGTGGAAAAATGAACAGTTTTTTGACCAGTTGTTTCACTAGAAATAGAAGCAAAAAATGCAAAACAAATCGTGGGGGCAAAAGCTAACTCACCCAGAATTCACATGTGTTTCACTCATGTGTTCCGAAGATGGTTGGCAGCTAAACAAAGCCGATATCACAGTCCATCAATTGTTCTTTGCCAGACAAAATACACACAAAGAATAGACAAAGGACAGTCAAAGGAGCTTGGAAATCCTGTGGCCCTTTGTCCTTTGTCCTGTGTCCTTTGTCCTTTGTCTTTTGTCCATCCTTTGTCTTTTATCTGCCTTTCACTGTTGAAGCAATTCAAGTTTTTTTGACAGAAAAATTGGTAAAAAATTCAAAATCTGGTTAGTACATTGTATTTTGGGTCCCAGTGGCATTTTAGGTGCATTTCAGGTCCCTGCGTCTATCTCTGGTGTGCTTGGGCCCATGCCACCCACCGTTCCATCACGGATTTAAAATCCGAAAAATCACCCTTTATTGCTGTTTTAATGAGTACTTGGCCTGCGGTGAGTCCAATCCCAGACGGATTTTGGGGCCCAGCGGCATTTTAGGTGCATTTCAGGTCTCTGAATCCATTTCTGGTGTGCTTGGGCCCATGTCGTCTGCCGTTCCCTCACGGATTTAAAATCCGAAAAATCACCCTTTATTGCTGTTTTAATGAGTACTTGGCCTGCGGTGAGTCCAATCCCAGACGGATTTTGGGGCCCAGCAGCATTTTAGGTGCATTTCAGGTCTCTGAATCCATTTCTGGTGTGCTTGGGCCCATGTCGTCTGCCGTTCCCTCACGGATTTAAAATCCGAAAAATCACCCTTTATTGCTGTTTTAATGAGTACTTGGCCCGCGGTGAGTCCAATCCCAGACGGATTTTGGGGCCCAGCGGCATTTTAGGTGCATTTCAGGTCTCTGAATCCATTTCTGGTGTGCTTGGGTGCATGTCTGGGCCCCAAAATCCGTCTGGGATTGGACTCACCGCGGGCCAAGTACTCATTAAAACAGCAATAAAGGGTGATTTTTCGGATTTTAAATCCGTGATGGAACGGTGGGTGGCATGGGCCCAAGCACACCAGAGATAGACGCAGGGACCTGAAATGCACCTAAAATGCCACTGGGACCCAAAATACAATGTACTAACCAGATTTTGAATTTTTTACCAATTTTTCTGTCAAAAAAACTTGAATTGCTTCAACAGTGAAAGGCAGATAAAAGACAAAGGATGGACAAAAGACAAAGGACAAAGGACACAGGACAAAGGACAAAGGGCCACAGGATTTCCAAGCTCCTTTGACTGTCCTTTGTCTATTCTTTGTGTGTATTTTGTCTGGCAAAGAACAATTGATGGACTGTGATATCGGCTTTGTTTAGCTGCCAACCATCTTCGGAACACATGAGTGAAACACATGTGAATTCTGGGTGAGTTAGCTTTTGCCCCCACGATTTGTTTTGCATTTTTTGCTTCTATTTCTAGTGAAACAACTGGTCAAAAAACTGTTCATTTTTCCACCTTTGTTTTTACCTTGAAATGTGTATGAATTAATGGTATCACTAGTTCGAAGAAAAACATGAGGTTTGTTTCACATTTTTCACTTTGATTTCAACTCACAAAAGTGGTGAAAAATGTTTTAAAATTTTCACTTCTTTTTTGCAGTGAAAAAATGCCAATAAATTGAATGACATTTTTATCAATTTTTTCACTCAAAAATTTGAAATGTTCAACTAGTGATGTTTCGCATTTTTCACCTAGAGTTTCAGTCAAAAAATGTGAAACAAACATCTCGACAATATGACCAACTTTGTTTCACATTTTTCACTTTGATTTCTGGTGAAAAAGTTAGTGAAAAAACTTTTGATTTTTTCACCTTCATTTTCACCTTGAGTTCAGTCAAAAAATGCAAAAGAAACATCTTTGCAACATCACAAACTTTATTTCACATTTTTCACTTTGATTTCAACTCAAAAAGTGGTGAAAAATGTTTTGAATTTTTCACTTCTTTTTTCGGTGAAAAAATGCCAGTAAATTGAATAACATTTTTATCAATTTTTTCACTCAAAAAATTGAAATGTTCAACAAGTGATATTTCGCATTTTTCACCTTGAGTTTCAGTCAAAAATGTGAAACAAACATCTTAACAATATGACCAACTTTGTTTCACATTTTTCACTTTGATTCCTGCTGAAAAAATTAGTGAAAAAACTTTTGATTTTTTCACCATCATTTTCACCTTGACTTCAGTCAAAAAATGCAAAAGAAACATCTTAACAACATCACAAAATTTGTTTCACATTTTTCACTTTGATTTCAAGTCAAAAAAGTGGTCAAAATGTTTTAAATTTTTCACTTATTTTTTCGGTGAAAAATGGCTATAAATTGAACGACATTTTTTATCAAATTTTTCACTCAAAAATGTGAAATGTTCAACTAGTGTACGGGCCTGCAATGTGATGTTACAATAGAACTTGAAGTCACTCTGGACTTACAGTTCCCGTTTGACTTAAGTCCCACAGGACTGGAGCTTTTCTTAAGTTCTGGTGGTCTTAAGTAATTACTTAACTTCTACTCAAAACCCAGTGAGTACTTCAGTGCAGCCCGACCCCAGTTCCTTGCCACTGAACAGGGACAGGGAAATGGGAGTTTTCAAGGGCCTTATATATGTATGACCAGCAGGGCCACATGTGCCACTGTGCATTGTGTGTCAGCTTCCATTTTAGGACACAATAGTGGTTATTGCGTGCCAGAGCACCATTGTGTTGCCATTTTGGGGATAAACAATGGAGTATTGAAGCAGGTGGCTTCATAGGTGGCATGGTAGCCAGGATGCATATATAAGGCCTTGAAAACTCCTTCTTCCCTTGTCCCTGTTCAGGGACCCAGTGTACCATCTCTAATGAGGTCCTAGGATAAAACTTGAGATCTGTGCAGTACTTGCTTGAAGTTAGAATTTAAGTTCCATGCAGACTCGAGTCTTAAGTATCAAATAAACTGAACTAAACTGAAATTCGGAGCTGAAGCTCAGACAGACATTATAAGTTCAGAGTAACTCTAAGTTCGGAGTAACTTTGAGTTCAGAGTGACTTCAAGTTCTATTGCAACATCACATTACAGGCCCATGGTATGGCAGTATACACTACATTAGCAGAACTGAAAGATATGCAAAACTTGAAGATCTGGTGGCGGTCGAACCTCCCAGATCTTAAGATAAGCTAATACATTATTTGCATCCTTGATTTCGGACCTCATTTGAATAAGAAACTGATAGGAGTGAGACCCAAAAATCGATGGATCCTTATTCAATATGCACAGAACCAGGTAATAGACAACCCGATGACCAAGAATGTCGTTCACTATACACCGAACATGTCAGGTTAAATGAGGAGACGAGAATGAATATGTGAGACCCACGTGTGTGACATTTGTTTCTGTCCTCAAGGCGATCTTCGATACTCTAAAGAACAGCATGAGGGTATCCTTAGTGACCTGAAGGTCTACAACATACAATCGTCGTGAAGAGGTAGGCACACATTTTCGCGTCCCACTCCCTTCCCTTAGCGAAGTACTCTTCCGCGAATGTATTTGCCCAGGCGTCGAGATGTTCGAATAGTGTCTGCTCAAGACGACCCGCATCTCGGGCTGTCTTTAGGATAATCTTACAATTCTGGATGGCTGCTTTGTCCGCCTGGAAGTTGTCGACTGCAACTGTTGTCGCCGTTGCTCTTCGTCTTGAATATGCTTGGCCGAAAATGTACCTCCGAAGTAGGTCCTTCCCGATCCGCAACCTATCCGCGGTGATTTCCACCTTCGACGAGAATGGTGGACCGTCTGAAGCATCTTGAGGGGTGGGGAATACCGCTCGGTACATCGGTTGGCTGTATCGCGACATTCAAGCACCACTGAAAGTATCGAAGGGAGGGACAGTGCTTTGATTTGAGGTCTCCAAGGCACTTATATAGTCCACTTGGCCGCATTGCCCGTAGTGTCTGTACTGCCTATAGAGAACAAGAGCGCATCAGGCATCGGCCCCGCTCCGGTTGCGCCGCATATTCAATGGACTGGCGCATGGACTGGCGCTGCTGAACACGGCTTGTTCGGACGATTGATAGGTTGCGGACATCTCGTCCTCGGAGTCGGGAACGACTTCGGGCAACTTGACAGCCTAAAAGGAACAAGACCGAGAAGTCTACTATCCCGGTCCAAATTAATACCCAGAAACTGTAGCGAGACGATTCCTACATATTGGTGGGCCGTTATTCCTTCTCCGGGCCTTCCTCGGTGTATGCACTCAATAGCTGTCGGAGATCACGGAATAAATAACGAAGCAGCCACGAACAAGGAATTCACACCACCCTTCACGGCAGCGGGGTCTCCTCGGCCCATTGTGGGTTACACGGCATTTCGGGGCCTGCGGAGCAACCTTCAACTTGCGGAACCGGTTGTGGCCACATCGGGTTCCGACACGGAGGCAAGCTGTTCTTGGACAAGGGAAACCATAAGTAAGAGGGGAGTGTCCTCCACATTCCCATACAAGTTGTGAAAACTGGTTGATCGAACAAGATCTGGAAGCCTGAATCGTGCGGTCGGCGCGACGGCGTCCAGTGAGATAGGATTGATAAATAGCGGCGAGTGAACGATTAGCAAAAACGGCGCCCAGGATGGTGCAATAGATGGGTCAGCGAAGCGGAGGCACATATCAAGGGATAGTTTCCGATAGTTTCCGATCGACAAAGAGCGACGAGAAGGGTGCGGCGCATATATAGTAAGCACGTTCCGCTCATTGAGTTCCCGCGCTTCTGTTAAATATGATTCCGCTCAAACAGAGGCCATCGTGTTGACGATGAACTCGTACCGGTCCTGGATAAAGGTCTCGAGGGTCGCAGTCAAGAGGCCGATGGTGCGGTGAAATAGCCGCCCTGCAGAGGGGTGGCGGGGGCAGGGGCGGCTATAATTCGAGGTCGTACTCGCCTGAGGCCTGCATCGGCGAGATTGGCGTCGGTTGGCGGCTGTCGGCGGCCGTACTCAATGGAACGCGGTACTGAGCGGACGCGCCCGTCAGTGCGCCACGAAGGCCACACTCGGCGGAGGGCGCGGTGGGGTCAGGAGAGTGCAATTAGGGAGCCAGAAATTCATAGACATGTCGGCAGAACGCCTTGACGCAACAATTTGAGTGCCTCAATCAACGACACGATGATGGATGCGTGCAGCGAAGAGGCTTCCGTAAGGTGGCGGCACCGGCCCGGCCTGATCGTCCATGTGACGTGTCGGTTAATTCTCTTTCTGCTCACTCCACGACGGCGATCGCGCTAGACTCGCGACCAGTTCGTTTCCAGCACTGATCACGGGGACAAGAAGATCAGTGCTGTGAAACGACTGGAATATCATGTCATCATTTTGGCTGATGGGGCCAATGGTGATTTCGGACTTGTGAATTTCAGCCCCTCCCCTGCCCTCCCGTACTTTCAGAACGAAGGAGCTCAAGGCACAGGTTGTATAGAGAAAGTTGCTTCATTTCTCATTTTGAATTGATGGAGCACCACTTATTTTGGGACAAAATCGGAAACAAGTTGGTCTCATTCAATTCAGAATTACAAACTTGACTATACAACTTTTTACACTTTTTCTGAAGGTACAGGAGGTCAAAAATCACAAGTCCAAAACCTTGTTTGGCGGGCATCAGCCAAAATCGCAGCATGATATCCCAGCCGCTTCGCCAACCGTGATAAGCGCAGCCACGTGCTTGGCGAATGCGGTTGGTCACGAGCCTATGATCGCGCAAGGCAGGCGGCCCCTCGTTGGATCGCTCCTGTGAGGGGGAGAGGAGAGGGAGAGAGGAGGGAGAGGGTCTTGTGTGGGTGTGTGGGAGGCTCGGCCGCTCCGGCCGACTGGACTTTGCGGGGCAGCGGGAAGGCGCGGCAAAGTCCGGGTCGGGGAGGCGGATCGCGGCAACGGCCGAGCCTGCGCACCAGGGCCACGAAAGGTCCGGAAGAGGAGACCAAAAGCAGCCCAGCGGAGCGAAGCTCACAGGGCCACAGGCCCGCGCGAGGGCGACTAAACGGGCCCGAGGGCCCCACACAAGAGCGAGGGAGGCAAAAAAGGAGGAGGGAGAGGAGAGGAGAGGAGAGGCAGGGAATTTCATATTGAATATAAACGAGGAATATGGAGGGAGACGTACGACAACAGGATACATGTGCTAGTGAACAAGATGCGAGGGAGGATGAGGCACTAATCATAAATAAACGAGGCGGTCCGCATCCACGGGAGAACTCCACGATGCGCGCGTCCCAGGCGCGGGTGGCCGGCAGCGAGGAGGGCTAGCGATCCGCCGATGCGGTAGCTGTGACCAAAGATGAGGTCGAGTTGGGTCGCGTGGAAGGTGGCGGAGGAGTCGGCGAGGAGGGGGTCCTTGGTGAGGGAGCACCAGCCAGAGGATGCGTCAGGAGGGACTGTCCACAGGAGGAGACACTGATCCGCCGGGACGTGCGGTCGGTGTGTCGCAGCGTTCGCCTGCCGCGTGATCTTGTGTGTGGAAATGAGAGCGCTGCGGCAAACGGGACGGGCGCCCGCGGCGCTGGAGCGTTGACACAGTCTGCAAGCGCATGACACACTAACACGAGAAAGGAAGGCAGCGAGGTACGGCGAGCGCCAAAGTTGGAAGGAGGCGCCGACAATGCCGACAGAGAGGGTAGAGATTGGCGACACAAGTGGTGCAGCAAGGAGAAATAGCGAGGAGTGCGCAGGTGCAGCTTAGTGCGGCGACGAAATCACTGCTGTCCGGATGTCGATGAGGGAGACGCGGAGGTCCAGGGCCCATAATGAGGAGCAAAGCCATGTACTTGCAAAGGGGAGAGGGATGGGCGGCATGAAAGTGCGCGTTGAGATGTCCAAATGGAGCGGCGGCCCGGGGTCCAGACTGTGCGAGGAAAGAGGAGCACAAAAGATGCGTGAGGCAGGAGCATTAAGCAGATCAACGTGTCGCGGTGAGCGGGCGAGTGCGCCCGCGGGTCATGCAGTGGCGGGAGCGGGGCCGCAAGGGGGAGGGGACGACGCCGACAAGGGAGGAGGTAGTACTTGACGACTGCAGAAGCGTGGCGGGGGAGAAGGAGCGATATGCAAGAAGCGAGAAGAAACATTCATCGCAACTTGAGTGGAAGTGGAGGCCGGCGCCGTATGAGGAGCAGGTGTCCGGTTCGTGCGCGGATAACAAACCCGCGAAAGTCTTGACTTGGAGGCTGCGGCCTTGCGCACGTCAACGAGGGAGGCAAGAGGGGCTGGGTCCGTGACGATGAGGAGATGCGTCCGGACATGGAGGGGGTTGTCGTTGAGGACGTGACAATGTTGTTGCGGTCAAGGCGCTGCCGACGACGACGGCGGCTGCAGCGGCGGACGCTCGAAAGGACGGAGCGAGGGCAATAGACCCGAGAGGCAGGGAGGGGGAAACGGCGAGATGTGAGGGAGGGAGAGGGCATTCGAGTTGACTGGAATGGATGCGGGAATGAGGAGAGGTGCGGAGACGAGGTTCTTACGCGGGCGGCAAGGACGCACGCCGTCGAGTTCGGCGGGGAGTTCGAATCGCCAAGCGAGGTGGTCGCAGTCGAGGATGCGAGGTGCGGAGAGACCGCAGGAGGGAGCATCGACGAAGTTAAAGGCGGAAGCCTTGCGGACGTCAGCGAGGGAGGCGAGAGGGACTGGGGCCCATGACGACAAAGAGATGTGTCCCAACACGAAAGGAGTCGGCGCTGGCAACTGCAGAGGCATTGGTGCGGTTAACGAGAGCGGCTCGCTGTCCGGCGGACGGATGCGGCGCTGAGGTCGACAATGCGCTCGATGGCGCCGTGCACGCACGAGCGGGCGGAGTAAAACACATGCGCCGAGGGTGGAGGACAACACCAATGACAGCGGAGAGGGAGGTAGTGCATAGCGCCCAATGTGGCATGATGGAGCGAGGGCACTGGAGTGGAGAAGCAGCAAGGGGTGGAGGGCAGGACGTGAGGCCGGGGGGACAGCACCAATCGTGGTTGGAATGGATGCGGGAACGTAAGAGACAAATGCGAACGAGCGCACGAGGTCGTTACGCGGGCCCAATGGCAACGACGCTGAACGTGAGAGAGAGGGGTCCAGAGGTGCACAATAAGGAGATATTCAAGCAGAGGGGCGGGCGGGGTCCGGGCCCTGCGAGGAAGGAAGAATACAAAGAACACGAGGCAGGAGCAGCGAGCGAGTCAGCGTGTGCGCCCGGAGTCATGCCGTGACACCGTCGAACTCATCGATAAAGACGCCGTTGAGTTACGGATCGCCGAGTGAGGCGATCCCGGTCGAGGATGTGAGGTGCAAGGCCGCAAGAGGCAGCATCGGCGAGGTTGAAGGCTGGGGGCACGTGGACGAGCTCAGGGTGATGAGCCAGCTTGCCACGATCGCAAAGGTTCGGCGTGCGTCATTCGAGAGGCGACGGCAGGCGAGGTTGTAACCCTTGAAGCCGGTTATGGCATTCAAAAAGGCGTTGGGGCGGGAAGAGCCGGCGAGGTACACAAACACAGGTGGCAAATAGACCCGCGAATCTCCTGGAGGTGAGGAGTGAGGGATGGGCTGTGGACCTTGCGCCACATCCCGATGAGCATGCGCCGGACGTGCGCGAGGTGCTTGAGGTGCTTCTCCTCAGGGAGTGAGACGCAACGCTCCGCCACGTCCCAGAGGAAACCGAGGCAGACGATATTGTCACGGGACTCGGTCCTGGTCTTCGTTAACATGGTAGCGGCCTGAGGGAAAGGAAGAGGTGAGCGTCGAGCGCGGCCGGACGCGAAAGAGGGCAGGGAAGTGAGGGAGAAAGTCGGCGTGCAGTAGGCGTCGCCCGAGGGAGAGGAGCGAGGAGGCGGCGCCGTAGCAACCAAAAGGTGAGGAGAGGAGGGAGGCTACAGCGCGTGGCATAAGAGCATCGCGGCGCTGGTAGGGAGCCGATGCGCGGCGGTGAGGGGAGGGGGTGAAAACGAAACGAGTCGGGGAGTGAGCCCGAACACGTGGAAATGAGGATGTGAACACGGCTCAACAGTGGAGCATGCAGACGTCATGGTGCCGCAGAGGCGGAGGATGACGAGCACGCGAACGCGTGTGAGCGGGAGAGGACGACGCGGGTGCGCGCCGGTTGGGAGGGCGAAGAAAAGACAAAGACGACAATGAAACGGATAAAATGAGCACTCACCAACTGTGCCATCCTCGCAGGCGTATCAAAACATGTCGAAAAAACTTCCATGTTGATGAGTTTGTAGAAGGATTTGAGGTCGAAAGCGTAGGCTTCAGCGCTGACGGGCGCAGAGGCAGCCTGAGGAGGAGTCAGCGTCGAGCTTTGTCGAACACGTGAGGGGGTAGGCAGGGGAGAGGAAAGAAGAGGACGCACAAAAGGCGCCGCCCGACACAGGGCCGGAGGGAGGAGATGGCCTAAGCGACCGAGAAGAGAGGAGAGGGAGGAAAGCTCAACGGCGGAGCATGCGGGCATCACGGCGCTCAGGTGATGCCGTCGCGTGACCGAAAGGAGAGGAGATGGAGGAAGGCTCAACGACGGAGCACTCAGTCGTCGCGGCGCTAAGGTAGACGCCGTCGCACCACCGAGAGGAGAGGGGAGGGAGGAAGGCTCAACGGCGGAGCATTGGGCGTCGTGGTGCTAAGGTAGACGCCTTTGTGTGACGGGAGGGAGGAAACGAGGAGGGGGCGCTGCGGGGAATGCACCCGAGCGTAGGGACGAGAAAAGGAAAGGTGCATGTACGCGCCGGGAAGAAAAGAGGCACGCATGGAAAACAAGGAGAGAAAGAAAAACGCTGTCCCAATGGTTCCAGGAGAGGATTTCGGCCGGGCGTGTCGAAAACACAGAGGCAGTCTAACAACACTGCCCAAAGCAGACCTTGTCCGGTGCCCGAGTGGCGAGAATGCGTCGCCGAGTGGGGGCCCAGAGAACGGGTCGTTGTACAGCAGAGAACATAAAAGAAAGAAGTGGAAAGGAAGAACAAGTTCGAAGAACACAAAAGCATCTCGAACCGAAGAGTGGGTGACATAAAAGAGACATGTCCGTCGAGAGGAGCAACGAGCAAGCAGTCGCGCGAGGGGGAGGCACGGCTTTGCGACCGCATGAGGCGGAGGTGTCGTCGCGCGATCCCAGAAGAGGGGTATGGAGTGCGCATGTTGATGCGAGGCACGCAGGAAGCGCCGTCGCGCTAAGCGACGCGGACGCCCAGAAAAGGCGGGAAGAGGGAAGGAAAGATATGAAATGATCACAAAGGCGGCCAGACAGAATCTGGTATGGGCCCTCGAAGCTCACTCAAAAGTGCGCGAAAGACGCGTGTACCAGAGTGAGGGAGGACACGAGGACGACAGTGTGGAGGAGGAGGGTGCTGCCACTTCAGGTTGCTGAAGCGACGGCCCAAAAAGACCACGGCCTGAGGCCTAAGCCTTGGCACCGCCCAAAAAAGACAAAGGAAGGGGACAAATGATATTGATGAGGCGAAAGGCTTACGATGCTCTAAAAAAACGCGAAGAAAGCACGGAAACGGACTTGAGCGCGAAGTAGTGAACGTGGTGAAGTGTTTTGAGGGCCGCGAAGTCGAAATTGGCGGGCAGAGGTAGAACGAGTCCAGAATGCGGGTAGAGTTTCCAGGCATAGTCACCGGTGTGAAACACGGATAAACGCGTGAAATGAATGAGAAAAACGCGTGAAGAGGGCGAGAGGGACGCGAGCGGAAGCTTTTCTGCTGGTGCGTAGACTTCGCGCTGG
Source organism: Mycena maculata (assembly GCA_029448575.1). NCBI lineage: Eukaryota > Fungi > Basidiomycota > Agaricomycetes > Agaricales > Mycenaceae > Mycena > Mycena maculata. Next base: position 35,900 of record JARJLG010000170.1, read on the forward strand.
CAGAGAGGTGCCAGGGGATCAGATTCGTGAGAGTCTGATCAAGGCCGGCTTTGCCGGCAGGGAGCGATCCCTCGGCTTGGCTGCCTTGCCTTCCACCCAGGCCGGCTCGCAAGCTCGTCTGCCTGAGCTCGCAGCCAGTTATCGTCGACAGTGGTTTTACATCTACGTGTTGTCCTTTTCGACCTTTTTCCTCCGGATCTCTGTATGTCTGGCCTTGGCTTGATTATCCTCTCCTTCCCCGGCTTCCCGCAACCCCATCTTTTGAGCGTCTGGTTTCCCTTCTACTCATTGCTCTCCAGGTTTTCCTTCACTGGAACCGGCCAAAATGACCGAAATCTTCTTATATAACAAGGCTATCTGTCCCGTCCATTGACAACTTCCCTAATTCGCAACTTTGAGGCTTGATGTGTGTGCACTCGCCTGGACGTAGCCATAATCCGATTGCAGAATGCTCTCGGAATTCAATTACGTCCAAAATTTCGAGCTCGCATGCTGATGATGTCAAGAGATCTGTAAATATATAATAATATGGCTAACAACGGCCTACAAGTCATGCTGCGTACTCAGGCGGAGCTGTGTCAGGAACCCCAATGGAATCCCCAGGAGCCCCAAGGGTCAGTAGTACCTCCACCTGCGCCTCCACCCTCCGTAATCTCTGCGTCAACCCCTGATCGGCCTCTTCGCCACTCGCCGTTGGTTCAGATACTCCTCCGCCGTCCGACCTGCGACCAGCTGCACTAGAAAGCGGTGAGGTGCCGGTAAAAGAATCCTCCTTCGTTTGCGGAATATACAATTCATCCACTTGTGCCTCCACTCTCCGTAACCTCTCTGTCAATATCTGATCGGCCGCTTGGCTACTTATTGTGGGTTCGGATACTCCCTCGCCGTCCGAGCCGCTACCAATTGAAGGATAGTGCAACGTGGTGTCGGCAAACCGTTCCCATTTCGTTTGCGGGATATATGTTTCTTCCTCGAGGTATTCTGGCGCGAGCGCCCTCCGATCGTTCCACCTTTGTCGGCGTAGGCGAAGCCAAAACAGAATGAGACACAGGACGATAATAACAATGGCGGCTACGACGGCTCCTGCGATCACTCCAGATTGAACATGTGTGCTATAAAGGGCGAAGTTAGATTTCAGATGGCCGTGGAACACATTTGGGTGACCTTGATATGTCTGCGTTTATCGCACCCTGTACACTCGAACTTGGCAACGATGATGTGCTCCCCAGAGCGGCAGTGAGGCCTCCTCCCGCATTATCGGAAACCACGGCCCCACTGCTCGATGCAGTGGCTTCCAGGCTGGATGTAGTTTTCGACGATGTGCTTCCCGTCGTTGACGGCGGGGGGGTCAGTGTTGGTAACACTATGGTGCTCTGAACGGTCGTGGTAGGTGGAACAGGAGTGGTGGTGCGATCCGTTGTTGTCGAGCTACTGCACTTCGTTATTAACCATTGCCAGTACGTCATAGGGAATCTCTTACGAGGTAACTGGGTCTTGTTCCTGTACCAGGTTATCGGGGCAATTCGGCGAGGCGGACTGGGTAACGAGGGATCCCTGCAGACATCATGAGCGTGCTGGTTGAGCTTAACAGGCTACCGAACGCACATCGGGGGCATAGAAGCATGACCCTGCGGTAGGGTAGTCACATTCCGTGGCGGGGTTCTTGCCAGGAAATCCGTGAGCATTCTGCAGTGCACTCCCGTCGTTGGCCTCCGGCTGACAATCGAAGGTATCGAAGCTGGCCGTGCCTGCCACAGTCGGTAGAAATACCACTGGCAAGCATAAACCAAGCAGCGGGAGGATGTACAGCGATGAGCGGCATTTCCACATTCCGGATGTGGGCCACTTCACTCGAAGATTGGTCGGTTGAAAGGTTGCTGCTGAGCCCGCAGGCGGTATTGCCTCCAGCAGTGAGCGGAACCGCGACGGGTGGAAGAGACAAGACGACTCAGAGAGGTAGGGACAGTAGTGGATCGTGGTGGGTGGACAACGGGAACCGACGCACCCTTGACAGTCATCCAATTCTCACCTGTCTAGATCATCACAAGAAAATCAGGTAACGGGGAAACTGCCCAGAATATGATCGCTGCTCATCAGGTAACCTTCGCAAACCGCATACAACGCGCAGTTGGTATATCATTCTCAATTATTCCGTGCAAATTTTGGCTACGGGATGTAGGTATGATTATATAGAAGGAGGTACTTGTCATTTTGGTGAGCCTTGCATACAAGGCAATCATGATGGCCGTCATTGACGCGCTGCCATGGTCACCGCCCATCTGATACCCTTTTGGCAGTTCCAATGATAGATATTTAATCTAGACCCCCCGATGTCTTTCTGCTGACGATTTTTCTGTTAGATTAATTTTGCAGTCCGTGTTGGATTTGAGCCCGGGCCATCCATTCGTCCCTTCTATCGGTGAAGGAGTTTCTCAGCGAAGAGTAAAAGTTTCCTATTTCGACCGTGGGCGTTGATCATCGAACGTTGATCGTTGACTTGATGTCGATCGTTCTCCTGACAGGTATTATAATTGTAGTCTGACTAAGTACAGGAAACGGAAACCACGAGACAGATCTGGCGGTTTCGAGGTTTCTTTCAACCGAGTCGACCGTGTGTTGTGGGCGTATGCGGAATGGACATATCCCGCTTGCCGAAATGTGTGGAATAGTTTCCGCACAATTCAATCGAGTGTCACTCCGCAACTGAACCCCTTCTTGTAACGCGGGTAGGGTCGGGCCGGGTGTCGGGCCGCTACCCCCTGTCTTGGCGAATTCTAGATCTCGGACAGCCACTGATCCTCGAGATTATCTCAGCCTCACTGATTTATCTGACAGTCTCTCTAGGTCTCTCTTCCAACTCTCTTCCGTACCTGAATGACAAGACCTTCAAGCGTTTGGGATTTGAATTTGTGCCGTATATCATCTTCATTATTCCCGAAGATCGTCGGCGTCACCGGACGGCGGATACTTTCATCGATGATATCGCAGCCATGTGTGACACAATTTCAAATACTTCTCTTGTCAGTGACCACCATCTCAGACGCGCGTACCGCCCAACCATGCACCCTTCCCTCCGCCTCAGTAGCCTGAATCGGCTGCCCATATCCTCCCGGGTAGGCTTTCAACCGCTGTTTCCGAAAATCCGGCTTATATTCTGCATCCCAGAGGCTCGCATTGGCCGCTTGCGCACCAGGAGCATCGGACAACGATATGGACCGTTTTACCCAAGTCCTGGAAACCATTTCTGAAGATCACTTAGTCGAGCTTCTGCCGGCTTCTGCCGGCTTACTACGCCTTGCTCGACCCCGCGCTCATTCCCAACGACGAAGAACTCGAGATCTCTTCCCCAGATACCATCCGCACCATCAGCGCCGCTCTGCTATCCATAGACGCGGTATTTGATCTGACACCTCATCCTGGGGTCGGTCCAGATTTGTGGCCGCGTATCTGGGCATGGTTCCAATTTTTCGAGGTCTTTCGTGACTTCATTTGCGGACACGGAATCGAGATGCCCTCGGAGCGATATGACACTCTCTTCCACGAAACTCACCCTTCTCGAGGACGTCCTGTACATTGTTATGTCCGTCGATGGAATCGGCGAGGCCGACGAGTCGCCACCGGAGACATCCAAACCTTTATGTCTCGCTTTGATATCCCGCGGCTTTGTCAAATCCCTCACAGTCGCAGCCGGTGCACTCGCTTGCACAACCACCCCTGATCCCGCCAACGCCGTTGCCAAATGTACGTTCCTTTTTGGCGCGGTATTTCTCACACAGCGTGGATATCGTGAACTTCGCGTGGGCGTGCAGCACGGAATTTTGCAGACAATATACGCATTTGGTCAGCGGGACCTCTCGGACGACGACACGCCACGAAACTTGGCCTTCTTCCTCTCTGAAATTTTGACCCCTGCGACTGTCTATTACTACGTTCTGGCCGACTCCTGGACCGCCTATTTTGCGGTTGCCAACAACGACAGATCCGGTTCTCCGCCCTCCCCGGAGTTCTCCGAGGCATGGGCCGGTTTTGTGACCACGCTGCTGGAGAGAATCGACGTGCTACGGCGATTTGACTCCAAGGACCACGTATCTCGCAGGGCCTGTGACAATGTGAAGGTGAGTAAATAATCCGCTACCCACCCGGTTTCCTGCATCACTTACAGTCCCTTACAAAGTGTGGAATTATCATGGATAAAGCAGGTTTGCGATGCTGTGCCGGATGCAACGAACTCTTCTATTGTTCTCGAGAATGTCAAGGTCTAGATTGGCGACGGGGCCATCGAGATTATTGTGCCGTATATCGACTGCGCCATACAAGTGAGCCCACTTCGGTGCATGAAAACCCGGATTTTAACCAATTCGATCAACCCTCCGTCTGACCTACACGGCGCGAGAGTGCGCATTCGTACGCGCCTTGGTTCACAATGACTACACACGCGCTCGAACACACATAAACTCGGTTTGTGCGGCCGTGTGGGCCGGGAAGCCCGAGACGGCGTGCATCACCGCCTTCGATTACCGCATTAAAAGTGTGGTTATAACGATCGCCGACGTCCCAGATCCGAGGTCCATCGCCGACTACAATCTGGCGCAGTGGGAAGATGGGACACTGGAGGATCTGCTGACCCGGGAATCCTCCAGCTCGGAGCGCATGGCGCTGCACATTGCGTTTTTGCGAGAGGGCAACAGGGCGCGGGGTTGGCCCGTTCCGCTGCAAACGGAGACCTCGGAAATACACGATGCTTTGAAGCGGATGGCTCCCAGCACACGGTGGATCATTCCGAGTGCCATGGAGAAGTTGATTTCTGATGTTGGGGACGAGATTCACTGACTGTAATCAAATTCGCGGTATATGTGGAACCACAAACTTGAGAATGGTGATTGGTTCAACAAGGGTGTCTCGCAGTCAGGTATACAGTAACCCGTTCTAACGAAGGCGCTCGACGAGGACACGGATACGAAGTTGGCCGAGCTACGACAACATCGAGCCGCGATAGCTTCGAACAGAATACACGTCAGGAGTGAGTACCCATTGTGGAGTCTCACAAACCATGTAGCATAAAGAGGGTCCAACTTTCAACGAACCAAGATCTGTCTAGGGGAGACCAGGCCCAACTGGGATAAATACGGCCCGCTTGCATCGGCTCGCCTCTGAAACATGCGACTGGCTATTTGTAGAAATTTTTGAAAGGCGGAGACCCCATGCGATTCGGGGCTGGGCCATGTTGCCCTGTTCGCTGTTCTTTCTTTGAAATTGATGAGAAATTGACGGCCTGTCGGGCTATGAATATGAGATGTACAGGACTTTGGGAAGGTACCAGATTTTTCGGGTAGGCCTAGTAGTGTTGAAACGCGTCCGCATCTAGTAGAAGATTTATAGCGGAGCCTCCGTTCGATTGGGTTTGAGCCCTAAAAAATGAGGGGTATACTTTTTCTGCTCTGGCGTCCCGGAAACACTGGTGGTTGTTGGCAAAGCCCAACGTTCGGGGGCCGAGCGGCATCTGGCGCGTTTTGTGCGCGCGAAGTAAGATAACACGCCATAGACTTGCAGAGTAGAGGCAATATTCCGGGCCGATCGTGCACCTCTCGGACAGCCAAAAGCATTACCCAAAATATCAAACTATATTTCGAGGTCCCGTCCACAGATTTTCTCGCACGTCCGCGAGGGAACGCAGGTACACGCGTAACATACTCGGCGCAACCGGGAATTCAATATTGAACGATTAGGTCCGTAGTTCGCGAGTAGGAGGGCGGACACACCGTAATCATTAAAAATAAGCATGTATGCAAGGTCCGAAATTGTGCATGCAGGCCTAGTAGCGTTGGCACGCATCAGTATCTAGTAATTGATCCTGCTCTGCGATAAACGTGGGGTCCCCGTTCGATTTGGGGCTGGGCCGTTTTAGATCGTGAAATTTCTTTTGATCCTCCTGTGAACATCATCGGTCCCTGGTAAAACGTAACGTTCCGGGGTGCGTGTTGATTTTGTCTGCGCAAAGGCACCATAGTTGCTGTCTGTAGTGTAGCTCCGCTTTTTACCTTTGACATGGGGTGAATGTTTTGCACCGCATTTATAGACAAGGGAGAAATCGACGGCCTGTCGGGCTATGAGTATGAGAGGTACAGGACTTTGGGAAGGTGTCAGATTTTGCGGGTAGGCCCAGTAGCGTTGGAACGCGTCCGCATCTAGTCATGTTCAAGACGATTTATAGCGGAGCCCCCGTTCAATTCGGGGCTGGGCCATGAACCAGATCCAGGTGTCGCACTTTTTTTGGTTGTTTAAGGGAGAGATCGTCCTGGCCAATGGTCTCGATGGAACTCTGATTGTTTGGCACAAGACAATTCAAGAAGGAAGTCGCATCTCCTGGGTTAATGGAGGACGTGTACGAGGTCCCAAAATATACATGCAGGTCCAGTAGCGTTGGAACGCATCCGCTTCCAGTAAGTGTCTCGAGATGATTTAAGGCGGAGCCCAGTTCGATTCGGGGTTGGGCCGTGCGCAATTAGCTGCACCAATTTTTTGTGTAAATAGGCATCGTTGGAGCGCGATTTCTTCGAATTCCTTTACCCGGCAAACCGGTACCAGACGGCGCGTTGATTCCCTGGGTGCAAAGGCACCATACCATGATGATGTCGCAAAGCAAAAAAGGAAATCAGCGTGGAAATCAAGCAGCGGAAGTATAGAATATACCCTCAAGGACCGTTTACGCATTTTCTCGTAGGTACACGAAGTAACGCAGGCCCGCGCGTCCACGCAACTTCGCTCTGCTCAGCACAACCAGGAATTCGGCATCAAATGATTAGGTCCGTAGTTCGCGAGTGGATGCAAAAACACCCCGCAATCACTAAAGAAGACGCACCTATTGAGGGGACGGAAATGGGGGAAGGTCCAGTAGCGTTGGAACACATCCGCATCCAGTAATTGTCTCGAGATGATTTATAGTGGAGCCCCCGTTCGATTCGGGGCTGGGCCATGGAGTGGATCTATATGTCGCGCTTTTTTCGGGTTATTGAAGGGACAGATCGTCCTCGTACCGAGCACAAGATAATTCAAGGGAAGTCGTACAGAGGAATCTCACCTGGGTTAGGGAAGGACGTATACGAGGTCCAAAACTCCACATACAGGCCCAGCAGCGTTGGACGCACCCGCATCCAGTGAGTGGCTCGAGATGATTTGAGGCGGAGCCCCCGTTCGATTCGGGGTTGGGCCGTGCGCACTGCTTTGTAGCCGAACCATTATTTTATTTTTATTTTTATTTTTATTTTTTATTTTTATTTAATAGGCGTCGTTGGAGCGCGATTCCTTTACGCGGAAAACCGGTACCGGACGCGGTCTGTGGGTGCGAAGACACCATAATGCGGTGTCGCAAGGCAAGAAAGGAAAAAAGGAAATCAGCGTGGAGATTAATTAAGTGGCGGAAGTATACTTACTTTCAAGGAGCGTCTACGCATTTTGTCGGAGGTACGGGAAGTAGCGCGGCGAAGCAACTCCGCTCGGCTCGGCGCAACCTGGAATTCGACATCCAACGAGTCGGTTCATAGTCCGCGAGTGGGTGCGGAAACACCGCAATCATTGAAAAGGACGCACCTACTTATTGAGGGGACGGAAATAAGAGGGAAGGTCCGGTAGCGTTGGACGCGTCCGCAGCCAATGAGGATGGCGAAGCATGTTTGAAGCGGATATCCCGTTCGATTCGGGGGCCGGGGCTAGGCCAGATGCATCCCCTTTTTTGGTCTCTTTTCGCGGATCGGTTGACCTGCCGAGCTCGTGAATTGAAAGGACGCGACGCCATGCCAGAACCGTGTGTACGACTTGAAAGCGACATGTGCCGGACGAGGACTCGGGAATCTGGGCCCACCGGAGCCTGTGAGAGCCATGCGATGGAATGCATTTTGGGAAGGTACGGGATTATGCGCGTGGGCCCAGGAGCGTTGGCGCGCATCCGCATCCAGTATTTCTGTTCCGATTCACAGCGGAGCCCCGTTCGATTCGGGGCCGGGTCGTGCGAGTGAAAGCGAGCACTTTTTCCCCCCTCCTGTTAACATCGTTGATCCTCGGCAAAACCCAACGTTCGGGAGTCCGTCTGGGGCGTTCATTTTGCCTGTGCAAAGGAAAAAGTAAGATAACACGCCGTAGCCTCCTCGTGAAGGCAATTTCCGCGCAGCACGCACCTCGGAAAACACAGGAAAGTGCCTAAAACATCAAAGTATAATCCACGAACCCGTCCACACACTTTTCCGTACGTCTGCGAAGTACACGCAACAGACCTGCGTCGAGGGACCGCTCGCCGCGGCCGGCGCCTGCCGCTTAGTCAGATCGCATGCATCACATCAGCTAAGCGCTTGTCGTTTCTTGGTCCTTCCCAAGACCTCAGCGTATACCCACCACCTCGTATACCCTCCCGGCCAGGCATCCCGATCCCTCCGCCCCGCCGCCCTGCGAATCGCGCGTGACACGCCTAGATCCCGTCGCGATCTCCCTGATAACCGATGATCCGCTTCGACAATCTCCCGCCCGAGGTGATGCAGGCCATGTGCACCCCGATGCACCAGATCCTCCCGCCCGCGCCGCTCCCCGCCCCGCCCGCCGCACACCGCCCCTCCTCCTCCTCGCCCTACGCGCCCTACGCCCACCAAGCGCAGCCGCAGATGAGCGGCGCGCTCTACCTCGGCTCGCTCAGCGCGGTGAACGACCACGCGCTCCTGCGCGCGCACCACATCACCCATCTCGTCCAGGCCTTAGAAGCACCGTGGGCGCCACCGTGCCGCCCGGAAGACGGCTTCACATCGTACATCATCGACATAAGGGACAAGGAGAGCGTCGACTTGCGCCCCCACCTCGAGGCCGCGTGCCAGTACATCGAGCGCGCGCTCGCGCGTGGCGAGAGCGTATTAGTACACTGTCAGCAGGTGCGCATGCCCCCGTCTCTGCTCCTCCCACATTTTATAATTAATCTATGCGGCGCAGGGCGTCTCCCGCTCGCCCTCGATCGTGATTGCGTACCTGATCCGCAACCACGCCATGTCGTACGACGCCGCGCTCGCGTTCGTGCGCCGCAAGCGCGCGTGCGCGAAGCCGAACCCGGGATTCGCGCGCGCGCTCGTCGAGTGGGAGCGCTCCTTCCGCGCCGGCGGCGGCCGGCCTGGGATGGGCGGCCGGCGGTTCACGTCGTGAGTGCGCATGGGTGCGTTCATGTTGCGTTGTTCCGCACTGGGTGGGGACACGGTCAGGGGCAGGTACGTGTTCCTGGGGTTCTGTTATCGTTCAACTGATGGATCTGTTGCGTTCATCTCCTGTGGTCCCAGATATCCGATCCGTGCTCCGGCCAACTATCCATCCACCGCCACCATCTATCTATCTGTCACCTTGCACATCCGCACCTCATCTCCCCTCATCTCCCCTCGTCTTCAACTCGTCCTGCAAAAAACCGGCGCACACGGAGCCGCCCTATGTCTCTGTCTTGTCCACCGCTCCTTCCCTTTCGTCATGTCTCCCCTCGTCCTACTACCACTCTTTTGCTTCTCCCGTGCATCCCGTTCTTCCGCCGTTCCTTCCCTCCTTGTTCCGAATCCGGATATCTCGTCCCACCCCTCACCCGCCCCACGCCCGTTCCGCATATCCCATATCCGGCACCGCACTTCGCATGCTTGCTCGCACCTTCTTTCATTTTGTCGTATTTATGTCGCTTCCCATCTCTTCTGTGCTTCTCTCCTCTGCTTCTCTATCTTTTCCGCTTCTCTGTCTTTTGTATCGTGTAATGTCCATACAACATCTCATCTTTTGTCTGCTGTACATATCCTTATCCGTCCGCCCTCTTTGTACATCCCTCCGCTGTACCCTACGGACGCTTGCTTTGCTTTGATTTCGATATGCTGTTCTGTGTACATATACCTTGGGCTGTTGTTGCTGATATATTGGGTTTTCTCTGTCTCACTGCCTCGCCGTCCACTTCTTAGATCTGCACCCAACGTTGTATACTGTGCGTCCTAACGGCCGAATCTGGTTCTGGTTCTGAAATCACGCTGTCTCTCTCGCTGATTCCTCATCTCATCTCATGTCAAAAAAAAAAAACGGTTTGCCAATCCACCTGGGGCCACCCCCGAAGTGATTCTCAAATTTAACTTGAAGACTACGTATTGGTTGCAGATGCACACCAATGCCCGCTTTGGGGCATCATTAGGCTCCCCAGCGTGAAAAAACAGGCATACTTTCTTTGTTCGGTCCATCAACGTGGGCACGGAGCTCTCGCTTGTCTGTGCTTATTGTTCCGGAGATTATTCTGAAGCTATTGCGTTCCAGTTCTGTGGATGTACCAAGGAGCCCTGTTGCGATGCTGGGCCAGCAATGTTACGCATCATATACATTTTTATTCGGATGTTAGAGGATGCGATGTTCAAATGACAGTTAAATGAATGCTGGAACTGAAGTGAACTTAAGTTCAACGCAAGCAAGAAGAGCAAGGAATAGTTGAAATTCTCATTGCAACGAGGTATCTGCGATCAAACGGTACATAGGGGTTAAAATCAAGAAGTAATATCACATGCGAGCAATCCTCGGGACACCCAGTCACTAAATAGAAATAGTCACAAAAAATCTAATCGGATAATAAATAAATAAAAAAGCCTTCAACAAAGCCACTATTTGCCCTTCTACTGGAAAATTTTAACTCCGGTGGAAACCTTTAGAAAAGAATGAGAACTTATTGCATAAGTACTCATAATAAATACAATTTAGAAATGACAAGCAGAGTCAATGTTCAACAATCAATTTGCAGCTGAATTCATCCCCTGTCTGCAACTCTCTCACACACTTCCGTCCCAGCACTGACACCAGCAGTGGGAAAATCTTCCAAGGAGGTACTTGGAACATTGATTTCTCCCAGAAGTTCCATCTTGCCCTGGTGCTCACTCTCGAGGTCTGCGAGTCGGCCATCAATTTTAGCCACATCTTTTGCCTGTAATGACCACTCAAACAGTGGCCGAGCATCTGTCCAAAGAGACTTTGCCTTCATGAGATCTCCTTGTCTCTTTGCCATATCTCCTAAACGTAGCATGCAGTCAGCCCTGTCGCGGTGAACATCCATAGTTGTGAAACCCTCCAGGGCCACTACAAAGAGATTTTCTGCTGTTGTCTGATCTTTGTTGACAAGGAATACATCACCGAGACAGCGAAGTGCCTTGTGTAATGCCAACTTGTTCTGGGATTTACTGGCAAATGCCAAGTAGACTGCTGTGTACACTGATGTCCATTGAAAATCTGTGACACTCCATCGATTGATATCTGCCATTGCTTCCAAACAATATAATAAAGCATCAATTATCCAAGCCTGGGGCAGAGATTTTTTGAAACTGAGCTGGGCAAGAACAGTCTCGCCATCTCTGAGATGAAGTTCTGCAAGCAGGATTTCAGACCAAAGGAGCATGGTGGAATCTGAAATACTGGCGAAGAAGCTGTATGTTTTGTCGAAATTGTGCTGTATGATGTTTGCTGGAATTCCGGTCTTCATGTCAATCTGTGCAATATTCAGCAGTGCGAAAGCATGATTGTAGATATCCAGTTCTCCTGACGTCTCCTTAGCAATTTCCAAGTGAATTTCCTTTGCCTTGGTATACTCAGATTTGACAAAATGTATCTCTGCCTGGGACAGCATGATTGCATGAGCAAGATAGCCTGCTGACATGCCACAAAGCCCTGTAAGTCCCCTTGCTCTCTGTAGCAGAAGTGAACTCTGTCTGTAGTCACCAAGTTCCCTACAACAAATACCCTCAATGTGCAGTGCTCGGGCTACTGCATATAAATTTGTAGTTTTCTTAGCAAGTCTTTGTGCTTCCTTTGCAAAAGTCTTTCCCATAGCATATTCACCCATCGCCCATTTGACCCAGGCAAGGAGAGCCAAAATCACCGCCTGCCCATATATATCTCCACCAGATCGTGCCAGGGTGAGAGCCCTTTCGCCAAATTTCATAGCCTCTGGCAAATTTCTGGCATTATACTGGTGGTTTGCCACGGCCCTATAGAATTGACCTACAAAACATATTACAACATACATGGATAAAACCTGAAAGGCGGCTCACATTCCAACACTGCATCTTCTAAATACTGTAAGTGATATACTCCCTGATTGAGAAGAAATTCTGGAACGGGGACACATTTAGATAGCTGAGAGTGGAAGATCTCTATGATATATTGGATTTTGAGGCCGTGATCAGATATTTGAGGGAAAACATTTGGGATCTGGTCCATTAACACAAGCCATCCATGGCCAGAAAGCCGACTAAAGTGGTTGAGTGAAATGGTGCATTTAATTGTATCTGTGAGATCTGGGTTTTGTGCATGTAGTCCCCGGGAGAGCACCTGATGCAGATTTGCAAAATTTAGAGATATTTCATTCATTTGGTGGGCTCCTTTCTCAAAGCCAAAATATTTCCAATATAGATCCAAAAGTGCATTGAAATATGTTTGGAGATGCCGGAGCAAGAATGGGGTCACTGGGTGGAAGTATTGCATATGCTCTCGAATGGGTACAAGTGATTTAAGCCGCTTTTGGTCATCGACGAATGCCAGAGATGTACCCAGCAATACAGCTTTGCATACCAACACATTTTCAATCGGTAGCTTACTGTGCAGGAGCTCGGTATTTGAGAGGCCATCTGGGAGGATTGAGAGGAGACTCAATAAATCTTTGGCACCAGGTATTGAAGTGAACCGGGGACTAGACAGTGAGACCTTGATGGATGTGTCCAGATTTGATTGTTTGCCAACACCTCTTGAGATAAAAGTGGTCTTTTCTGTTTCCCATCGGGATAGGACTGTGGAACAGCTATCATCATCCACCAAGTGGGCAATGAGATCTATAGCCAATGGCATATTATCAGTCAATTGGATCAGCTGGTCAATCTCATCGGGTTCATGGATATTGTCTGCAATGTCCAGGAACATTTGTCTGGCAGCCTGTAGTGACAGGGGTGCCAAGGGGGGTAAAAATGGGTGGGTCCAGCGAACTTTGGCAGGTCTTTCGGCCCCTCTCATTGTAATCTACTCACAAGTCAGTCAGGGCAGTTCTCAAGATCGTAATGTGTTTACAATCAATGCCAGATGATCAATACTGGTGAGCAGAGATAAAAGCTCTTCAACACCACTACGGGATGTAATGGGCTCCCAAGTGGTCTCCAAGTTGTCCAAGACCAAAAGGCAGCTTGAGATGCTGGCTAGATATTGGATCACTGGTTTAGTGACATCCTTTCCTGGTTTCAGGCCAATATATGCCCCAATGAGAGCAGCAATGTCAATACTAGTAACTGCTCCATCGCATGGCACAAAGAATCGATGCTCATATTTGGTGATAACATCTGGGTGGTGCAGCACAGTTCTTGCAAGACTTGTTTTACCCATTGCTCCGGGCCCTAAAATTGCAATTTTTGCAGATTCCTGGGAAAGCATCTGGACAGTGTCCTGGAGTTCGGATTCACGCCCAAAAAATATCTGTGGCTTAGGAGGCAACATTGAGAACGACTTGGAGCTGTTGAAATATGAGAATGTCTCTGTTTTAGATATTGTGTTCAATCATACCTCAGTTGTGAGCCATTCAGTTTCTGATATGTCTGGCCAACTTTCAATCAGATGCAAGGGCTTACTATAGTAGAAGCACATACTGAGGAAGCCACATCCGAGCATGTTCCATCTGAAAGACTTGAAATCAATTCAAGCAGCTCTTTGTGCATATCATCTGCTTTATTTTCCATCTCCCTAACACTGGTCAACAGTTCGATACCAGAATTGATCTAGTCAACATTTAAGTTGTAAATGGAAGTGGGATTTGTGCATTAGATGACTCTACCTTGAATACTTCCAAAGCATGTTTCATGCCAGCATGACACTCTTTGAGCAAGGTGTTCAGTTCACCCTGGCGGAAGAAATTCTTGATTCTGTTTCCATCCTGCTGTGCCTCGACATATGTATAGATCTTGTGGATAGTCCTAGTAAATTGCACATGAGCATATTTGCATCACCCGAAGGAATAGGAGGAGGAGAATGATAGAAACCCACTCCATGAATTTTCCAACATAATCCAGGGTCGCCGGTGGAAGGCTTCCTGCAGTCTCTGACTTCATGTGAAGATCCACAACTGCAAAGAGGACCGAGGGAATGTGTTCCATTAGCTGAACATATTCATCCTTGTTCTTCTTCACATTCTGAAATACCATGTGAGATGGGTGATGGCCTTGGTTGTCACTCCTCACCTGGATCAAATTCACCAGAGATAGGGTGGTATTCGAAATTGCTTGAATGAAAGAGGTCCCGAAGGCATCATTGATCTCATTGAGGAGTGTTACTGCAGGCTTTAGACAAGCAACAATATTGTTGGTATGGATTTCAGTAACTGTAGGCTGGTGGGGCATCTTGGGAATGATGGGCAAGAACTGGCGGTGTTGGCCCTTATATATACCAACTAAGAAGCAACACCCGATGTTCATATTGTTTGATCATCAGCTTGCCTGACAACACAGTAGTTGGGATTCCCATGAGTGTGAGATAGATCTCGATTGAATACACAGCCTTGCACTGAACCCTCGTAGTCCCGACCACTGGATTTGGGCCAGTGATGGTTTTCTTGCCCTCATAATGCTTCCATGTAGCATTGTATGGCTCAAGTGTCTGAAATTTGTCCACTTCTATCACACATTCGGTCATACATACTACCATAATGCTTAGTATCATACCCCCAGCTAATAATGGTTCAGAGAACCTGATTCTGCTGATGTGTATCACACTATTTCTGACCGCACAGTGAGCTACAGTCAAACAAGGTTCCAATAATACAAACACCGGGATGTGGTGGGATGTGGGCAACAGAAGAAAACCAATGCATTTGAGGCCAGAGGATGCAGATGGAATATCCCTCCTATGCTCTTGCATTGGGAATGTGTGCCATCCTCCCGGTAGCAATGATCATCATCGTGTGGATGGGAAGATGGTGGAGTACATATCTCTTGATCATCGGTTTCCCTGGCAATGCAGTAGTTGGGATTCCTATGTGAGATGCTGGAATAAATACATAGCCTTGCACTGAACCCTTGATGTCCAGACCACTGGATTTGGGCCAGTGATGGAATTCTTGCGCTCATGGTGCTTCCATGTAGCATTCTGATCGTTGTGAAGGAGGCTAAGATCTAAAATGCTATCTCCGATGCTTGTCACTTATACACAGTCACTGTATTCCAGGCCCCTGTAGACCAAGCCTGGCCGTTGTCATTCAAGTAGCAAAATGGTCAAGTTTCTGGTCATCCCTAATGCTCGCTGTTCTTCAACGGTTGGACACTACTATCTTGATCTGGTCGAGACGAATGGTGGTCTGTCCTCTGTTTGTATTTTTTTGTCCTGGACTTACCTCTGGCATAGTTTTCATCCAAGCCACGGTGGATGGTGGGTTGGAAACCAGCAAACTGTATGCAGCACACCTTGCTTTGCGGTGAGTGAACAGTTGTCATTGTGTTCTCCTCACTGCCAGCCTTATCCATATATTTCACAGTCAACATTGTATGCCAGATATCTCGGTTGCGGATGCACCAGCCTTTGTTGCCCTCAAGAGCACAGATAATATTCGAATTGAATCATCATGGAATTTGTTCACCAACTATATTGGTCTCGACATCAAGCTCCTACTACTTGAAAAAAGTCTCAATTATTTCAATCCCGAGTTCCAACACCACATGTAAGTGCAGTAGATTTATAATTTGGGTGGCTCCGTTCTAATTTGTTCTCTAGCAATCTCTTTAACTGGCTGTGGCTGAGGATCATCCAACGTAGTCTAGATGAATTCGTTTACGAGTACTTATGTAATAAGTTCTCGTTCTTTTTACGAGTACTTATGTAATAAGTTCTCGTTCTTTTCTAAAAGTTTACATGAGCTTTTCGCGAGCTGCGCGAATCATCAGTTACGATTTTATAGTACAAGGAAAATAGTGGCTGTGTTGAAGTCTTTTTCAGAGATTTCATTAGATTTCTTGTGACTACTTAGTGGCTGTGTATTCGGCTAATTCCGAGCGTACTTCTGAGGTCAACAGTTCGAACCTGGGGAGTGCATTCCTTTTTTATTCAGTCTTTCTTCTCATGATGGACATGACAAGAAACCAATATGCCTCAAAATGTGTAGCCCTCTTCCACATCAGTGTAATACTACCTACCTGAACTCTTTTGGATTTCAACCAAATTTCTAACTTCAGGGACACATATCTGCCTCAGAACAAAATTAAAAATTGGCCTCCATCTCTTTCTCCTAGATGATAACTCTGCACAGTAGATATTTGTCTCTCTCCACCAGTCTGCATTAAACTTGGGAGCTACCTTGCTTACTGGTTTATATCTATTTTTGTCTTCTGTGTTTGTGATTTGCGGATCTCCATTGTCCCTCCACACGAGTGTGTCTGGTGTGACTGTGAATTCAATAATATGAACATATTTCTATTCAAGGTGAGTGCCTTTTATTTCAGGCAGGCAGTATGTAAATTAAAATTCAAACTTTTTACAGTAAACTCTTTCCTGCAAGATTAATTATGTACAATGATGCTTATTTGGATTGGACGGCTGGTGGGAATTTAATACAGGTACTTCCAGTGGTTTGTTCAAGGACCTGTTCCTCATCTGGTCCTATCTGATGTTGCTGGAATAATGATTAACATCTGGATTATTGTGAAGGGCTGGTGTCAAAGACTGGGTCCCACATATTGTGCTCATTGCTAACAACAGGCATCTTAGTGAAGTGTCCCATGGAGTATGCATCCATAACATATGTGGTTTTAATGTGGTCCAGATCAGAGGCAGCACCTGGAGCTGGCTTTGCTGAGATATTGCCTGAGTTGCGAGGGCTGTGACTGTATGCCAAAAAATAAATAAGTACGAGGTTTGCCGGGTGACACCACGGCCCACACCCCAAGTCTAAAGTTTACATGGCCGTTTCACTAGCTGAGTGAATTATCAGTTACAATTTTATAGTACAAGGAAAATAGTGGCTGTGTTGAAAGGTTTTTCAGAGACTCCATTAGAATTTTTGTGACTGCATAGTGGCTGTGCGATCGGCGAATGCCAAGCGTACTTCTGACGTCCACAGGTGTTGGTTCGAACCTGATGATTGGATTCCTTTTTTCGGTTGGTCTTTTTTTTTTTTTATAGCTAATTATTACCTCTAAAAATTGACACCAACTTGTCCAGACGCTGGGGTAGCTACAATATCTCATCAGCTTATTTTTCAAGACCATTTGATCTCAGAAATAATCACGTCAAACTATATTCTCTCTCTTCTCTGGTACTACCCTCAACTGGGATTCCCTGGGGCCCACATGATCTCCAGTAGCTTGCAATGAAGAGTCCGGGGAATTTTGTTACTTTTATCCTTTGATTTGTTCTGGCTGCCTGGCATTGGATCACTGTCACTGTCATTAGGGTTTTTCGCAATAGGCCTTTTTGCTCCCTTTTTGCACTCCTTTTTACTCCCTTTTTTCACAAGAGGGACCGAAGAAAAGGGATCAAAAAGCTCTACATGTGGTCTTTTCAAAAAGGGCCCTTTTTTGCAGTGATTCCTTTCTCCAGTTCTTGTTAGGTTATCTCCTTCCAACGCCTCAAATGTACCCTGAACAGACCCCATAGCCCTCCAAATATTCTAGGTGAAATATAAGGTTCCGGAAGGTTCTCTTTCTCTCCCCTTTTTCAAAATACCCTTGCTCACCCATTCACAATGACTCATTTTTGTTCCATTTATCCCTCATTTTTTTCTGGTTCTCATCAAACTTTGGACATGGGAACCTGATTTTTTTGGATCTGGATCCTTCTTACACCTAAGTGGAAAAGGAAAAAAAACCTCGATGAATTTTGATGGGAGCATCAAAAAGGGGAGAAAAGGGAGAAAAAGGGTTATTGTGAACGACCCTATTTAGGTATTGTGGATCATGTCCGTCTACTACAAAGCTGTCCGATACCCATGTCCATGGAGGAGGGAACAATACCCAGACACTTAATGTTTAGCACCCCAGTACCCAGTACCCATCCCTCATCTGACTGGAGGATTGTTTCTCCTGCTCGCTACACCTGCAACAGAAATGTAGTGGAATTGACAATCAAGCTTCTGATTGCTTGTTCCTCTTTCTCTCACTTTGAGATGTTTATGTGCTGCTTATGAATTAATTAATTGAAGCCCCCCTCGATATTCCAGGATCCTGGTTTGAGATTTTGGGAGTTTCCGGTCACACAGATATCTCATTTAAAAAAAATTTAAGTACGAGTTTTGCCGGGCTGGGCCATGGCCTACACCCCAAGTGATTATTGAAACAACCACAAGATTCGGTCACAGCGCAACAAGGTCCTCCCATCGGGATTCTCACCTAACTACATCTGTGACTTTCTCTGAGCTCAGGCCAGGCGAGCTTGCGAGCCGGCCTGAGTGGGAGACAAGTGTAGATGAATATAGATAGGATTCTTTCCGTCGTCCGTTTGAGGTGATCGGACACCGTCGGATCGCACTGCCACTTATCGCGTTTTACTTCCGCACTCTCTGAGCTTCAGTAAAACACCTTTTCACTCGTCCGAAACCGTCCTCGTTCCAAGGAAAAATTTCAAGTATGCCTACATCTCGATCCAACCTCCCTCTTCCCCTTCCCGTTGATTTCGACTGCGATGCGTACGCGACGCGCCCGGCCGACCGTCTTGCCCCCGCTGGAATGGAACTCGAGGACAAGAACGCTGCCAACGTTCTCATCGAGGCTTCCAACAAAGCCAGTATCGTCTTAACCCGCGCCTATGCCACCGCACGCGCCACGGCTGCCGGGGTGGGTAGTATGGATGTCGGCCTTCCACTCCAGGGTTTCTGGGCGTACACCGACGAGGAGAAAGTCATGCTCTTGCACTCCCCCGATTTGGTGACGGCCACGGGGCCTCTCCCTTTATCCTTAACGAAACTCATTGCCCAGCACCGTGCCACGACTGCCACTCAGCGCGAGAAGGAACGAGCGGATAAAGAAGCTGAAAAATCAAAAGCTAACCAAACTCTTCTCAGCTCCATGGTTTTCACTCACGCACACGAAGTCACGCCCATCATCAGGCAGCCGGTAGTTACTCCTGCTATCTTTCTTGTTTCCCTCCGCCACAAGGTGTATTTTCCCTTGCATCGGTGGACAGATAGGATCATCCGGAAGGCGGCAGAGTCTCCGCATATGACCTTTAAGGAGTTTTCGCGCGCGGAGCAGGCGGCAACATACTCCATCGGGGAGAGGGTCCAAGTGGTGGACGTGACAAAATGCGCGAAGCTTTTCGACGGCGAGGACGAGTCGAAAGGTTTGACGCCGAGTTTGTGGCGTCAGGCGGCTAACAACATCCTTACTGCGTTCCAGCAGCTCTGTCCCGTCCCAGAGCCCCTTGATCCCTCCACGCGCAACTACGCCTCCGAATTTGCATCCCATTTTACTTGGTTTTCTAACCTGACTTGTTTCGACACGGACATGGAGCTGTGGCTCCCTGTTGAGCGAAAGATGTGCCATGTGATCCTCGTGCAGGGCCTCTTTTGCCCGCAGACGTGGACGGATGAGGTCCGCTCGGTCCTAAGGGCTCACGAGGCGGCGGCGCCTGCGGTGGTGCATGCAGCGGCGCCTTTGGCTTCGGCTCTTCCTTCCTCGGGCGTCAAGCGCTCGTCGGGGGAGGAGGTGGACGTGGCATCGAAGCGCACGCGTTGGGGACGCGAGAGTTCAGGGCGCACCGACGAGAGTAGGGGGAGTACTATGTCGCGCAGCCCCATCTGCCTGATTTGTACTGGTCCGCACACTGCAGCCGATCATCCCGGGAATATTTCTTCCTTTCGGGATGGTGTACCTTTCTTCTCCAAGAGGGACGGACACGACGTACGTACAGTCGGGTCGTTTCGGGGCAACACCCCGAGGTCAATCTGCATCTTCTTCAATGTCACCGGGCGGTGTGTTGGCGCTCATCCGCCAGAACACCTTCATATCTGCTCGTTGTGTGGGGGCGAGCACAGCGCCCTTTTGTGGCACCACACCTGTAAACGAGTCCGGGACGGGGCTTTTCTGCCCTGAACCGGTCCCTCCCTTGCATGCACACGCCAAGAACATCCTATCCCCAACACAGACTAACCTGCAGTATTCTGATCTGTCCTCGTTCGTCGGGAACCGCCCTGCTCCGAGTGTCGCGATTGATAATCTATCCTTTCTTTTGGATCGCATCGTACAGCCCTACGACGTGGACGCCCTCGACATTTTGCTCACGAAACACAATCTAACAACAAGCTACCCTTTATTGTCGGGCAATCTTCGCAACGGTTTCGTGTTGGGCCGTATGCCCCGCCTTACGTTGACCATTGTTCTTGAGAATCACCCTTCGGCCCTTGAGGAGCGCGCTGCCACCATGGAGTATTTGGACTCCGAGATCGAGGCGGGTAGGATGGAGGGCCCCTTCTCGCGCGAGCAGATGGAGAGGATTTGTCGGGGCCCATTCTATGTGTCACCGCTGATCGTGGCTTCGCAAGACATGGGCCCCGGTATGGACCTGAAGCAGCGGGTTTGCCGGAACCTCTCGAAAGGGGACGTGCACTCGGGGACACCTGCGGTCAACGAGTTTATCTTCAAAGAGGACTTTTCAACTTCTGTTTTCCGTTCGGAGCTGCCTCCGCCAGCAGCAATGCGGGGCAGATCTTCAACGCCATCATGGACGTGTGGAGGGCGGAGATGGGCGCGGACGGGGAGGCAGTGAAGTATGAGGACGATTCGTGCGTGATTCGCCGGCCCAACAAGCTCGGCCCATTCTCGTCGGGAGATTGCCGTTATCGTTTTGATCGGACGACTATTGTTGCTCCAATTGAACCCGTCCATACACCGTGGCACCCGGTGAAGACTGGCAACCGCTTTCTCGACCAGGTCGTCTACCTGGGTCTCCTTTGGGACTTCGTCCGGCGTTGTGTCTCGCTTCCGGACGTCAAGCGTCGGAAGTTTTTGGCGCGTGTCCGTGACGCGGTACAGGCGATGCGGGAGTCGCACCGGTTCACACTGTTGCAGCTGGAGGAGCTGCACGGCTCGCTATGTCATTTGTGTTTTGTCATTACGGATGGTGCTTCACGGATTGCCGTGTTTTCCAACGCGATGGCGGCTTTCAAAGGCCACAGATTCGCCAAGCGACATCTTTCAAATACCGCCTTCAAGACCCTCTTGTGGTGGGATGCGAAGTTGTCCGAGGTTTCGCTCTACCGCCAACTCTGCCCGCTCGGAGTTTTGCGGGATTTTGGGATCTACGTCGACGCGAGTACGTCCTGGGGCGTGGCCATCGTCATTGGGACGTGTTGGTTCACTTGGCAGCTTACACCAGATTGGAAGCAGCCAGGCGTTGACATCTGTTGGCTCGAATCAGTGGCAATCAAGCTGTTATTTATGTTCTTGCAGCAGATGAACTTCTGCGAGGTCCATCTACTCATACGTTCAGACAACAAAGGTGCCATCGGTGTCCACAAGAAGGGACGCTCCCCCAATGTCGGGATCAACCTCTGTGCGCGACGCACTTTCGCGATCACGGCGGGTTTGTTGATTATCCCTAACATCGTTTACATCCCGTCCGTCGACAATCTCGCTGACGCTCCATCTCGCGGGCTCACTTGTGACCACTTGCGTGCTGCCGACCGCCTCGTCTGTGGGTTTCAGCTTCCAGCTGAACTCGCTGATGTCTTTGTCAAACACATGGTCTGAATTCTCTCATCTGCGTGCGCTCGATGGCATCTCGCCACTTTCTTCATCGTCTGCGCTCGCCCTCGCGCTGTCTCGCCCGTCTCCCACACCGTCGCCCGTGCCCGTAGTTGTGTCATCGTCACCCAATTTGGGAATTGTGTATGTTGTTTTGGTTTTCAGCGTGTCCCATCACCTAACTGGGTCCAGCTCGTTCGTTTCGTCGTCGCCCTTCTTTTCGTTGCCTTCAGCCCATTTTGTTTCCATTGGGGATCTGTGCGTCAATGTACTGTCTTGTCCCTGGTGTTACCTCATTTGCAGTAGTCCGGTTTTATCTCCTTTTCCGCCGCAATCTTCGCGCCAGTCGGCCCTTCCTTCCATCACCCAGTCTCCTGTTTTGTCGGCCCCACCCTTCGCTCCGGTGGACCCGCTCCGAGGCCTCCATCTCAATCCTCTTCGTGTTCTGGCAGACTCAATCATCCAACCCGCACCGTTCCCACGTTTGCGTTCTGCATCGCCATTGCGCAGCCATTTCTTTGACAATCTATCCAACCACGAACTCGGGATCCACATCTCGTCCTCCTCGCAGGCTGTGGAATCCCACGTTGCTCCTCTTGATGTGGGGACAGCTGCCGCAGCTTCGTTGCCCACTAAGCGCGCTCACCGTGCCGCTAAGGGCAGGGAGCTGGCCGTTTCGCAGTATCGTCCTCACGTTCCTGCGGACCGGCGCGTGCTCTTGTGAACATCCCCGTTCTCGCTGGTTGCCCACGCCGCATTGGAGGCTGCAGGTGTTTGCCTCGATTTGCAGCGCCGCATCTACGAGGGATTGCTTCAGGCACAGGTATCAAATACTCGGGACTCCTACGGTGCCGGTGAAACACTGACTACCTGAACAGATGTGAAATGTAGAATAATGTCTATCAATGCCTGAGCACTAACAAACACTAAACCAACACTAAACACTAATCCAAACAATCGAGTGGTGCGAGTACGGGGTTCCAACCAAGTATTAGGTTGATATTTGAACTAGATCTGGTAATAGCTATTTACACGTAAATACTGGGAACGCTCCAATAGCCGATCCAGAGACTCTAATGAGGTCTAGACGAAGCAGAGAGTGGTTTTATCTCGATGGGGTGGTGTGGGGTAGTGCTTGGTAGTCAATAGACTCAAGACTTGTGATCCTTCAATGTTCTCAGCTGTAATATCTGTACCAATCTGTGTGCTTTCCCAAATCCTTATGAAACCCAATATGACCCGATACGACCCGATATGAAACCGATACGACCCGATACGATTCTGTTTCCTTAAGATTCTTTATGCGCACATAGATCCAACAACCAACAAATATATTTGACCAAGAATAACAGAAAGAACTAACAAGTTCCCAATGGTACTCCTAGTGAATCCAAGGCTTCCCAAGCGACAATACCAGCTGAGCTGAGTACGTCTAGCAAGAAGGGGTGAATTCACTGGCTTTCCACTCGAAACCTGTTGGTATTTATACAGGAATTATACATCACATGATAAAAGAAATAAATACTACAATCAGTCCACTTCGGTATATACGGATAAACGGACCTGGCTATTTAAAGGTACATGCATCAAAGACCCGGTTAAACGGCTAAATAAGTGCTCTATCCCGAGAGCTGTGCGTCTATCTTTCTGTTTTAAGGTGTTGCCATCATATCTTGATGGACTTGTTATCTTTAGACGTGCCAAGTATAGCATGTCTGGATAAATTGTAGTAGAGATTGTCCGGGCCAACCAGCTTAGCCTTATAGATAGACTGGCTGTCCTGCATCTCTACCTGATGACACCTTTGTCACCCAACTATTCCCATGGTGCCCTAATTCAACCGAATGGTTGGACTTTGATTTACATGTAAATACAATCTTTTGATGATTTACGCATAAATACACAGCAGGTATTGATCCTGATAGGGTTACTGAATGTCCCTGAACGATTCCTGAACTCTCCAAGGCATCCAGGCTCGTGTGATTAAAGTTACAGTGACTTAATATGTCACAAATGTCGAACTTGTGCTTGCAACTGCACCAACAACTCTGCCGATTTGATTTGACCTGCAATCTGGATCCCTTATGAATTCACAGTCTAGATGGATGGTATGTGTTATGTCCTTGATATATGACACTTTCCAAATGTCCCAATTCGATCGAATGGTTGAACATGGAATTACGTGAAATTCTATTGTAGCCCACCTAGCCGTTGACCCTCGTGGTATCGGTGACCAGGCAAGTCTATACAATGTAATCTCTTGTGAAGTGCCTTTAGCCAACAGTCCGGACCTCACTATGGCTCTCATTGTGGGCCAAGTAATAAATAAGCATTGTTCTACTTCAGTAAGTAGAACAAGAACATTGAAATTGATAGATTTCAAGTCTGGTCATTTTCCATGCTTATCACCGGCCTCCTCCATTTCCACCAGTTCTGTGATCGCGACGGGATCCCTGAATCCGCGCGGATGCCAGCGGATCGGTTCCTGCTCACCGCGTTCGTTGCCGAGGCCATCGGTTTGTGCACCGGGGGCTGCATTCGAAATTGGCTCAGCGGTCTTCGTTTATGGCACCTGTTCAATGATGTGCCGTGGCACGGCGATGAAGGGTGGCTTCCTGCGTTGAAGAAGTCCGCCGACAAGGGCAGTATCACCTTCAAGCGTCCACCACGTGGCCCCGTCACAGACGAGCACATGCGGGCACTGCGTGCTTCCCTCGACTTGGGCTCCCCATTTGGTGCAGCGGTGTGGGCGGTGGCGTGCTCTGCGTATCGAGGCTGCCGGGAGCTCCTCATATGCAGCGCGTCCAAGTTCTCGTCCTTGCATGATACTTGCCGCGAGACGCGGATCTCCCATTCACGCGTCAACAGGCACGAGGTGCGGGATATCCACCTGATTTGGACAAAGACGACAATGATAGCCGGTGGCGAGTGTATCCTCACCGAGATCGTTGGGCCTGATGCCGACCTTTGCCCCGTGTGGGCGTTCGACAACCACCGCCGTGTCAATCATTCCCCTCCCGCTCACACGCCCCTCTTTGCGTTCCGCTCACCGACGGGCTGGGAGCACCTCACCAAGGACCGTTTCTTGTGTTTCGCCACAAATGTCTTCAAGACGGGCTCGTTGGAACTAGTGTTCGGCCACAGCTTCCGCATCGGTGGTTCGTTGGCCTTGCTGGTCGCGGGGGTCGCACCCGAGGTCATCATGAAGTTGGGTGGTTGGTCATCGTTGTGTTTTCTGATCTACTGGCGCCGTTTGGAGAAGATCTTGCCCCTGGACATTACTCGTGCGTGGGACGCGCGCATCACCGAGTTCGCTGCCGCGCACGGTCACCCCGCCGGTGGTGACGTGGATTTGTTTGAATTGTAATCCTTTGTTTAATTGAGCGGCTACATGTTTTGTCTGCCTTTCGCTGTGCTCTGTTTGGGGCCCTCGGTCCGTTTCACTCGCCCTCGCATGAGCCTTCAGCTCTTGGAGCTCCGCTCAGCTGGGTTGCTTTGGGGCTTTGTTCACCGTCCCTTTGCGGCCCTTGTGTACAGGTTCGGTCGTCCCTGGCGCGTCCTTTTCTGAGTCGGAACTTCCCGCGGCTTTCACACCACCTCGGAAAGTCCTCGAGCTGCCCTGGGACGCCCGAACCGCCCCCCACATACCCACAAAACCGTCCCGTTATATCGCGTGTATTGTGGCTGCATAGCGGTGCCACAACTTATCTCATTCATCAGCCATCCTTCCGAAATCCGTTGATCATAGAATCTAACTTGTTGTGAGTGGGAGACAAGTGTAGATGAATATAGATAGGATTCTTTCCGTCGTCCGTTTGAGGTGATCGGACGCCGTCCGATCGCACTGCCACTTACCGTGTTTTACTTCCGCACTCTCTGAGCTTCAGTAAAACACCTTTTCACTCGTCCGAAACCGTCCTCGTTCCAAGGAAAAATTTCCCCACCCTCCCGTCCCTTTTTCCGTGTTGCTGACGCTTGGGTTGCTTTGGGGCTTTGTTCGCCGTCCCTTTGCGGCCCTTGTGTACGGGTTCGGTCGTCCCCGGCGCGTCCTTTTCTGAGTCGGAACTTCCCGCGGCTTTCACGCCGCCTCGGAAAGTCCTCGAGCCGCCCTGGGACGCCCCCCCACATACCCACAAAACCATCCCGTTATATCGCGTGTATTGTGGCTGCATAGCGGTGCCACAACTTATCTCATTCATCAGCCATCCTTCTGAAATCCGTTGATCATAGAATCTAACTTGTCTGACAGGTTTGGCCTGCACTGGTTGAATTCACATTTTTGAGTGAAAAAATTGATAAAAAAATGTCGTTCAATTTATAGCCATGTTTCACCGAAAAAAGAAGTGAAAAATTTAAAACATTTTCACCACTGTTTTGACTTGAAATCAAAGTGAAAAATGTGAAACAAATTTTGTGATGTTGTTAAGATGTTTCTTTTGCATTTTTGAACTGAACTCAAGGTGAAAATGAAGGTGAAAAAACCGAAAGTTTTTTCACTAATTTTTTCACGGGAAATGAAAGTGAAAAATGTGAAACAAAGTTGGTTATATTGTTAAGATGTTTATTTCACATTTTTGACTGAAACTCAAGGTGAAAAATGCGAAATATCAATGGCTCAACATTTCAATTTTTGAGTGAAAAAATTGATGAAAAAATTATTCAATTTATTGGCATTTTTCCCCGAAAAAAGAAGTGAAAAATTTAAAACAATTTTCACCACTGTTGTGAGTTGAAATCAAAGTGAAAAATGTGAAATACAGTTTGTGATGTTGTAAAGATGTTTCTTTCGCATATTTTGACTGAACTCAAGGTGAAAATGAAGTGAAAAAATCAAAAAAAAATCACCAATCTTTGGACAAGAAATCAAAGTGAAAAATGTGAAACAAAGTTGGTAATGTGGGTAAGATGTTTCTTGCACATTTTTTGGCCAAACTCAAGGTGAAAAATGTGAAACAAAGTTTGTGATGTTGCTAAGATGTTTCTTTCACATTTGTGACTGAACTCAATTTATAGCCATTTTTCACCGAAAAAAGAAGCGAAAAATTTAAAACATTTTCACCACTTTTTTGACTTGAAATCAAAATGAAAAATGTGAGACAAATTTTGTGATGTTGCTAAGATGTTTCTTTCACATTTGTGACTGAACTCAAGGTGAAAATGAAGGTGAAAAAACTCTTGGTTTTTTCAACATTTTTTGACTAGAAATCAAAGTGAAAAATGTGAAACAAAGTTGGTCATATTGTTAAGATGTCTGTTTCACATTTTTTGACTGAAACTCCAGGTGAAAAGTGCGAAATATCACTGGTTGAACATTTCAAATTTTTGAGTGAAAAAATTGATAAAAATGTCATTCAATTTATTGGCATTTTTTCACCGCAAAAAGAAGTAAAAATTTTAGAACATTTTTCACCACTTTTGTGAGTTGAAATGAGAGGGAAAAATGTGAAACAAACCTATTATTTTTCTTTGAACTAGTAATACAATTAATTCAAGTGTTCTTTGCTAGACAAAAGACACACAAAGAATAGACAAAGGACAGACAAAGGGCAGGACAGGATTCCAGGTCCTTGGGAATCCTGTGTTGCCCTTAGTCCTTTCTCCGTCCTTTGTCTATTCTTTGTTCACGGTTGGAGCAAGTCAAGTTTTTTTCAGGGAAAAAATTGGTGAAAAATTCAAAATCTGTTTAGTACATTTCATTTTGGGTCCCAGTGGCATTTTAGGCGAATTTTAACCCCCTGCATTCATCTCTGGTGTACTTGGGTCCATGCCACCGACCATTCCCTCACGGATTTAAAATCTGAAAAACCACCCTTTATTGCTGTTTTAATGAGTACTTGGCCTCTGGTAAGTCCAATCCCAGATGGATTTTGGGTCCCAACAGCATTTTAGGTGCATTTCAGGTCCCCGAATCCATTTCTGGTGTACTTGCTAATTTGCTGATGTAGGTTACTCACATTTGAGAAACCACGGCAGCGGCGAGTCGTATGTAGTACTGGAAAAATTGTTGGGTAATATTACAGGGTAGAGATGCTCGCAATCTCAATTCTATGAACAATTTTCATTCTGGCACTGCCAGGATTTTGAGCGGCCAGGTGTACAACAGGTGGCAGCAAGCTGGAGATTTGGCTGGAGTGTCCAGCTGGTAGCCAGATGGCCTCTACCTGGATCCAGGGGTTTGAAAAGCTGTTGGCCACCCGACAGTTCCAGGTGGGGAACACATGTGGGCACTTTGGCAGTGTACCCACACGTGCTTCAAATACTGGAAGGGCTACCCTGAACCAAGAGAATGCCAGTTCGATTAGGATGAATCCAACGTAATACCTATAAGTTCTTTCGACCCCGTGACTTAGACTCGTTACCAGTCTGCCACGGCAATTCGAAGTGGCGAGCACTTTGCCGTAGGCGTACATCTCGGAGCAATCAATTGGCCTGGGCCTGAGTTTGAATTCCTTGGCAGGTGACGATGATCGGCATCGGTTACTTCGGTCCGGTGATTAACTTTCCAATTAAACCTGGCACATATTTCTCATCGCTCAAGGCAACAAATAGAAATTCTGAAGAGACAGAAATATAGCTATGGATGATCTGTCTAGACCCTCCCTTTGGATTGAGGATATATAGTGAGATTTTGAGCCCAGAATAGGGGAGAAGGAAAATTTTCAAACTCAGGCCCAGCCCAAGTGATCGAGCCGAGAAGTACCAGTCTGCCTACGGCAAAGTGCCCGTCACTTAGTATTGCCGTCTTTAGGGCAGACTGGTTACGAGTCTACCCGTGACTGGCGAGCGTCGCCTTGATGGTTCTGTCAATGACTTCAATGTCACGATGTTGGAAGCAATCCGAAACAACATGGACATAAAATTCATTAGATCCGGTCCTGCCGCAAAAGCAATTTTGTTCTGCATTACAGACCATATCACTAAGTCTCAACTCCAGGCCCATATTGTGTATGCTGCTTTGGAGCTTGCGGTGAACAAACTTGGGGAATTTGATCCTATGGAAGATGTTGTTGCTTCGAGACTCGGAGCTCGTCGGCTACTTCAGAAATGTGCTCATTCAATGATATCCAAACAGGAACTTTCATCGCAACAGGTGGTCTTGTACCTTATAGATTTTGAAGATCACTTCACTAGTCGTGAATACAAGAATTTGTACTGGACAAGTCTTGAGACCCATATCGAGAAGGAGAATCCGAGCCCAGAATGCTATCCAACTAAGGCTGCCGAAGTTCTTGTTGAGAAAATCACCATCCCGGAAAATGAAGATGTAGAACTTGAAGAAGCGGATGATCCAGGCGAAGTAGACAAGGGACCCATCGAAGATCAACCCTCTGTGGAAAAGATTGAAGAAGCGGACAAATCTCGAGCTATCGATGATATGGATGACATACCGCTAGAAGTGAACATAGCCGGTAAAATTGGTGCTACAGTCAACCAAGCATGTGAATATCAATGTCGTGGAAGCATCCTGCAAGACGTCAATGTATGGGATTTCGTAGCTCAAACAAAGAAGGAATGACGGCCAAAAAAATCACGTATCGAGGACGATGAATTTGACCCACTAGCCCCGGAATCTGTGGATTCGGATGACGAATACGCACCCTGCGACAGCGAGCAAGAGCCCCAGGAATTGAATCGTCATAATATTCTGGACTACGCCGGAAAAATCCCACCTCGGGTACCATTCTTCGATAATCATCTAGAGAGCGATACTGATGTCATCAAAGTATACTCGCACCTGAAACGCAAGGTTCCTGTTCCAATCGGGCCCCGGATTCCCCGCCAAGATGTTGAAAACAGTACTGCAAAGCACGCAAGGCTCATGTTCATATCGTTCCAGCCCTGGCGACATGCCGATGATCTCCGCCAGCCTAGTCGTTCTTGGCAAGAAGCATATGCTGAGCTTTTGAGGGACGACTGTCCGCAAGAAGTTCTGGAATGCATAAATAACATGCAAATCCTCCATGAATGCAGGGACAGTAGAGACGCTCACTATGCAAATCGATGTGCTTGAAGACAGGCCGGTCTCTCATTAGAGTTACAACGTGGTCGTGGATCGGCAGAATTTGGTGTGGAGGACGAAGGATCAATCCTGAACCATTTAAATTCGATGGAGGAGTCAAGGTCTCAGCGCGGTGTCCGTGCAGCTGCTGAGTGCCCTTGAATTCGCTGAACAGTGTCGCCTAATCGGTGGACGAACCCCAAGCGGCACTACAAATTGGGCAGATGCAAATTTAGACAACCAAAGAGAACCAGAGAACCTGTGGCAAAAGACCTACGACGACAGGAAGGAACAATGGAAAAAATGGGCCTCCGGTACCGACTCTCTTCGAACGAACTGACATAGCCATGGACGTGGAGCCTACCATTCCCGACCCAGGTCCAATAGGCGACGGCGGGGCCTTTCGCGGCGATTCGCCCCTTCCTTCTGAGCCAGCAATCCGAAATGCTGACGCGCTGCTCAATCGAGAAACTGCTGGTACTACAGATGGATGTCCGGAACTGTCAAGTGTCGAAGCCTTTGCCATGCGTCATAACCTGAATGTCGAACAAACCCGCGCATTTTCCATTGTTGCTGAACATAGTGTGGGTGATGAAAAGGCCCCATTGCGCATGTATCTTGGAGGCCAACGGGGCACAGGAAAATCTCGTGTCATTGACGCATTGAAGGACTTCTTTACCCAGCACAGTCAAGAACGTAGGTTTCGGTTGTCCTCATATACTAGAGTGGCCGCCCGCAACATATCAGGGATGATTCTGCATTCTGTTCTCATGTTCAGCCCACATAAAAGTACAGCACGCTCAGCGAAAAGCCCACGGGAACTCATGACAATGTGGGAAGGGAAGGGGTGGACTACCTTTTTATCGATGAGATATCTATGGGTGGTTGTGCTTTACTATACGAGGTCAGCCATGCTCTCAGTGTCGCTAAAGGGAACGACTCAGCATTTGGTGGCATTATATTCGCGGGTGATTTTGCACAGCTTCCCCCGGTTGGAAAAGTTCGGCTTTATAGTCATCTGGGTGCAAAAGAGATCGCACAGGCTGCCACGAGATCAGGACAGAAGGTTGTCTTCGGAAAGTTACTCTGGTTATTTGTCCAAAAAGTCGTAATATTAACCGAAAATATGCTACAGAATGGGGAAGCAGATCGACCATTCGTGGAATTGCTTGGACGTCTTCGGGATGGCCGACGTACGATCGCTATGATCCACTGAACACAAGATTGGCAAGAAATCTGGACATTAGACCACCGAACCGTGGAGTATTGCACCGGTGATAGTGGCCAAGCATGCTATGAAGGATGCGCCAAACACCAGAATGGCCTATGATTTTTCTAAGAAGTCTGGACGATCCCTTCATTGGTATTACTTCTCTGATCGCCTTGCACGGAATAAAGCCATCCAGGATCCAAAGTTGCAATCAAAGCTGTATGCAATGGACTCTGGTAAGATTAACTATCGACTGGGGCGCATACCTCTCGTGATTGGAATGCTGGTCATGATCGCAAAATATTGATGTAGCAGGCGGTGTCGTCAACGGGTGCCCTGGAAAACTGGTAAGCATACGATACAAGGTGGGGGAAGACGGAAAACGATACGCATTATCGTGTGTCGTCGAAGCTCCAGACACTCTCCTCGGAATTATGCCAGATCTCCCTGCATACCACGTCGTTGCACTCAGTGATTCAGTAGCTATCCATTCAAACATCCAGATTCGGGCCGATCGGTTACCGTTCATCGTGCCCAATTGCCTATTCTGCATGCATTTGTAATGACTGCGCACAAGGCACAAGGAGACTCTACCCTATTGTGTTGTGAATTTGACTGGTTGCCATGGGACAGAAGCGCCCTATGTCATGCTATCGAGGGCAATATCTCTGGATGGGCTGGTTATCCTGACACCGTTCTCCAAAGACAAGATCAGCTGTTGTTGTTCCGAAGATGTGCGTACTGAATTTCGCCGCTTGGAGTATCTTGCCCTCAAGACCGTGATACAATACGGAACCGCAAGTGAATCATCCGAGGCAGCAGTCATAGCAAGATCGATATCATACGGCGCGGGGGCTCAGGCAGCCGAGGCCCTGCCGTGCCCAGTGGCAATGCAGATGCGACGAGGAAAAAACGTGATTGTCGGGTTTTATCGGAACATCCCACAACGTTCCGATCGATCATCAGATCGGCTTCCGACCTTGCTGCCCTCACCGTCGACTCCGAAGCTCTACCACACTCCTTGAATGACCGCATGAGACGATTCAACGCTCAATGCTGAAACCTCCTCACTCCCAGACCCCCAACGATAATTTGACCAAAAGTCCTAACTAGTAGCAACACGACTCTCCCTGTGGGCATCTCGATCCCACCTGCGAATCGTGCGACACGGCTACCAGAACCGATCCCCACCGTGATCTCCTCAATAACCCCCGCGCCCACAACGCCCCACGATGATCCGCTTCGACCACCTCCCACCCGTGGTGATGTAAGCCATGTGCACGCCCATGCACCAGATCATCCCGCCCGCGCCGCTCCCCATGCACCGCCCTTCCGATGAGTGGAGCTCTCTACCTCGGCTCCCCCTGTGGGCACTGCCGTGCCGCAGCATCGACATCCGCAACAAGGAGAGTGTCAACCTGCGCCTGCACCGCACCCTGAGGCCGTATGCCAGTACATCGAGTGCGTGCTCGCACGCGGGGAGGGCTTGTTGGTGCATTGCCCCCAGGTGCGCTTTGCATCTCTTCCCTCTTTCCTTTCCTTCCCTTCGTGCACCTGATCCGATCACGCCGAGCCCGGGATTCGCGTGTGCGCTCATCGGGTGGGAGCGCAGCTTCCTCGCCGGCGGCGGGTGGCGGTGATTGCACTTGTCGCATTCATGTTGTGTTCTTCCGCAGCGGGGACAAGGCCAGGGGCAAGCACACCGTGCCTTTCGAAGCGCTGTTGACGGATTGACTGATAGATCTGTGGCGCGTAGGGATCTTTCAAGGACCCCGGCTAATAGGTGAGGAACCCAGATTTCCAAACTGGAAAAAAGTCAGGTTTTTTTTGGGACTTTTTGGGCATTTTCGTCAGGTTTGGCACTGGCAAGGGCAAATTTTCTAATTTTCGTCAGGAAATGTGGAACAGGGTTAAAAAATGCCCAAAATCATCAGGAAACCGTCAAAACGGCTCAAATTCGGCGGGAAAATGGGAAAAGACACTTCTGGAGAGCTAATTCCCTGAATAGAACCATGTCATCCACCGTAAGCTCGAGGCCGCCGCGCTCAGCGATTTGATTTTTTGTTACGTCCGGAACGTGATAAGAAAGAGGAATAGCTAATATACGTAGCATACAAAAAACAAACGTAGCCAACAGGGATCGAAACTGCGCAGTACAAAAACGAAAACAAAGTTATGACTCAGAAAGTTCTACACTCAACCACTCAGCAAGGCATCCACGTCAGGTTTGGGATCCGGGTTCCCCAGGCCAGGCGCCTTTCGTCAGGTTTCGGGATCAGGCAAAATGTCAATTTTGGCCCTTTTCGTCAGGTTTTGGCACTGGCAAAATGGCCCAAAATGACCCAAATTTGTCAGGTTTGGGATCTGGGTTCCTCACCTATTAGCCGGGGTCCTATCTTTCATCTCCTGTGGTCCCAGAACCTTCGTCCATCCTATCCGTCCTCCGGCCATCTATCCATCCACCCGCCACCATCTATCCATCGCCCATCCACATATCTCATTTCATCTTCAACTCGTCCTGCAAAAAAAAAACCGGCGCACACACGGCACCGCCGCTCCTTATGCCCCCATTCGGTCTCCCCACCCTCCTTCTCGCTCGGTGTGCCGCTCCTTCTCGTTGCGCTGTTCCTTCTCCCCTTGTTCCGAATCCGGATATCTCATCCCACATATCCCCTCCCCCGCCCCACGCTCGTTCCGCATATTCCATATCCGGCACCGCCACTCCACATGCTCGCCGCTCCTTCTTTCACTTTATCGTATTTATATCGCTTCCCAGCTTCTGCGCTTCTCTCAATCTTTCGTGCTTCTCCGCTTCTCTGTCTTTTGTGTTGTGTACATCCCTCTCTTTTGCGTTTTACATCTGTTGCCCCATCTTCTGCCGTGTACATATCCTTGTCCCTCCTCCGCTTGTACATACCTCCCTCTGCTGCACCCTACGGACATTTTTCTTTGCTTTGATTTCAATATGCTTTTCTGTGTGCATACCACCTTTGGCCGTTGGTGCTGATATATTGGGTTATTTGCTGCTTTGTTTCGCTGCGTTGTGTCTCTGCTCAGTTCTCTGGTGTGTGTGGGGTGTGTCGTCTCTTCGCTCGACCTCGAAATAATTATAAACCCCAGGAAAAACAAATGACCGCCGTTGACATGCGGGATGGGATGACTTTGCTCGTGGGCGTGGAGATCGACGTGCTTCAAGTTGTTGTCTGTGCTGGAAATCTAAAGCCGAAAAAACCATCATGTTCGTAATTCCTCAACATGGCCCACCCCCGAATCGAACGGGGTCTCCGCTGTCAAAAGAATGCAAGACAATTGGTTTCGGATGCGTGCCAGAGCGAGTGGGCCTTGTTCAATTATTTTGGGGGACTCTTACGTTGTGCTCTTTCGACCAACTGAGAAAAAGCTTAAAGTGGGTAGATAGATTCATATAATCCCATCTCCTGCGCTTGGTACATCCATACCTCCCTCCATTGATCCGCTGGTCTTTTGTGTGCATGCTTTGATTTTTCGTCTAGTTGTCAGCCATCGGTTTTCGGGGTGAGTTTCAAACCCCAGAAAAAAAAAATGCTCGACCAGCAATATATGGCCCACCCCCTGATTGAACGGGGTCTCCCCTCTCAAATTTAACTTGACCACTACGTATTGGTTGCAGATGCGCACCAGCGCGAGCTTACTTTGGGGCATCATTAGGCTCCCCAGCGTGAAAAAGCAGGGATACCTTTTTTGCTAATCTGTCAACGTGGGCACGGAGCTCTTGCTTGTCTGTGCTCATCGTTCCGGAGATTATTCTGAAGCTATTGCAATCCAGTTATGTGTACGTACTGAGGAGACCTGTTACGATGCTGGGCCAGATGTTACGCATCATATAGATTTTTATTCGGATGTTAGAGGATGCGATGTTGAAATGACAGTTAAATGAATGCTGGAACCGAAGTGAACTTAAGTTCAACGCAAGCAAGAAGAGCAAGGAATAGTTAAAATTCTCATTGAAATAAGGTATCTGCGATCAAACGGTACATAGGGGTTAAAAATCAAGAAGTAATATTGCATGCGAGCAATCCTCAGGAGACCCAGTCACTCCATAGAAATAGTCACAAAAAATCTAACCGAATAATAAATAAATAAAAAAGCTTCAACACGGCCGCTATTTACCCTTCTACTGGAAAAGTTTGACTAATGATTCAGCAGTTTCGAAAACTCAGGTGAGCAAAGAACGAGAACTTATTGCATAAGTACTCATAATAAATACAATTTAGAAATGACAAGCAGAGTCAATGTTCAACAATCAATTTGCAGCTGAATTCATCCCCTGTCTGCAACTCTCTCACACACTTCCGTCCCAGCACTGACACCGGCAGTGGGAAAATCTTCCAAGGAGGTACTTGGAACATTGATTTCTCCCAGAAGTTCCATCTTGCCTTGGTGCTCACTCTCGAGGTCTGCGAGTCGGCCATCAATTTTAGCCACATCTTCTGCCTGTGATGACCGTTCAAACAGTGGTCGAGCATCTGTCCAAAGAGACTTTGCCCTCATGAGATCTCCTTGTCTCTTTGCTATATCTCCTAAACATAGCATGCAGTCAGCCCTGCTGCGATGAACATCCATAGTTGTGAAACCCGCCAGGGCCACTACAAAGAGATTTTCTGCTGTTGTGTCATCTTTGTTGACAAGGAATACATTGCCAAGACAGCGAAGTGCCTTGTGTAATGCCAACTTGTTCTGGGATTTACTGGCAAATGCCAAGTAGACTGCAGTGTACACAGATGTCCATTGAAAATCTGTGACACTCCATCGATTGATATCCGCCATTGCTTCCAAGCAATATAATGAAAGCTCAGCAATGGTTGTCCAAGCCTGGTGCAGAGCTTTTTGGAAACTGGGCTGGGCAAGAACAGTCTCGCCATGTCTAAGTTGAAGTTCTGCAAGCAGGGTTTCAGACCAATAGATGTAGCCGGAATCTGAAATGCTGGTGAAGAAGCTGTATGCTTTATTGATATTGTGTTGTATAATGTTCGTTGGAATTCCAATCTTCAAGTCAGTCTGTGCGATATTCAGCATTGCTACAGCATGATGGTAGCTATCCAGTCCTCCTGACGTCTCCTTCACAATTTCCAAGTGAATTTCCTTTGCCTCGGTATACTCAGATTTGACAAAATGTATCTCTGCCTGGGACTGCATGATTTCATGAGCAAGATAGCCTTCTGACATGCCACAAAGCCCTGCAAGTCCCCTTGCTCTCTGTAGCAGAAGTGAACTCTGTCTGTAGTCACCAAGTTCCAAACAACACATAGCCTCAGTGCGTAGTGCTTTGGCTACTCCCCATAACTTTGTAGTTTGCTTGGCAAGTCTTTGTGCTTCCTGTGCAAAAGGCTTTCCCATAGTATATTCACCCATTGCCCATTTGATGTGAGCAAGGAAAACCAAAATTTGTGCCTGCTGATATATATCTCCACCAGATTGCGCCAGGGCAAGAGCCCTTTCACCAAATTTCATAGCCTCTGGCAAATTTCTTGCATAATACTGATAGTTTGCCACGGCCCTATAGAACTGAGCTATGGAATGTATTAGAACACATGGATAATAACCTGAAGGGCCACTCACATTCCAACACTGCATCTTCTAAATACTGTAGGTGATATATTCCTTGAGTGAGAAGAAATTCTGGATTGGGGACAGATTTAAATGGCCGGGAGTTGAAGACTTCTGTAATATATTGGACTTTCATGGTGTCACCAGATATTTGAGGGAAAACATTCGGGATCTGGTCCATTAGTGCAAGCCATCCATGGCCAGCAAGCCGGCTAAAGCTGTTCAGTGAAATGATGCATTTAATTGTATCTGTGAGATCCGGATTTTGTGGATGTAGTCCCCGGGAGAGCACCTGATGCAGATTTGCAAGAATTAAAGATATTTGATTCATTTGGTGGGCTCCTTGCTCAGAGCCTTTATATTTCCGATATAGATCCAAAAGTGCATTGAAGTATGTTTGGAGATGCCGGAGCAAGAATGGGGTCACTGGGTGGAAGTATTGCATATGCTCTCGAATGGGTACAAGTGATTTAAGCCGCTTCTTGTCATCGATGAATGCCAGAGATGTACCCAGTAATACAGCTTTGCATGCCATCACGTTTTGGATCAGCAGCTTGCTGTGCAGGAGCTCGGTATTTGAGAGACCATCTGGGAGGATTGAGAGGAGACTCAATAAATCCTTAGCCCCAGGTACTGAAGTGAACCGGGGACTAGATAGTGAGACCTTGATGGATGTGTCCAGATTTGATTGTTTGCCAACACCTGTTGAGACAAAAGTGGTTTTTTCTGTTTCCCATCGGGATAGGACCGTGGAACAGCTATCATGATCCACCAAGTGGGCAATGAGGTCTATAGCCAATGGCATATTATCGGTCAATTGGATCAGCTGGTCAATCTCATCAAGTTCATGGACATTGTCTGCAATGTCCAGGAACATTTGTCTGGCAGCCTGTAGTGACAGGGGTGCCAAGGGGGGTAAAAATGGGTGGGTCCAGCGAACTTTGGCAGGTCTTTCGGCCCCTCTCATTGTAATCTACTCACAAGTCAGTCAGGGCAGTTCTCAAGATGGTAATGTGTTTACAATCAATGCCAGATGATCAATACTGGTGAGCAGGGATAAAAGCTCTTCAACACCACTACGGGATGCAATGGGCTCCCAAGTGGTTTCCAAGTTGTCCAAGACCAACAGGCAGCTTGAGACTCTGGCCAGATATTGGATCACTGGTTTAGTGAGATCCTTTCCTGGTTTCAGACCAATATAGGCCCCAATGAGTGCAGCAATGTCAATACTAGTAACTGCTCCATCACATGGCACAAAGAATTGATGCTCATATTTTGTGGTAACATCTGGGTGGTGCAGCACGGTTCTTGCTAGACTTGTTTTACCCATTCCTCCGGGCCCTAAAATTGCAATCTTTGCAGATTCCTGGGAAAGCATCAGGACGGTGTCCTGGAGTTCAGATTCACGCCCAAAAAATATCTGTGGTCTAGGAGGCAACATCGAGAACGACTTGGAGCTGTTGAAATATGAGAATGTCTCTGTTTTAGATATTGTGTTCAATCATACCTCAGTTGTGAGCCATTCAGTTTCTGATATGTCTGGCCAACCTTCAATCAGGTGCAAGGGATTAATATAGTAGAAGCACATACTGAGGAAGCCACATCTGAGCATGTTCCATCTGAAAGACTTGAAATCAATTCAAGCAGCCCTTTATGCATATCATCTGCTTTATTTTCCATCTCGGTAACACTGCTCAACAGTTCAATACCAGAATTGATCTAATCAACATTTAAGTTGGAAATGACAGTGGGATTTATGCATTAGATGACTCTACCCTGAATACTTCCAAAGCGTGTTTCATGCCGGCATGACACTCTTTGAGCAAGGTGCTCAGTTCACCCTGACGGAAGAAATTCCTGATTCTGTTTCCATCCTGCTGTGCCTCGACATATGTATAGATCTTGTGGATAGTCCTAATGAATTGCACATGAGCATATTTGCATCAGCTGAAGGAATAGGAGGAGGAGAATGATAGAAACCCACTCCATGAATTTTCCAACATAATCCAGGGTGGCCGGTGGAAGGCTTCCTGCAGTCTCTGACTTCATGTGAAGATCCACAATTGCAAATAGGACCGAGGGAATGTGTTCCATGAGCTGAACACATTCATCCTTGTTCTTCTTTGCATTCTGAAATACCATGTGAGATGGGTGAAGGCCTTGGTTGTCACTCCTCACCTGGATCAAATTCATCAAAGAAAGGGTGGTATTCGAAATTGCTTGAATGAAAGGGGTCCCGAAGGCATCATTGATCTCATTGAGGAGTGTTATTGCGGGCTTCAGACAAGCAACAATATTGTTGGCATCGCTTTCGGTGACTGTAGGCTGATGGGGCATCTTAGGAATGGTGGGCAAGAACTGGCGGTGTTGGCCTTTATATACAGTTAGGAAGCAACACCTGACGTTCATATCATTTGATCATCAGCTTCCCTAACAACGCAGTAGTTGGACTTTGTAATACTACCTACCTACCTACCACCTACCCATGAGTGTGAGATAGTTCTCGACTGAATACACAGCCTTGCACTGAACCCTCGATGTCCAGACCGCAGGATTTGGGCCAGTGATGGAATTCTTGAGCTCATAATGCTTCCATGTAGCATTCTGACCGTTGTGAAGGACGCTAAGATCTTAAATGCTGTCTCCTATGCTTGTCACGTATACACAGTCCCTGTATTCCAGGCCCCTGTAGACCAGGCCTGGGCTCCCCTCATTGAGCTTGGTCTACATATATCTATTCTTGTCAAAGGACGTAGCTGGAGTCTGTCAATATGACATCAACCAAGACTGTATTAAATTGAGCCGAGTGTACGGCACGTAGCCGTACCGCGTCAATATTGGCCTACATTGGTATACATCAATCTACATTGACCTACATCATGTTGACACACTTTGTCCGACCCTACCAGAAAATATTTAAACCCCATATAACAATTGTTTTGGCGCAATCAAGGTGTCTGTGCACGTTGGTGTAGTGTGCATAGCAATAGGTAGACTAAGGTAGCCACACTTTGGCTATGGACGTAGCCCCCAGGTAGCCCCCCATATCTGTCTACCACAGTGTTTATGCGCATAGACAAGCCCTCTGTCTACAGGAGTCCGGTGGAGACAAGCAGTCTGGACGCAAGACCACGAAGACGGAGAGGCAGAGCGGTGACATGTGGCAGTGCTACTTCCATCGGCTATCTAATGCCCTTGGCAAGCCCTCGCAAACAGACCCTCGCCCTCAACTCCCACCAACCCGAACACGCCACTACACCGGAATGCAGTGAGTTCTATAATATCCTTCCTCATAAAATTATGTCTGTCCTGGAGTCGGCCCCGATTTCTAAGTAAAGAAACATTTACATTTAACAACAAAGGAAGGGACAAGATAGGAAGACTCTTACTTTTGAAGAGATGGCCTACACTGCCATTGGCATCACTAGAGAACACATCTTCTGGAATACCAGCTGGTAAGTGGTCAATCGAAGAGATAGGTAAGACGAAACAAATGTATAGTTCCCGATGGAGTGTGCATGGGGCTCCACGAAAAGTCGGAGCCAGACTCCTGGAAATTGGACTTGGAGGAATCCGGGAACGCTGTGAGCGAGGATCAGAGGGCGGCAGGATAACTTTAAAGATATACAACTCACAATTTTGAAATCCAAAAGGCATCAGGTAGGAATGAATTGTACGTTCACCAATCCCACGGACTAGGATGGATGAAGAAGGGCAAGGAAGAAAGGACATACACGGGTCTTCCTGGTAAAGGATGTCGCCGCTGCCGTCGTAGAAGGTCCTCTATCGTTATGACAAAGATTTGATTAGATCTAGATGAAGGGAGGGAAACACTCCAAAAACCACATGCATACCCCACCCCGTAAACAATTGCCGACTTCCCCGCATACTCACCGATGCGAGCATTGATAGACGAAACCGCAGGCACAGACAAGGGTGGGACAGTCATCGATAAATTTCTCCAGTTTCTTCGGTGCGATGGGATTGCTGCGGCCATTGACGGGACTGGAGCAAGGTTAAATTACCAGTGGCCAAATAGGACAAGATGCACTACTGGAATATCACAAGATGGGAAGGCTCTGTTGCATGGTTGACCATAGAGAGGTAGGTTACTGTAGCTGCCTTTTTAAAATGGAGAAATGATGATTGAATTCGAGAGGGGAAGAGTGTGCTCCGACAGAAGAGGAAGAAAGGGCCTTAAAACGAGTATGGTTGGCAGGCATTGAGTGTTTTTCGGCTGAAAAGAAGGTTGGTAGGGGTAGACTTGTTCATGAGCCTCAATCAAGGGAACCACTTTATAGCACAGAAAAAAAAATGGCCGGCCGAAAGGTTCCGCGGAGCATGTTCCCATACTGACCAGCTTGCAGGCAAGGAAAATAAATCGAGGCAACAGTGACTTCACAATGTTCCCAGTCTGGTTAAGTGGTCAGTGCACGTTCCAACAAAATGCCAACCCCAGGTTGGATTGAACACACTTTGTGTGCAAAGACCCCTATAGCAGGATCCTCAAGGCTCCCAGAGCAGGAACGTGTACCAAGGAAAAGATAGTGAGAGGGCATACTGTACTATTTCGTTCAATTCCGAAATGCGCATGACTTTTAATTTTTCCGACAAATCTCCAAAATCCGCTAAGATCAAGAAAAAAAAAACTGCAGGCTGTGATGCGTGACATCCGAATTGAATGAAATAGTACATATGCACCTGTAGTAACAAGCTGACAATTTTGATCGGGAGCATCGGGGAGAACCCGCTTGTCGTGACTCTCAAAAGGCAGAGAAAGTAAATTGAAATAGGGAGAAGGTGAGACAGTGCTGTACGTGTAAGATCAGGAACACAGAATAGACAGCGTACAGGGTGGGGCAAGATACAGACGGGTTACAACACAAATATAACATGCCCGAGATGCCCGAATGAAACTCTACGAGTCCCACGAGCAAGCAACCATATCGGTGCACGCAATGTACGGTGTTCCTGTGGAAGCCATCATCTTTGGAAGTTCCGCTAATTCCCCAATTACATTTTTCCTCCCCAGGGCACCACCGAAATTAGTAAGCCATTCGATTCTGATAGTTACATTGTGATCAGGTACCTCTCTCCCAAATCTCTGTCCATTCTCCTGCTGCACTGCACCGTTCAGCTCACTGTCTGACTCAAACCTGGACACAGGAATGAAACTCAAATTTCTTCCCATTGCATATTAGTTGCAACTTTGATTCTTCTGATTGACTTCTCAATAGCAAAAGTTCCCTCGCGAGGGACGTGCCCGAAACATCTCGTTCGGGATTGATTTTTTATCGATGCCTCTGGAGTCATTACAGATCTGTGAGAACATAGAGAAACAAAAACGTTGGCTGTTTTAAGAAGAAGCATAAGATCAGTGGAGATTGACTTCAGGAGAACAAAATGCGGACAGCAATCCCAGTCATACTTGAAACAAAAACATTGCTCTACGACATTATGTATGCACAGTAAGTGGGATGATCCAAGATATGATAGCCGTAGATGGAGTCAGAGTCTGATTCTGAAAGACTAAGTATGCAATCATGTCCGGCATGGCCGAAGGAGTGCGCCGATCCGAGAGGGACTGACGTAAAATCAAAGCGGTAGAGTTAGCACCACTCTTTCACCGAAACCACCACCCGACAGGGGCCACGCCCCGCGGTTCTTCCAAGTTGGCCTACGTTTCAGTCCATCGTCTCACAGACCCTTACGCTGAGTTGTTTCATCCAGTCCATACTCGATTCGACACCTGACACCTGTCTGCATGACCGCAGTGGCATATAGTGGCACTTGAGTGGCACAAATACTTCGTGACTTTGTTTCTAGTCTGGATACACTTTTCAAGGTTTATTTGCCCGTTGACCACGGCATGTATGGATCAATTTGTTTACGTCGTTCCAGGTGTATCCAAGCTGCCTTGAAGATTTATTCATTAAGGGATCAAAAAGCGGAATTTTATGTTTCCTGGCTTTAATTCCTGCGAGTCGTTCCGGAACCGTCCTTAGGATTCTGTGTCTCGGGCTTTGGAGGCCTTGGATGTGGAGTGGTCTGGGTGAATTTTCGGTTTTTTGTTCCCAATTGTATTGACCTTTTTCATCAGATATGTTGGAGCGACCTTGCTACACTCTCTCAGTGAACCTTTCTTCTTACGTTCAGGCTAATGTTTCGTGACACGGCTTCTATAACATTTCGACTAGCGGGCAAATAAGTTATGTGTTTTCTATTCAAGTTGGTGAGCTTCTTTCAAAACTGTTCCGATTACATACTCCATCCATTTCAAGGTGTGTCCATGCCTTACATTTTTTTCATTGGATCCCGAACTGACTGCCATTGGATTGTACCATTCCTGACCTCGAGGATCTGACCGTGCAGGCTTGTTGGATGTTTTGGTACACGGTATGTCATCTCGACCATTCATTTTGAAGTCTTACTACTGACTTGATCCATTAGATCCCGACAGTGTGAGACCACCTGCGCTTGTTGGAATGGTTGGTCCGATGTTTTCGTCCTCAGCATTCAATTTGAGCCCAACTGACTTGATGTATTAGACTTCGATTGACCTGTCTTCAAATGCCCGGAGCCACCCTTGAAGGACACCACCGAGATTTATTCGAACTACTGTACTATTTCGACCATAGGTTCACGCCCTGTCACCTGTCACCGAGCAAGTTCACTGGAATCGTAGTTCATTCCTCGGCAATCATGGGAAAATTCCCATAAATGGTAAATCGGCAACTGCCGGATCGAAAATTTTCACGTTTTTCAGCCTTTTTCAGCCTCAAAACCTCTCTGTCATCGTCACTTGTACCAAATAGGTTCAGTTCACGACCCTATGTCACCCGTCACCTGAACTTACGGTCGAAATAGTACAGTATTCCTACACTCAATGCGACCGATTCCTAGGATCCGAGGCGTTGAACCAATACAACTCTGTCCAGAAAATTTGGGATTCTGAAATAACGGAATAACGAGCTCGGCCACGATCCGGCAGCTGCGGCATCAATCATTGGCCATTGCAAACAACAACTCCTCGCGTCTCCTCTGTTACTTCCACCTCCCCCTCTTATACCCTCCACATCCAACCTACCTCTCACCGCCCTCTCCAGGATGACCCGCTGTTGCGTTTGAGTACGTGGCTAACCTTACATTTCCCTCGTCATCGCTAAACACCCATCTCGCCCAGTGCACAAATCATAACCCTCCTTGGTTCTACCGCTTCCCGGACATCCACAACACTCCTGCCTCCATCGCGCCACCCATTGTACACACTGCCACTGCCATCACGCTGCCTTCAGTCGCGCTACTGCCGATGGTGCACAAGCCAACTTGCCTGTACACGCGTGGCGGCCACCGCTGTGGAAACACCCACATCCCACCCCTCTGTTCGCGCCAGATGTGCAAGAAGCACTGTA
Organism: Mycena maculata; assembly: GCA_029448575.1. Lineage (NCBI taxonomy): Eukaryota > Fungi > Basidiomycota > Agaricomycetes > Agaricales > Mycenaceae > Mycena > Mycena maculata. The sequence continues at coordinate 79,832 of JARJLG010000170.1, forward strand.
ATATCACCGGCCCTTTTCGTCTCCCAACCCACGACAAGAAGCGTAATGAGAGGAGGAAGCTGCTTCGTCGCAGCCCGCCCCGCTCACTGATCCTGTCCACCAGCAAGTCCCTACGCCCGCCCGCGACAACACCAATGCGCTGCACGTGCTCGCAGACAACGTGTACACAACAGCCACTGCACCCCTTCGCGCCCTCGATGTCTGGCAGCGTGGGGAGGACGAGCGCACCACCCGTGAGAATCATAGGCTTGACACCATCTTAGGCATCCACTCGCTGTCCCCCGAGTTATCTCTCAGCGAGGAGATTGAGCGCATGGAGGCGCATATTGCAGCCGACCATCCGCTAGCCCAGTGGCTTTCACAGGACCCCACCTACGAAGACAACCTCCTCGCCCTCCCCTCACCCTCACCCTCTGCAATTGCCAGCTCGTCCCGGCTCCCTGCACTCTCGCCTTCGCCCGATTTCCCCACCTCCATCTTGCTGCCACCCCGGCCCTCGGTCGAGCCAATGCTCCCGCCGTCACCGAAGCTCGCCGCGAACCACACACATGGGTACAAGCCCCCAGCGTCATTCGCCAGGCGGCCAAATCTAAGCCCACCATGCTCGAGCTTGAGACTCTCCTACAGCGCCAACACCAGTGGATGGGCATTGACCTCACCATGTGCACACCGTTGGCGCCGACACTGTCCTCATCCTGCGTCCTCTCGGTGTTGAGGGCAAGGAGGATGCTGACGCCATCAAGAGCTTCTTGCCAGAAGCAGCGCCCGTCCATCTCCGCTACAACCTGCCGGCAGAACGGGCTGTGGTGTGCAGAGACCTGAAGGCAAAGGGCAATCAGGGCGCCGATGACTCTGACTCGGACGTCGAGGTTGTTGGGGAGATTGCTGTTGGGGAGCCATCGAGCAAGGCACAGGGCAAGAGAAAGGCCGAGACACCGTCGCCCAAGCGCCCGTATCAATGTCCTTGCCTCAGCATCACCACATCATTTACAGGGGGGGTTCTGCTGATGAACCTGTGACAATCGACTCCCCACCACCCTCTGCACTCTCACTCTTCTCCGCCGCACCCTCCTCCGCATCCTCTGCTGCCCCCTCGTCCCCAAGCTCCTCTCCATCGCCTCCTCCCCCTCCGCACATGCAAGAACGTGACCGTCGTTGGCCATATGGCATGTACATTGTCGACATGGCCGATGGGCTCAAGGACATCGATGACATGAGGACCCTCCGCATTCCCCGCCCTGAGCGCTTCAAACGCGCCTTCAAAGCACCATACGTGTCATCCACGGATGATAACCAGCGGCAGTGGTGGGAACGGGCGGGCAAATTCTCTGCGCTCACCGCCGACGCGATCAAGTCTGGGCACACCCCAGCGGGGTTATGGTTGCTGTTCCTCCAGAATGTGGCCGCGCTTGAGAAGGGCTCATCAGTCGTGGAGTAATAGTGCTTACCTCCTTATACCTACCTATTCTTTCTATTAGTCTTTTCCCTATAATTGTGCATGTATCGTAACTAGATTTGTAGATTCATCGCATTTGTATTGTACCTTTCGTATACAATGAAGGATTATCTGGTGTCTACTGTATTGCTACGTGCGTGCTACGCATCGTCTGGGGTCATCTCCATCGGCAGCAAGCTTTGAAAGGGTCACTTGATTGCGCAGGCATATCATTTCATCAAGGAAAAAATTGTACTTCACGGGGAGCATCTCCCAGCACATTGAGTGGTATCCACTGAACCAGATGTTCATCTGCTCTGCGATGGATGTATTGAAATACCATGTCTTGTTGGGATTGCTCAGCTCGGGGCATGATGCCAGATTGCAGTGCTCCTGGCAGAACGTATGTCCGACAGCGTGCTTGTTGAGGAAGTGGAAGACATCCACAGTCATGCTGACATCCTTCCACCACGACCAGATCTCCGGGTGAGCGTCCACCTGTTGCTTGGCGTCGCAGTTGGTGTCATAAATAAAGTGCTCGGGCTGGTATGCGCCGGGTACAGAGAATGCCTTCTGAACAAACAGCTGCAAGGGGAATATGAGAAAAGAATAAGGCTCAGGAACGTGCTTACCAGTACGTTAGACACCGCTTCGGCATGATAAAATGTTGCCCATGCGAAGATGACACCGCAAGGCCACACGAGGAGCTGTTCGTTATGGGTGCAACAGCGACCAAAAAGGGCCTTGTATCGGCGGTTGCCTGTCTCGTCCTTCGACGCCTCGCACTCAGGCTCCTCTGTGACCCCAACAGAGCCAGGGTTAGTATGGTGCTGGACGTGGACGTGTCCCTGCTCATCCAACTCGAACCATTCAATATCCTCCTCGCTGATTTCTTCTTGATCAGTGGTAGGATGGTTGATGCGATGGCGTTGGAGTCAGTCACGGAGGGTGAAGGAAGCTTTTTCGCACTCGTAGTGGAGCCGTTCCATATCGGTGTGTTTTTGGTCTTTGCAAGACTTTGTACCCGGAACAACTACGCGTTCACAGCCAACAATAGAGCAAATACTGTCAAGCCCACGGTGAGCAGCACAGAAGCGGTGCAGGTTGTTGTCGAGGGCCATGGTGCAATACAGAGTCTGGAATCGGACATGACCCATAGCGACGTCATCACAGAGTATGGCTTGAATGTCGGCTATGCAGGATGGCTTGTTAATCGTGATTAAGACTGGAGAAATTGGCTTACAGATAACCCCATCTGCATCCATCCAGTCGCGCTGCATACACTTGTCGCAGCAATGGTCCACAACACCTTCCTTGCCTTCTAGGATCACCTCGGCATTGCGGGCGGCCATCGCGTCCTTGAAGCGACTCCTCTGATCGCCGGTTTGCGGGACTTGAAGGCATGTGCCTTTGCGTTCGTTGTAGTCGAGGAAGGTGAGGATAATGAATGCGTCCCAAACGTGGTCCATAGTGAGCAAGCAGCCAAACTGCCACCCTCCGGCAGCGAAGTCGTGCTCTTCTTGACCTGGTAATGCCATGTCATATGAGCGGGAGCAGTTGGTGGCCGAGAACCTACGTGAAACATCAGTTTGTCGTGTCGTAATTGAGAAGGAAAGAAAGACCCACCACGCAACAAGCATCAGGCTTATCCACATTGCTATCAGCCTCTTCTCAGCAAATTGGTGTGTTCCTATTTGGATATACCAAGGGATTCCACCATAATAAGTGCGTCGGCCTTTTGCACCGAATAATCTGGGTGGTACGTTGTGTTACAGTCGGGACAGTAAAGCTGAATGCTCCAAGCGGGCATGACTCTGCTCGAGAGGGTGTGTACAACTACTTGGTGGGCTTTGGCCCTCTTCATGGGCAACTTGCGACCGCATACAGGGTTGGTGCAGTGGTGGGAAGGAGGGTAAATGGTGAGCGAAGCTGTATATAAGCTCAGCCATGATTTGGGCATGAGTAGTAACTTGCTTATACCGACTTTCCACCCGTGCGTTCGGAACAAACCTTCATCTTCCTTGCTAAGAGCCTCGGAGGGAAGGTCCTAGATGTCGTGCCGTAGAGATTGCCAAGTTGTAATTACCAAGTCCTCAGAGATCACCAGCGCGGCTGCAAGAAAGGTCTTGGTTGTCAGGATACGCGATGGCTGCACAAGTATGATGTCGTTCTTGAGATTGGAGAGGAGACACGTAAAGCAGAGAGTCTGCTTGAATGAAAGTGTCTTTAAGGTCGTGGGTGTCATGCTCGTGGTCCCCGGGGGCGCATCGACAAGGGACATAGCTTGAGGCTGATGATAGCCATTGTTTGTCTCAAATTGTCCTCAGCCGAGAAGCCATCATAACCCGATCAGCCATCAAAAATAACAGCCGAGCTCAGCCACGGTCTCGTTATCTCGTTATTTCAGATTCCCAAACGGACTCACTCTGTCATTAGGTGCACTATCATTGAGTTTGTCAGTTTTTGATTGACTCTCATTTGAATCATTCTCCCCATTCAAATCTGCTGGCCCTGAAGCCCGCAGACTCGCTTCCCACCCTTGATATTTAATGCCGACTCCAACGGTTGACCGGTGGATTCTGGTGAACCGATCGTGCAGGCTGGTTAATCGCGGTTGACCGTGGTTAAACAGGGGTTAACCGGCGGATGTAGAACATGGTCTGGTTAACAAAAGCTAAGCCGGTTTTATGAGACCCCATTCGATTCGGGGCTGCATTGTGTCAAAGGATAGTTTTTTTTTTTGGTTATTGAAGGAAATGATGACCAGAGATCATTCTGGCTTGGCATAGTTTATGGTTGCAAGATCGTGCTGAGCACAAGATAATGGTGTTGAATGACAGAGAAGGAGGTCCGACCAAGGAATCTCACATATGATAGTGCTTCGCAAGGGCGAGGACGTATACAAGGGTTGAAGTTATGCAGGCGGGTCCATCATGGGTAATGGAACTTCAAATATGAGAAGCCAAGTAGAGGGTAAGAAACCAAGTAGTGGATAGAGGGATGGGGAGAAAGGGAAAGGAGGTCGGAGGGTAGGGGTGGTACAAAGGTACAAAGGGTAGTCTTTTATTATGTCACGCTCAAGGCTCAAGAACACCCAATGGACGCACAATGCGGATTGGAGGTGCTTGGTAAGAGTGAGGCTCGAAGAATGATGGAATAAAAGACTAGGGGATACAAGCGACTAGCTACACTACTTATACTGTTCAACTGTGGCTATGTAACTAGTGCTAATAATATATACAATAGAGCGTCCATGTGCTACAAGCACCATAACCATGTGTTCTGAGTAATAAACATGCCAGAACCGTGTGTTCTGAGTAAGAAACATCCCAAAGCCATGTGTTCTGAGTAATACCCATGCATACTCCACATGTCCGCAGCCATGACACCTGTCAGCTGTCCGATCACTGATCCGTCGTGCTTCATCGGCATGTTCCTGTGGGAACCCGATCCCTGGCTGTCTGATCACTGATGACTCAAGCATAGCCTTGGTGTTTAAATGGACGAGCACTTGATTAGGCGCTTAGATAAGGCGTTGTCACGATTAGATAACTTCTAAATCGTGACATTACCCCCTCCTAGGGTCGGCGTCCCGACGACCGTGGAATAATTAAACTTCGACTGAAGTACCGCGAGCATCCTTCATTAGGGAACTTCTCCACGATTTTCTTCTGTCTCGTGCTCGTGATAGGGTCGTATAGATAGCGTGTCGGATAGTTGGCTGATTCCTGCTTCGGCTTATACCGCTTGATTAAATAATCCCAGTGCCCCGGTGGCAAGACCGGAATCCCATCGGTCTGCTGTTCCCCAGCGATCAAACCCTCTGCGTCCTGCACGTCCTTGGGTGGCATCAAGCTTTGGCGTCTAAGTTCGGCGGCTAGCGTCTTCTTCTCATTGTCGGACATCCCATCTACGACCTTGGCAAGCGTGGCATGGTTGGCGTTTAGGTTGTGCTCGACATTATATCTGTCCAAGAGCTCCTGTGCATTCGCCAAGTTCCGTCTTGGCTCCCAATTCCATTCTCTGATCGGGTATCCCTTCCACTTGATTAAATACTGGTATCCTCGCCCACGTTTCCTGTGGTTGAGGATCTCCTCCACTTCGTACTCCTTCTCTCCCTGCATGATCTGCGGTCCTGGCCGCTTCTCCTTTCGTCCCTCAGGCAGCTCCACATAAGGCGTGAGAAGTGCCTTGTTGAAGACCGGATATGTCTGGTCCATCTCCGGCAGTCTCAGCTTCCACGCCGAAGCCCCGGCCTTCTCCAGGATCTCGTAAGGCCCCGGCCTGAGATCATCTATCTTCTTGGTCGGTTGGTCCGTCTCGATATTGGTTCCTTCGACCCAGACCTTGTCTCCAACTTTAAATACAGGCGGCTCATGCCTATGTCCGTCATAATACTTCTTCATCTTTTTCTGGGTTTTCTCAAAAGCGACCAATGCTTCATCGCGGATCCTCTTCATTTTCTGTGCGAAGTCGTTCGCAGCTTCATTAGGGACGGTCAGAATAAAAGTTTCAAGGCGGTTCTGAGGCGTTTCACGAGTCGGTTCTGGAGACAGTTCTCATAATTGATTTCATCAGAATTGTGGGAGAACCGTTGAGAACCACCTCCCAGTTTTGACTGACCCGTTTTTGGGAGGCGGTTCTGGGACCCGTTTCTCGCTCCCCTAATTATTTACCCCTCGAGTCCATACTTATGTTACAAGGTCAATAAATCTTATTTCCACTCTTGTGGCTGTGTCCCTCTTGTCTTGACATGCCTCCCGCTGCACGGCACGTTGAGCGTGCCAACAAGCTCTTGAAATCCTACATACGCAACCACAAAGGGCGCCGACGACGTGCTCTGTTATGTCAATGAACTGCGGCCCGGGCCCACCGGACCAATCCCACTCCACGTGTTCCAGACTTGGATCTGTCCGGGGATTCGGACACCGACAGCGATACCTCCAGCAGCTCATCTCACAGCACCAGTTCAAGTGAAGAATCACAATGGAGTGATATTCTAGGCCGCTTTGCCAGTGACATGCTCCTTGACAGTGCATTTTCCATAACGGAATTAGATGGCCTTTCAGACTCCACGCCCTCAACATGCTCCCAGGACATGCCCAATCTCCTTTCGGTTGGCTCTGATTCTTCAGACTCGGATTCAGACTCGGATTTGGACTGGTCTTCTGGGGCGGAAGGTGATGACGCGGAATCTGATGAAGACTTCCCGGATGCATCCCGACCACCACTCCTCCGCCAATGGATTCGAGCAGAGATCACTGACATGTACGAACACCGCTATGAGCAGCCCCGGGACACCCTCCCTCGTGGTCCCTCGTACCTCCATCATGTCCTTAGAACACTCAAGACCGGGCGCGTAGATCATTTCCGGCAGAATCTCCGTGTCAGCCCTGTCACTTTCGACAAACTCGTGGCTGCTTTAGAGGATAACCCCATTTTCTTCAACAACTCCAATCGCCCTCAGCTTCCGGTTGAAGAACAGGTTGCTGTCGCTCTCTATCGATTTGGTCACGATGGAAATGCTGCGAGCATGCAAGCAGTGGCCAATTGGGCGGGACTGGGCAAGGGCACCGTTAATCTCATCACACGATGTGTGATGACTGCGGTGCTTCATCCGGGGTTCATTCAGACCGCTGTCCGTATGCCCACACGTGCAGAGAAGGAGCATGCAAAGCGATGGGTACACAGCCATTCGTGTAAAGCCTGGAGGAACGGGTGGTGTTTTGTTGATGGTACATTGGTGCCTCTGGATCAACGTCCGACGTGGTACGGGGAGAGCTACTTTGACCGGAAATGCAATTATTCTCTGAATATTCAGGTTAGTAACTGTAGTCGTGCATTTACTTGACTGACTACGTTAACAGATTGTCAATCTTCCGAATCTGAAGATAATAAATAGATTTCAGCTATGGCCGTACTGGAAGTAGTACTCACAATTCGTTGGCCTTCCAGGACACGCGGACATTTCAGGAACATGCTGAGCATTTTCCGGCTAGCAAATGGATTTGGGCGGACTCCGCAGATACAGTCAGTTCTTTGGACTTTGAATGCCTTTCACTGGCTTACTATTTCCCAGCTCGATGATGAGTGGCTGACAGCACCATACAAGAAACCTGCCAGCCTTGAACCAGATAATGAGACCTTCAATAACCATGTCTCAATTCTGCGCATTCGCTCCGAGCATGCGATCGGCTTTTTGAAAGGACGCTTCCACTCTTTGAAGCATCTGCGTGTTAGTATCACTGATGAAACCAGCCACAAGATTGCGACATACTGGGTTTCTGCATGTGTGGGCATCCATTCTTTTGCGATGAATTGTGAGGAGGTTGAGCGTGGGGGAGACGCTGACTCTGACGATGACCCAGACCCATTCATCACAGAAGGTTTATCCTCTGACTCGGACAGTGATTCAGAAGATATTGCGGAGGCTGGCGGTCCCATGCACGGCCGGGATAGTAAAGCCAAAAGGTTCCGAGAGGCGTTGAAGGCAAAGCTGCTTCGGTCGAAAGATATCCACCGTAGATACCCGATGGACCCGCAGAACCAGAGGAATCCGAAGAAGGTAGGCATAACTCTATGAATGATGGGAAGGGGCTGTTACGGCAAGAACTGCCACCAGAGAAGGACATAGAACTAGGTCCTCCATGAGCCTGCACCTGCACCTGCGCCATCCGAAGCTGGTGCTCATGCTCCATTTTGAGCCGCAGCAAATCCATCTTTGCTGCCCTTTCCTGCCTCCGCGCCTCTGCCCTAGCCACCCGGACCTCTCCTTCCATTCGAATCTTCGCCAGCTGCACCTCCTTCTTTCCTTCATTCTTTTCCTTCCTCACGATCAGCAGCTGCTGCGCTGTCTCCTCCTCGGCCGCAATTGTCGCCGCAAACCGATCCTTTGATGTTATGGGCTTCTTGATGGGTGGAGGGGCGACGACAGGCACAGATGTCGGCGGCTGCAGCTTCGTTTTCTTTGCCGGGGGCTTCACGTCGCTTGGCGTGGGCTTTGGATCATCTGCACGCTTTCGCTTAGATTCGGAGAGGGTGAGAGCAATGAGAAGCTCCTCATCGCTGTCTGAGGTGAGATCGACTGCGTTGGTGACCGGTGCTGACTCTGAGAGTTGGTCGGGTAGGTCCTGGGTGTCGTCAGGGGCACTCGATGTATCATCGCCATTGTGGGTACGAAGGAGGACCGAAAGGTCATATCCAGTGTCGTTATTGCCGAGACCAACTGGTTGGAGGTTTGGGCATGCTCCGATCAAGGACCGAAGATTGAAAACCCACGGGGAGTCGGCCTTTATGGCATCTGTCAAATGTCAAGATATCTTCTCATGTCGTAGGCACTGTCTGACGCACCCCACTTGTTCGCAAAATCAGTTCCAGGAAGAATCTCATCCTCACTCCAGATTCCTGCCCCAGTCTGGCCCATCTCGGTGATGTTTTCACGGGCCTTTTTAACCAATCTGCGAGAGGATACATCAGATCTGCGAGAGGACACATCAGTCTCTCACAGCTTGACTTCTTGTGCACATACCGCCCGACCTTGTTCTTGATCTTCTCTGTCCACAGCTTCCTCTGCTTCGTCTGCTGGGCCAAAGGGTGTTCGGGATTGATTGCAAAAGCCTCCTGGTACAGTGGGTGCTTCGCAAAAAGCTTGATTGCGAGATTATAGTAATGGTGGGTCTTGGGCTTGCCGCTACTGAGTTTGATGGCCCCAACACCAGGGAAAAGACCATCCTGTATCTCCTGTTCACCCTCAATAGCTCTGATCAGGGCCCAGGTGAGCTCATCAGTCCATCTAGGTGCGGAGAGTCAGTAACTCAGGGGCGATGAAACGCTGACTATCTGAACGAGCGTGAAATGTAGAAATATGTAAATCAGTGCTTAGAGCACTAATAACACAAAACCAACAAATCCAAACAATAAATGGTGCGAGTACGGGGATCAGACCAAGTATTAGGTCTCTGGTTGTGCTAAATATAAGTAATAGCTATTTACGCGTAAATACTGATATGATTCAATTAGCCGATCTAGGGTCTCAGATGAGGTCTAGAGGAAGCCAAGAGGTGTTTTATCTCGTGGGGTATTAGTCCTTAGACTTTGTTATCCTTTCAGTGTTCTTGGTCCCTTATGATTCTGTTCCGTGTTCTATCAAATCCCTTTGCCTAAATCCTTATGAAACCCTTGTGAAACCCTTATGAGCCCGTTCCGTGTTCTGTTTCCTTAAGATTCTAGCGCGTGATGTGATGTGATCCAACAACCAACAATATATTTGACCGAAATAACTAAAAGAACTTTACAAGTTCCAAGAGGTACTCTGAATGAATACAAGGCTTCCCAAGCAACAATACCAGCAGAGCTGAATATGTCTAGCAAGAAGGGGTGAATTCACTGCCTTCCCTATCTGAACCTGTCTGTATTTATACAAACAGGTGACACAACATGCAGGACTAATAAAATATAAATAATACAGGAATAATTAGCAATGAGCACGCAATGAATACAAACGTATAAATAAACAGTTAAATGGATACTTTGTTCCAAAACCTATGTTCTGATTTTGGTTCTAATCCCAGAGATGGCATCATATTATGATGTGGATTTTACCCGTGTCTAGCCCTCTCTGCAGAATCACGGTTAAATTGTCATATAGTATGACTTTCGGTACGGGAAAACGGATAAACTACTCCAACACATGAATGATGGGGTTAGTGGATCAATCTTCCCTAGGCAACAACTGTGCTACCCAATCCACGGTCCAAGCGTCAAATATCAAACATGCCGTGGATTGATCCGTCGGCTACTGCCGGACTGTTCGGGTCGTGTTCTCATTTTAGCAAAGGTTCCTTTGTTCTTCAATTCCCAACCCCACTAGTGTACTTTCAGGTGTAATTCGTAGTCAGAATGGATGGTGTGTGTATGTCCTTGGTATAACACTTTATCTTTGTCCCAATTCGATCAAATGGTTGGACATTTAATTACGTGTAAATACATACCAGCTCCCCAGGCCGTTGACCCTTGTGGTATCGGTGACCTGACAAGTCTTTACTATGTAACTAGAGGCGTAGTGCTTTTAGCCAACAGATCGAACCTCTCTATGGCTCTCTATGGGCAAGATATTGATAAACCCTGTTCCCCTTTAGTAAGTGGAACAAGAACACAGAAATTGGTAAATTTCAGGCTTGGCCATTTTGCATGCTTATCAGCGACACCGTAGGAGGGTCTTGTACTCTATTTCAGTGTCATCAGCATCTACAGGGGTGTCCACAAGGGTGGTGATCTCCACCTCCAGCTCGTCTTCCTCTTCAGCCGGGTTGGCAGCGGGCTGAACCACGACTTTTTTCCCAGGTGGACAGCCACGTCTTTTGACAGGTGCCATGGCTTCTTCTTCTTGAGCTTCCAGGAGGGCGATGGCAGCAGCCTTTTTGGCCTTGTGTGTAGTCGTAGCCGTCCGCTTAGGCTTTCCAGTGCCGGCCATAGAGAGCAACAGGGGTGGTATCCCGCGTTCGTATAAAAAGGCGACATGCTCGTTGACGAGCTTGTTTTGTCATTGCGAGTGAACTCAGCCAATGCGAGCCACTCGGCCCAGTCCGACTGCCGGTGGTTGACGAAGATCCTGAGATTAGTGCTGGCCAAATACGCTATAAATACACTCGTCACTGTATCATAGTCATATCCGTATTGTAGCCACCCCGGGGCCTCGTATCATATTCGTAGTGTATTATATTATATTTTTGAGTCCGAATATGACTATATTTTGAATATATGCAAAATATATTTACTTCCTATGAGTGTTAATGAATTTCATGTAGTCTACGCCCGGCACAATCCCAGATTTCAGCCATTCCTTCGTCACAATATCCACTGCTGTCTCTGCGGTCATGGACAGACAAGCATCCAATAATGTGTGCTTGACACTTGAGAACAGGCACTCCACGGAAATGCTCACACCAGGGATTGCAAGAATGTCTCGTGCAACACACACCATGAACGGTAAAGTTCCTTGCATGTTCTGGGACCAATAATGAGTATTAAAATCAAAGGACAGTATGTGAACCTCGCCTTCCACCAAGTCATGGGTCGTTGAAATCTCCTCCGACAGGAGAAATATTGCCAAAGTGAAGTTCGACCTCGTCCTTGCCATCAATGACCCCTGCAGGTATGCTACCATTTAAAGCGGTTGCCATCACAAAGATACTGATAAGGCGACAATCCGTGCTTCTGGCCCGCTTCCGTCCACCATGAATATTGAATATATTTGACTATGCCGAGGGGGTATCATATTATAGTCATATTATAGTGTAGTCATATCCATGCGTAGTCATATTCTGAAGTCGACCTCTGGCTGTATTCTATCCATATTTTGCTGAATATAGTCAAAATATATTTTTTGTATTATATTGTTGGCCAGCACTACCTGAGATATTTTTCAATCTCCTGATTCATCTGTTCCATTTGTCCATCTGTTGCCGGATGATAGGCTGTACTCGGGTTCATCTCTATGCCGAAAAGCCGGTTAAGCTCTCGCATGAACCCGGATAAATATTGCGTGTCTCGATCCAATATAATTTTACGGGGAATGCCATGATATCTAATCACGCGATCCCGGGTAAGTCGGGCGACACCTTCACTTGTCAGCTCCATGTTTGTTGCCTCGCAATGGAGCATCTTCGTGTAAGTGTCGAGCCAGACTTGGATGGCGTTGAAGCAATTGCTGACCGGCAGCGGGCCGATAAGATCCATAGATATAATCTGCCAAGGCCCCTCGGTGATCTTGTGCGGGTTAAGCTTTCCCTGCTTGTACCGGTGCACTCAAGTCCTTTGACATGCCTCGCAGGCCTTTATATATTCAGCAACCTGGTTTCCCAGCCTGTTATATACCGAGCCGGGGTGGACCCGAAGAGTAAATGGCCGAAGGACCGGAGGCTCCGGTAAGTCGGAGCGTCGGAGAGCCGGAGGGTCCGGAACGTATACGGAGGAGGATCACAACACCACAGGGGGTCAAGGGTGAGCGACTACCCTAACCGGCAGGTACCCGATAGAGGAAGACGAGTCGGAGTACCGGAGGGAACCGGAGAGAACGGAGACGACTCAGTGCAAGGGAAATGAGCCAAGCAACGTCAATTATCAATCTGACGTACAGGACATATTAAAGACGTATTTATACTAAGTATCTAATTGTATTCCATAAAAGGAAGGAGAGTGGTTCTTAACAATAAGTCAAGTCAGATGGGCTGATGAGAAGTCGTATGACAATAAGTGGAAAGGAAGGAAGACGGATAAACGGGAAACGCTCAGTAATCCTTCATTGCGTAAAAACCCGATGGTACCGGATGGTTCGGAGGCTCCGGTAGTATACCGGAGCCTCGGAACCTACCGGAGCTACCAGAAGGTCGACGAGAATACTGGGGATGTTGCATGGATATAACAGTATCCCCCTCTTAGGTTCCTCTCCCATGAGGAACCCAAAAGGAATGAAGTTTGTCGAACAATGAAGAAGCGTGGGAAAATAAACAAGATCAAAAAGTCACGTGCTGTTGGTTTTGACTCAGACCTTTCTTTCTTTCGCTCCACCACCACCTCCGGACAATAACACCAGAAAACGATGTCGTCCAACGGAAATAGCAACAGTGGGCGCGGGGGGTCTAGCCACAGCGACCGCAGCGACGCCGGCAACGGCAAAAAATCCGGGAAGGGGAAGGCGCGAGCGACCACGACGGAGCTGCGCGAAGAGGCCGCCCAGCGGTTCTACGAGGAGAGGGAGCAGCGCCGGGTACGCCTTATCTCGGCGTACCAGGAACAGGCGGAGGAGGCCGCGCAACGCGCGGAAGTGGCGAATGAGGAGGCCGCTCGTGCCCTCCAGCTCATTCGAGACCTGGAGGCGCTCGACGCGGAGGCTCCGGAATTCGACGAATTGCCGGTGATAGAAACGTTGAAGTCGGTGTCGCCGGAGCGTGCGGAGGGGGGAGGCGAGGTGGACGAGCTGAACGACGAGGACGACAGCGACGTCAAGCAGGAGGGGGAGAACGGTGCGTCGCAGTGAAAACCGGAGGTTCCGGTACTAACGGTTTTGATTTTCGTAGCTTGCGACTCTTGCCGGAGGAGTGGCGAGGTGTGCGTGGTCGAGGCGGGACGCACCGCCTGCCGCCGGTGCCGCGCAAAGCACATCCAGTGCAGTCGCGCGCGGCCCCTTGGGCCACCTCGCGTCAACAAGCGACGTGCGGCACAGGAGGCCCGTCGCCAAGGGTCCGCACCGGTTGCGGGGCCCTCGCGGACGCGCCGGAACCCCCGAACGGAGCGGGGGGACCGGAGCGACCGCGAGGTGCGCGATCGCACGCGGAAGGAGCGGGAAAGGAGGGCCCGGAAGGCTGAGGGCAGAGAGAGTCTGCGGGAACAGGTCCGGGAGCTTGATGCTCACGTCGGATACCTCGGGGAGCAGGTGGGGCGCACTATGTTGCGCTATAAGCTGGCATACCGGGCGTGCCAGCTTATACTCAAGACACTCGCAGCGCCGGAGAGTGGTCGAGAGGTGCCGCCTGGTGTACTGTGTCTGACCTACAAGCGGGTCACAACAACTCTTTTGGAAAGTATCTTCATAACTGGCGCAGTTATGGACAATCTGAAAACAGAGATCTCTGCATAAATGAGTTCTAAATGGTCCATGATGCCTACACATTTTATTCAAGGCCAGCCAATGGCCTCGGCGAAATATTCATCTCGAGATCAAGGATTTGATGATTGACCTAGTACCGGGTCACGGCCTCCGATTGGTCGATCAGCATCTTTTGCTTATGTCATCCGCCCTTTTACGACGCGTCCTTCTCTAGATTTTGTGCGCTGTGAATTGTCCACACCCATTGCTCAACTGAAAACGAAGCTATTACACTCCAATATTATGTAGATTGTCAATCATTCAGTTTCGAAGCGATTCCTCGATATATTGGGTGGCTAATTGATGTTTGGTTTCAGCTGGTCACCCTACATTCGGCGCGTCGTCTCGACGTGAATATGGCGTATATAGGCTCGGACTTTTGTTCACATAGAATTCACATACATTAAATGAAATCCACCCAATTTCGGATCCAGGATCATCCCATACAGTGCCTAGATAAAGCACATAAAAAGGAGAGCAATTTTCTTTTTGAGATGTATAAGAAACTCAATAGGGCACTTTCTGCACGCTGAATATGGCTGGTTTTGAGGCCTCTGTGTAGTCTATAGCTCCAATGGAAGGTCCTCGCACGGCTGAACGGCTTCTGGTTTCCTTGAAGAGGAGGTAGACAGCAGAAGAGATTTCAGAAATCGCCCAAAATGGTATTTTGATCCAGTTGCGGCCAAAATCACCCTCGTTCTCCAGCACTTTTAGCCCGACTCTCCTCTCCTCCTGGGACCAAGGCCGTTGTATGTTAGGGTAGATATTGTACAAATTAGATTCTGCATAAATATCACCCATATCGAGTTATTTGTCGGCTGACCCGGTAGTGGGTCTGACCCGATCGGGGGTCAGACACAGTAGAGCGGATGCTCCGGTGGATGGCCGCCGACATGGAGGCCTCCCAGTGGGATTTTTCCCTCGTGGAGCAGGCGGAGCTCGACCTGGCCGCCGAGGAGCCGGAGAAGGATGAGGATGCGCCCCCGGCGAAGCGCCGGAGGCTGATGAAGCGCGGGAGCCCCGAGGTGGAGGAGAAGGAGGTGGAACCCGTCGAGTCGGAGGACTCGGAGGCGGAACCGGAGGCTCCGGTTGCGCCCCGAGCCCGTTCCGAATCCTGGCCGGAGGATTTCCGGTCCACGGACGGCGGGGAGGATGAGAGGATGGAGGTGGACGCGCCTGGGGCGCTGGAGGGGCCGGAAGGGCCCGAAGAACAAATCGCCGCGACGTCCCGAGTTGCGAGCCAGGCTGCGGAGGCGAGGACCATTACGGTCCTTACCTTCAAGCCCGACCCCGAGCCTGTCCCGCCTCCGCCGCCCACTCCTTCGCCAGCACCGGAGCCTCCGGTGCAGGTGAAGAGGGAGTCGGAGGTGCGCGAGTTCCAGACTCTCGTGCTGCAGCCGGGAGCGCCAGCCGGATTCCACGAGGAGGATGGAGTCTTCGTGATGGACGATTCGGATGAGGAGATGGGGGAGCCGGAGGCTCCGGAAAAGCCGGAAGCGTCCGGAAGCGCGGAGTGAAGGCCCTGGAGGCCTAAGGACAAAAGGACTTCGTAAATAGAATAATGAGTGTTGTATTATGATTTTGGACGAAATTTTGTTTTTCTTGATTTTAATTTTGTGATGAGTTAATATTCGGGTCCGGGCTTATTCGGAAAGCGCCGGTGAAAGTTGTCAATATGTTCGGCCGCGTCCAAGTCGTCCGCCCCAACCCAAGCATACTGATCGTCGGTATTCTCGTATCCGAGCCATTCGACGTAGTACCGGAGCTTAGTTCGGAACCTCCGGTCGATCTTCGAGTCAACAATTTGCTTGATTTCGAAGTGTGACTCGCCGTCGATGATTTCTACGGCTGCCGGAGGCGGCTCCTCGCGTCCCGGGAATGGGTTCGGAACGTGCAGTTCAAGTTGGGAAATATGGAAAACTGGATGGACCTGTGACAACGATTTCGGAAGCCGAACTGTATAAGAAGCGGCACTGGGTTTGCCAATAACTTCATAAGGGCCAAGGTACGTCTCCGAGAATTTCGGAGTTGGCCGGCTGGTGTGAAGATGCTTCGCGAGGATGAAAACTTGATCGCCGATCGAAAGCGGAGGTTGCGGAGCACGTTTCCGGTCTCCGGTTTCCTTGTACCGCTCCTGGGCAAAAGTGATTTGCTCCCGGAGGAACTGATGCAGTTCCTGAAGATCAACGACAAAATCCTTGGCGTACATGTTCGCAACGTCACGCTCCGGATGGACCGTGATTGCCGGATTGTAACCCTTATTGGCGAAGAAAGGGGAGATGCCGGTCGAAGCATTCGGAGCGTTGTTGAGAGCGAATTCCGCAAGCGGAAGGAGTCGGTCCCAATCGTCCTGTTGATACGAGCAGTAGATGCGGATATATTGCTCAACAGTCTGATTCATACGTTCCGTTTGACCGTCAGCCTCCGGATGATAACCGGAAGTATAATGGATCTCCATATTGAGAAGTTCGCCCAGCGACCGGAAGAAGGAAGCGATGAATTCGGAGCCCCGGTCGCACGTAACATGTGCCGGAACACCGTGTTTGGAAAAGACGTGAATGAGGAAGAGGCGAGCGAGCTCCGGCGAATTGATGTGGGTATCGCAAGGAATGAGAATGACCTGTTTGGATGACCGATCAACAATCACCAAAATGCAGTCAAACTCGCCGGAGAGAGGGAGTTGCTCGATGAAGTCCATGGAAATGGAATGCCAAGGCCGGATCGGAACCGGAAGGGGTTTCAAGAGTCCGTAAGGTCGATGCCGAGGCTTTTTGTTGCGCTTGCATAGAACACACGACCGACAGTAGTCCCGGACGAAGGTCCGAACCTCCGGCCAAGTGTACTCACGGCGTACGAGTGCTAATGTGCGATTTTGTCCAAAGTGGCCAGCCAACTCGTGATCATGCAAATTCTGCAGAACACGTACGCGGAGCTGGTCCGGAGCATCTCCGGAAACCACCGGAACGTAAATGCGATCATAGAGCCGGAGCATACCGGAAGGGTCGAGTTTCCAGCGCGGAGTGGTGCCGGAGGCTGCGGAAGCAATGCCCGCAACGGCGGCTGGGTCATCGTTGTAGTGGGCACGAATGTCGGAATAGAGCTTCTCAACATCCATAACGATGGAGGAACGGAGGGTGATTTCCTCGAGGAATGTGGCCCGGAGCGACGCAGTGAGTTGATCTTGAGTAAAAATGGGGCGAAAATTTTGAGGATTCAATTGGCTGTAAGCCCTATCCCCCTCTTTAGGGTAGACGTCCCATCGTCTAGTAAAAGCGTCTGGCTTGGCTCCGAGCTTACCCGGACGGAACCGGATAACCATATTGAAGTGGCACAGGTATTCCGACCACCGGACTTGGCGACGAGTGAGGATTTTGGTCGTCGCGAAGTATTCCAGGTTCTTGTGGTCGGTTACGACGTCGACCGGAAGCTCCGGTCCTTCGAGGTAATGCCTCCAGTGTTTAAAGGCGTCGAAGATGGCCAAGAGTTCCTTGTCATGAGTGTCGTAGTTGAGTTCGGCCGGACCGAGTGTCCGAGACCGGAACACAATAGGATGAATTTCGCCATCATCTCCGAGGATGGAGAGAATCGAGGCGATTGCGTAATCGGAGGCGTCGGTTTCGACAGTAAGCTGCCGGAACGGAATCCAGTGTGAAAGTACCGGAGCCTCCGTAAACGCGTGCTTGAGGGTGTCAAATGCGAGTTGGCAAACCGGGGTCCAATCCCATCGGACGTTGGAACGAGTGAGGCGAGTAAGAGGGATCGTGATCGTCGAGTAGTTCCATATGAAACGCCGATAAAAATTACAAAACCCAAGGAAGGACTGAACGTCCTTCACTTTCCGGGGTTCCGGCCAATCAACGATGGCGGAAACTTTGTCCGGAGACATCCGGAAGCCTTCCGGCGACAGGATGTAACCGAGATATTCGCAGGTGGTGACGCTAAACTCGCATTTTGAGAGTTTACAGTAGAGTCCGGCCTTCCGGAGGCGCCGGAGCACTTCCCGAACGTGTTCAGTATGTTGGGTCGGATCATCGGAATAGATCAATATGTCGTCCAAATAGATGATGACGTATACGTCCAACAGATCTGCGAACAAACTGTTCAGGAACCGCTGAAAAGCGGCCGGAGCGTTGGTAAGGCCTTCCGGAACAACCCGGAATTCGAAGGACCCATAGCGAGAACGAAACGCCGTTTTAGGTTCGTCACCCGGAGCGATCCGGAGGAGATGGTATGCGTGTCGGAGATCAAGTTTTGTATAGATGCGAGCCTTCCCGGGAGCATCGAGGAGATCGGCGATGAGAGGAAGCGGATAGCGGTCCTTCTTCGTAATCCGATTAAGTCCTCGGTAGTCGACGCACAACCGGAGGCTACCGTCCTTCTTCTTAGCGAAGAGAATAGGAGCTCCATGACTTGAACGAGTCGGGTATATAAATCCCGACTTCAAATTCTTGTCGATGAAGTCCCGAAGGGCAGCGAGCCCGGTAGGCGAAAGGGAGTAGACATGACCGACCGGAGGCTCCTCGCCATCCAGGAGCTCGATTTTGAGGTCGAATTCTCGATGAGGAGGAAGATTGTAAGCTTCCTGCTCCGAGAAGACGCCAGCGAACTCGTGGTACTCGGAAGGTATACCGGAAGTGTCCGGAGCAGATGCGGAAGCAAACCGGGCACGGGCTTCTTCCGAGGGAGTGGTGCGCATTGTATATTGACAACAATCCTTGTCTCGAATGATGGAGCGGTAAGCCGCAGCAGACACGAGAGACACAAGCGGAGGGGTAGAGAGAGGACGAGGCCCGGAGGCCTCCGGAATCTCCATGGAAGGAGCAAGAGTCTCCATGGAAGGAGCGGAAGATGGCGGAATCGTCGGAGTCGGTGTAGGCGCCAGAGCCGGAACGACTTGTACCGGAGGTGCCTCGTCCGTAATCGGAACTACCGTAGCAGATCCCGGAATTATTTCCGGGGTTGTCGACATGGATTCCCTTACGGGATCGGGCCGGAACGTGATAGAGGCTTCGGACCAGTTAATCAACGGATTAATGCGGCTGAGCCAATTGTATCCCAGGACCAGATCGCAAGGAGAATCGAGACGTGTGACGAAGAAGTCCATGTATTGAACTTCGCCAGAAGGAAACCGGAGCAACAACCGGAGCATCCGGTTGATGATGGAAGATGAGCCGTCGAGATACCGGACCCGTACCGGGTCCACCGTATACGTGGAAAACGCATTAGATTCGCAGACTTTCAATGATACAAAACAATGAGATGATCCGGAGTCCACAAGCGCACGCACACGGGAGTTGAATCCCGCGACTACTCGAGAGAGAAGAGATGGAGACATGGAAGAGCATAGCTCCGGCTCGGAGATGTCCGACCGGAGGGAAGAAATATCGAGAGAGACGTAAAGGGCATTAGGGAAGAGAGCGGAAGCGTTGAGACGAACCTCGGTGAGCACCCGTGAGTCAACGCAACTCGGACCAGGTGCGGAGGATTCCGAGTTGCTGATCAATTTTTTGACTCAGCAGCCGCGGCGGCCGGCGTAGCCGGAGCCGCCGGAGCCTGGGTGGTCGTACCGGAGGTCGAGGCCTGGGCGGCTTTGGCGCTAGCCTGCCCAGGATGCTTGTTGCAGTTGTCGGCTGTGTGACCCTTGCCTCCGCAGTACATGCAGAGGTTATTCTTCCGGCGACGCTCGCGTTCGTCCTGCTTGATCTTTCCGCTGGCGTCGAGCTTGTCGGCGTAGGCGCGAGCGGCAGGAGTGGCGTCGGACGACTTGGCTTTGCCTTTACCCTGGTTACCGGAGCGTCCGGCGTTGTTACCGGAGTTTCCGGCAGTCGCAGCGGTAGAGGAGGGTGCGGGAGCGTTGGAAGATTTGGAACCCTTGCCGGAATTCCGATTACTGGGTTTTGGGTTGCCGGATTGACCTCCGGTAGCGTTACCGCCACCGGAACCGGAGGGTTTGTCGCGTTCACGCTCCCGGAGCTTCTCCGCCTCGCGTTTCCAGTACCGGCCATCGATGATGCGAGCGACCAACTTCACTCCATCGAGGGTGTTGGCATAGTTATGATGAACCATGTCGTCCTTGATCCGACGGGGAAGTCCTTCGTAAAACTGATACCGGAGGGCGTTATCGCTCCACCGGGTCAAAACCGAAAGGAAGTCGAACTCGATGATGTAAGTGGTGATCCGGTCGCCGGATTTCATCCGGCATGCGCGAATCTTGTCCTCGGCATCCCCAACCGGATCATGCGGCCCGAAATTTAACGTAAGCTCCTGAATGAAGACGGCAAAGTTGCCGTCCCAGACCGGAATGATGGTCGGGTCGTAAAGGTTGGGGGAAAACCATTGCTGAGCGCTGCCCCGGAGGTACGAAATGATGTAGAGAATACGATCATTGTCGTCCGGAAAGTCTTGCGGGCGCTCCGCAAAGTGCAAATAGCACTGGGTGAGGAAGGACGAGAGTTTAGCCGAGTCCGATCCATCGAAGGTGTCCGGATTACGGAGATTGGATCGGTTGGAACGAGGAGGAAGGTCCGCGGGACGAGCGGAGAACACATTGATGGCATCCCGGAAGGTCCGGATGGTGTCCATAATTAAGGCCTCGTTGGCCTCAGGCGTCGGAACACGACGAGGGGCCCGAGGTATACCGGGACCTCCGGGGCCACCGCCAGGTGGACCACCAGGGGGGCCTTGTCACGATTAAGCAGGCTATCTAATTGGACAACGCCTTATCTCGTTATCTAAGCGCCAGGATAAGCGCTGGTCTATTCAAACATCGAGGCTATGCTTGAGTCATCAGTGATCGGACAGCCAGGGATCGGGTTCCCACAGGAACATGCCGATGAAGCACGACGGATTGGTGATCGGACAGCTGACAGGTGTCATGCTGCGGACATGTGGAGTATGCATGGGCATTACTCAGAACACATGGCTTCAGGACGTTTCTTACTCAAAACACATGGCTTCAGGACGTTTCTTACTCAGAACACATGGTTCTGGTGCTTGTAGCACATGGACGCTCTATTGTATATATTATTAGCACTAGTTACATAGCCACAGTTGAACAGTATAAGTAGTGTAGCTAGTCGCTTGTATTCCTTAGTCTTTTATTCCATCATACTTCGAGCCTCACTCTTACCTGCTACATCTGAGAACGCAACGTGCGACCTCTCAGACTAGTATTTGAGCCTTGAGCGTGACATAATAAAAGACTACCCTTCATACCTTCGTACCGCCCCTACCCTCCGACCTCCTTTCCTTTTCCCCCATCCCTCTATCCACTACTTGGTCTCTTACCTCTACTTGGATTCTTGTATTTGAAGTTCCATTTTCCCCATTCCCCACCCGCCGATTCCCTACCTCGTCCACAGCGAGTCTAAACAAGTGCAGCACCAGTCGTCTTCGGTTTACCGAACAGACAGACGCTAGGCCACGGGAAACGTTGAGTCCGTCCCAAGCCACATAGCAGTCGCAGGAGTGCCAGCCGGACCTTCGGGGAAGACTGCCTCGCTATCGCCGGGGGTGTTGTAGAAGACCCGGGGTAGTTCTGTCGCAAGAGACCGTTGTGATTCCACCAACCGCTGAGTGCGGATTCGTACCAACACAGTGACCTTCCGCGCCCCATCCACCTCCTCTTCGTCGGGAACCTCATCCCCGTCGACCTCCTTATACCGCTCCGCCGAACTTCCTACCTTCACCCCGTTCGACCGACTTTACGCCGCTCTCGCCCAACCACCTTACCAACCACCTCGCCCGTCGCTCATATCACCAATGACCGACGAAGACCAGAACCAGGGCACCACCTCTCACATGCCCGCCATGGACCTCGACCCCGCCCCGAGAGAGACTAGGTCCTCTCGGATCACCCTCGCCCGCCTCCCCCCCACTTTCGACGGCTCTGACAAGAGCAAGTGGGAGACTTTCCTCGACGCCCTTCTTAATTACCTATGGGCGTACGACTCGGAGTTCGACTCCGAAAAGAAGAAGATCGCGTTCACCCTATCGTTATTGGGGTGAACCGATGGTGCCTCGTGTCCAGCTACCAATTGGGCACGTAATTGGCGAAAGCGCATGCTGCGCGAGGGGCTTGACAGCCTCTACCACTTCGATGATCTGATCTCGGATCTAGAAGCGACGTTCCAGGACAAGAACGTCAAGCAGACGGCGCACATGCGCCTTACGACAACTCGGCAGGGAAAGACTCCCCTGGCCGACTTCATCCAGGCGTTCGAGCTGAACGCCGAGGAAGCGGGGTACGCCCCGAACGACAAGGACACCCCCCACAACACCTTCCTAGTGGAAACACTAGAAGGCCTCGTCGAGGAGGCGGTGCGCACCCAGCTGTATGCGGGTGGAATTGAGGTCCCGGAGGATTACGCGGGACTCAAGAAGAGGCTGACGGCGATCAGCCGGGTCATGGAGCGGGGGAAACTCCGAGCGGCTCAACAGAGCCGGATGTTCTGGGCCCCGGCGCGCGCACAAGCGCCGGCTGCCAAGACATCACCGGGGTTCGGGCCGGCGCCCAACCTCGCGAAGAAGATCGGGCCGGGGGAGACCGCCCCGATGGATGTGGATCGCACGCGGCAGACGCCGCGCGTTTTTAAATGTTACAACTGTGGCAAGGAGGGCCACATGAAGCGGGAGTGCCCGGAGCCTCCCAAGTCTAAATTCAATATCCGGTCCTTCAAGACCGATGACCACTCGCAGGAGGACCTGCAGGCTCTCGCAGCCGTCCTTCGCGAGAAGGGTTTTTAAAGGGGCCCCCGCTTGCGGCCAAAGCCGGGCGCCCTGCGGACACGGACAAAGTCGCTCCAACGACGAACATTATGCCTACCAACATTTTTACTTTACTGCCCGAACTTAATATTAGCAATGTAGTTATCAACCCGGCTGATGATATTTATACCCCAGAAAATACTAGTCTACGAAAGAGCATAAACGATTTCCTAGTAGCTAGTGTAGAAAACAAACAAAAAATACGTATCTTGGAGAATCAGAATCGGAAATGTAATTTAAAGAATCGCAGAATGGACGAAGTAAATAAGCGTTGGAGCGCATTCAAAAAGGCCCCTGGAACCCAAACCAGTGCGAAAAATAGTGAGACGAAAAAGGACGGTGATGCCGTGAGGGCTCAATCCCAGGATCGGGAGGAAGCGCCCAAACAAAAGAAAACACGCGTGACGCTGAGTCAAAAGAAGACACAGGCGGCGCAGAAGTCGGCACAACCTGAGGATCGGCTTGCCAAGGAGATGAAGGAACTCCAGAAACAGAGGCGGCATCACGAGATGCTAGTTCCCGTTACGCTGACTGCGTTGGACACCGGGAAGACGCGCGCTGTCAAGGCTCTTCTCGATAACGGTTGCACTACCACGTGCATCGATCGAGATTATGCCAAGGCAGAAGGCTTCGAGCTCCACGAGCTTGACGCGCACATTGTCGCCCGCAACGCAGACGGAACGGAGAACTCTCGGGGAAAGATCACTCACTACGTTGAGTTGATGCTTTCGGTCGGATCCCATGTTGAGCGCCAACGGTTCTTGGTCACAGGACTAGGCAAGGCTCGCGTGTTCATTGGATACGATTGGTTGTTCAAGCACAACCCCGAGGTAGATTGGCGATCACAAAAGATCATGTTCAGCCGCTGCCCGCCCGAGTGCAACATGCATGGCACGGAGTACCGGACAGGGATGTCCGCGGAGGAAGAGAAGTTGGAAGACGGCGAGTCGATCCTATTGGTCGACTTTGCAGAACAGATTGATCTGCGTGCGCACGGATCACAGGCGCAGCAGATGGCAGAGGAAGCAAATTGTGGGAAGGAGCGCATGGCCGAAGGAAAGGTCCCGGAGGAGTACCACGAGTTCGTAAAGGTGTTCGCGAAGGAATCATTTGATGCCATGCCCGAGAAAAGGCCGTGGGATCACGCAATCGAGCTTAAGCCAGGATCAAAGGCTGTAGACTGCAAGATCTATCCGCTCTCGGTCACGGAACAGGGGAAGTTGAATGAGTTCCTGGAGGAGAACTTGAAGAGTGGGAGGATCCGCCCGTCGAAATCACCGATGGCTTCAGCGTTCTTCTTCGTGAAGAAAAAAGATGGCAGCCTGAGACCAGTCCAGGATTATCGGAAGCTCAACGAAATGACGATTAAAAACCGTTATCCACTTCCGTTGATATCGGAGCTCGTAAATAAGCTCCGTGGCGCCAAATACTTCACGAAGTTGGATATCAGATGGGGATACAACAACGTGCGGATCAGGGAGGGAGATGAGTGGAAAGCGGCGTTCAGGACGAACCGAGGGCTGTTCGAGCCGCTCGTGATGTTTTTCGGCCTGACGAATTCCCCGGCGACGTTCCAGACGATGATGAACGACATCCTTCGAGAGCTCATAAATGAGGGAAAGGTCATAGTCTACCTGGACGATATCCTTATCTTCACCGACAACTTGGAGGAGCACAGAGCACTGACGAAGCGGGTACTTAAAATCCTGCAAGACAACAAGCTCTTTCTCAAACCAGAGAAGTGCGACTTTGAAAAAACGGAGATCGAGTATCTAGGAGTCATCATTTCCTACAACTCGATGAAGATGGACCCGGTGAAGATTAAGGGCGTGACGGAGTGGCCGGAACCAAAGAACCTTAAGCAGACACAGGCGTTCTTGGGTTTCACAAACTTCTATCGCCGCTTCATCCGAGGATATGCGGAGATAGCGAAGCCGATGACAAGGCTGACCGGGAAGGAAGGCTGGAGCTGGGGAGAGGAGCAGAGGAAGGCGTTCCAAAGGCTCAAGGATCGCATCGCTGAAGACGCCGTACTGGCGCTTCCCACGGATCACGGGAAGTTCCGAGTCGAGGCTGACGCGTCGGATGGAGCTATAGGAGCGGAGCTCGCACAGGAGCAGGAGGGCGAATGGCGCCCTGTTGCTTTCATGTCTCATGGACTCAATGAGACTGAGCGGAACTACGAGATCTACGACAAAGAGATGCTCGCGATCATGACCGCGCTGGACGAGTGGCGGGAGTTGTTGATGGGCGCAAGCCAAACATTCGAGATCTTTACTGATCATCAAAATCTCGAATATTTCAAGAAGCCTCAGAAGGTTAATCGCAGACAGGCCCGGTGGATTCAGGAACTGGCGGAGTTCGATTTCACATTGCACCACCGGCCTGGAGCGTTGAACAAGAAGGCAGATCTCTTATCTCGGAGATCGGATCACGACCAAGGGAAAGACGACAACGACAATGTTGTTCTGCTGAAGCCAGAGTATTTCCGAGCACAGGACATAGTGCTGGAAGGGCCGGAGGCAGGGATCTTGGAAGAGATAATTAAGGAGAAGAAGATCGATAAGAGCGTTAAGCTGGCGCTCGAGAAAAAGCTACCAGCCTGGGAAAAGAAGGACAATATTATATATTACAACGGACTTATATATGTACCCCGGAATCAGGAGTTGCGCGATAAGATTATCGGACTCCATCACGACCTGCCCATGCTCGGCCATCCCGGAGAGAACCGCACGCAGGAAATGGTGGAACGTAACTATTGGTGGCCGAGACTGGGAAACCAGGTCGCCGAATATATAAAGGCCTGCGAGGCTTGCCAAAGGACTCGAGTGCGCCGGTACAAGCAGGGAAAGCTTAACCCGCACAAGATCGCTGAGGGGCCTTGGCAGATCATATCTATGGATCTTATCGGCCCGCTGCCGGTCAGCAATGGCTTTAATGCTATCCAAGTCTGGGTCGACACTTACACGAAGATGCTCCATTGCGAGGCAACAAACATGGAGCTGACAAGTGAAGGTGTCGCCCGACTTACCCGGGACCGCGTGATTAGATATCACGGCATTCCCCGTAAAATTATATCGGATCGGGACACTCGATATTTATCCGGGTTCATGCGAGAGCTTAACCGGCTTCTCGGCATAGAAATGAACCCGAGCACGGCATATCATCCGGCGACAGATGGCCAGACGGAGCGAATGAATCAAGAGATTGAGAAATATCTCCGAATCTTCGTCAACCACCGGCAGTCGGACTGGGCTGAGTGGCTCGCCCTGGCCGAGTTCACTCACAATGACAAGACAAGCTCGTCGACGAGCATGTCGCCTTTTTATACGAACACGGGATACCACCCCTGGAAGGGGATAGAAAACTCAGTTGAGTCGCGCAATGAGGCCGCGAACGACTTTGCACAGAAAATGAAGAGGATCCGCGATGAAGCGTCAGTCGCTCTTGAGAAAACCCAGAAAAAGATGAAGAAGTATTATGACGCGCATAGGCGCGAGGCGCCTGTATTTAAAGTCGGTGACATGGTCTGGGTGGAAGGAGAGAACATAGAGACAGATCGACCGACAAAGAAGATAGATGATCTCAGGCTGGGCCCTTACGAGATCCTAGAGAAGGCCGGGGCTTCGGCGTGGAAGCTGAGATTGCCGGAGACGGACCAGACATATCCGGTCTTCAACGAGGCACTTCTCACGCCTTACGTGGAGCCGCCCGAGGGACGGAAAGAGAAGCGGCCGGGACCGCAGATCGTGCAGGGACAGAAGGAGTACGAAGTGGAGGAGATCCTCAACCACAGGAAACGTGGGCGAGGATACCAGTATTTAATCAAGTGGAAGGGATACCCTATCGGAGAACGGAACTGGGAGCCAACCCGGAACCTTAAGAATGCACCGGACATTCTCAACAAGTACAATGCAGAGCATGACTTGCGCCGATGGGCGGAGGACCTGATTGCCGGAAGGTCGAAGGAGAGCAATGACGCGCTGGCGACAGAGCTCAGGAAATTAGGCTTGATGCCACCAAAGGAAGCGCTAGGCGCTAAGTCCCCAGGAGATGCCCAGGAACAGCCGCAGACCGAGGGGATTCCGGTCTTGCCGCTGGGGCATTGGGATTATCTTATCAAGCGGTATAAGCCGAAGCAGGAGTCGGCTGATTATCCAACTCGCTATTTATACGACCCAATCACAAGACGAAGGATGATCGTGGAGAAATTCCCTAACGAAGGATGCTCGCGCGGTACCTCAGTCGAGGTGTGACGGATTCTCACGGTCGTCGGGACGCCGACCCTAAGAGGGGGGTAATGTCACGATTAAGCAGGCTATCTAATCGGACAACGCCTTATCTCGTTATCTAAGCGCCAGGATAAGCGCTGGTCTATTCAAACATCGAGGCTATGCTTGAGTCATCAGTGATCGGACAGCCAGGGATCGGGTTCCCACAGGAACATGCCGATGAAGCACGACGGATTGGTGATCGGACAGCTGACAGGTGTCATGCTGCGGACATGTGGAGTATGCATGGGCATTACTCAGAACACATGGCTTCAGGACGTTTCTTACTCAGAACACATGGCTTCAGGACGTTTCTTACTCAGAACACATGGTTCTGGTGCTTGTAGCACATGGACGCTCTATTGTATATATTATTAGCACTAGTTACATAGCCACAGTTGAACAGTATAAGTAGTGTAGCTAGTCGCTTGTATTCCTTAGTCTTTTATTCCATCATACTTCGAGCCTCACTCTTACCTGCTACATCTGAGAACGCAACGTGCGACCTCTCAGACTAGTATTTGAGCCTTGAGCGTGACAGGCCTCCGGGTGGACCACCTGGAACACCAGGACCACCGGGACCGCCGGGACCTCCGGGGCCACCTCCGGGTGGACCCCCGGGAGGGCCGGGCGGTGGACCAGCACCACCACCTCCACCACCACCATCACTGCCACCATCGCCTCCATCGCCGTCATTACTGCCCCCGTCATGAATGGAAGGAGCAGGATCACGCTCAGGAAGCTCCTCCGACAAGTGGAGGCTTGCTGCATGACCTCCGGAACGTACGGAGCCTTCGGAAGCCTCCTGGGGATCTTCCGGAACCTCAACGATACGAGGCCCAGCGATGGGAGATACGCTACGAGAGATTGCTGCAGCGCGGCGTGGATGGGGTGAGGCCGGATATCTCACCGGATTCTCGGGGGTCCGGGGATTGAGAACTAACCCCGGAATTGTTGTCGGAGATGGCATAGGTGGCGCGGGTGAACTCCGAGTGAAATGCGGAGTGTATCGAAGGGTGGGTGATACCGGAATAGACGGGTACATCGACGGACCGAGAACTTGGACCGGAGTACTCATCGGAACGATCTGGCTGAACATACGGGATTCTCGACGAGGTTCCCGATCAGTCCGACCAGTGTTGGAACGTTCGATTTGTTCCGTGTTGGGTAGATTTGGATTAGGAAGACGAGACATTGCCAGTCAGAATAGTGAGATTGATAATACTGTTATATACCAAGCCGGGGTGGACCCGAAGAGTAAATGGCCGAAGGACCGGAGGCTCCGGTAAGTCGGAGCGTCGGAGAGCCGGAGGGTCCGGAACGTATACGGAGGAGGATCACAACACCACAGGGGGTCAAGGGTGAGTGACTACCCTAACCGGCAGGTACCCGATAGAGGAAGACGAGTCGGAGTACCGGAGGGAACCGGAGAGAACGGAGACGACTCAGTGCAAGGGAAATGAGCCAAGCAACGTCAATTATCAATCTGACGTACAGGACATATTAAAGACGTATTTATACTAAGTATCTAATTGTATTCCATAAAAGGAAGGAGAGTGGTTCTTAACAATAAGTCAAGTCAGATGGGCTGATGAGAAGTCGTATGACAATAAGTGGAAAGGAAGGAAGACGGATAAACGGGAAACGCTCAGTAATCCTTCATTGCGTAAAAACCCGATGGTACCGGATGGTTCGGAGGCTCCGGTAGTATACCGGAGCCTCGGAACCTACCGGAGCTACCAGAAGGTCGACGAGAATACTGGGGATGTTGCATGGATATAACACAGCCTCGGCCACCAATAATTACGCTCCACCATTTCCTGTGTGCGGTTCTCTCCGGGATGGCCGAGCATGGGCAGGTCGTGATGAAGTTCGATAATCTTATCGCGCAACTCTTGATTCCGGGTTACATATATAAGTCTGTTGTAATATATAATATTGTCCTTCTTTTCCCAGGCTGGTAGCTTTTTCTCGAGCGCCAGCTTAACGCTCTTATCGATCTTCTTCTCCTTTATCATCTCTTCCAAATCCCTGCCTCTTGTTATATACCGAGCCGGGGTGGACCCGAAGAGTAAATGACCGAGCGACCGGAGGCTCCGGTATGTCGGAGCGTCCGCAGAGCCGGAGGGTCCGGAACGTATACGGAGGAGGATCACAACACCACAGGGGGTGAAGGGTGAGTGACTACCCTAACCGGCAGGTACCCGATAGAGGAAGACGAGTCGGAGTACCGGAGGGAACCAGAGAGAACGGAGACGACTCAGTGCAAGGGAAATGAGCCAAGCAACGTCAATTATCAATCTGACGTACAGGACATATTAAAGACGTATTTATACTAAGTATCTAATTGTATTCCATAAAAGGAAGGAGAGTGGTTCTTAACAATAAGTCAAGTCAGATGGGCTGATGAGAAGTCGTATGACAATAAGTGAAAAGGAAGGAAGACGGATAAACGGGAAACGCTCAGTAATCCTTCATTGCGTAAAAACCCGATGGTACCGGACGGTTCGGAGGCTCCGGTAGTATACCGGAGCCTCGGAACCTACCGGAGCTACCGGAAGGTCGACGAGAAGACTGGGGATGTTGCATGGATATAACACCTCTGGCCTTTCCAACACTATGTCCTGTGCTTGGAAATACTCTGGCTTCAGCAGAACGACATTGTCGTTGTCGTCTTTCCCTTGGTTGTGATCCGATCTCCGAGATAAGAGATCTGCCTTCTTGTTCAACGCTCCGGGCCGGTGGTGCAACGTGAAATCGAACTCCGCCAGTTCCTGAATCCACCGGGCCTGTCTACGATTAACCTTCTGAGGCTTCTTGAAGTATTCGAGATTTTGGTGATCAGTAAAGATCTCGAACGTTTCGCTTGCGCCCATCAACAACTCCCACCACTCGTCCAGCACGGTCATGATCGCGAGCATCTGTTTGTCATAGATCTTGTAGCTCCACTCAGTCTCATTGAGTCCATGAGACATGAAAGCAACAGGGCGCCATTTGCCCTCCTGCTCGCTCCGCTCTTATAGCTCCGTCTGATGTGTCCGCCTCGACTCGGAACTTCCCGTGATCTGTGGGAAGCGCCAGCACGGCGTCTTCGGCGATGCAATCCTTGAGCCTTTGGAACGCTCTCTTCTGCTCCTCTCCCCAACTCCAGCCTTCCTTCCTGGTCAACCTCGTCATCGGCTTCGCTATCTCCACATATCCTCGGATGAAGCGGCGATAGAAGTTTGTGAAACCCAAGAACACCTGTCTGCTTAAGGTTCTTTGGTTCCGGCCACTCCATCACGCCCTTGATCTTCACCGGGTCCATCTCCATCAAGTTGTAGGAAATGATGACTCCTAGATACTCGATCTCCGTCTTCTCAAAGTCACACTTCTCTGGATTGAGAAAGAGCTTGTTGTCTTGAAGGATTTTAAGTACCCGCTTCGTCAGTGCTCTGTGCTCCTCTAAGTTGTCAGTGAAGATAAGGATATCGTCCAGGTAGACTATGACCTTTCCCTCGTTTATGAGCTCTCGAAGGATGTTGTTCATCATCATCTGGAATGTTGCTGGGGAATTCGTCAGGCTGAAGAACATCACAAGCAGCTCGAACAGCCCTTGGTTCGTCCTGAGCGCCGCTTTCCACTCATCTCCCTCCCTGATCCGCACGTTGTTGTAATCCCATCGGATATCCAACTTCGTGAGGTACTTGGCGCCACGGAGCCTATTTACGAGCTCCGAGATTAGCGGAAGTGGATAACAATTTTTAATTGTCATCTCGTTGAGCTTCCGGTAATCCTGGACTGGTCGTAGGCTGCCATCTTTTTTTCTTCACGAAGAAGAACACCGAGACCATCGGCGACTTCGAGGGTCGGATCCTCCCACTCTTCAGATTCTCCTCCAGGAACTCGTTCAACTTCCCCCGCTCCGTGACCGATGATAAGCCGCGAAATTTGCGAAACCTCAAATTTTATGAATGCATGACATTCAGCGCTCATCCAGAGGTTGGCGTGAGCTCCAAACGTGCAACTCAGAGCCATATTGCATTATCATCTTAAACTGGCAATAACAGCTTATTCCAGGAAACTTCACCTTTGGGACATTTGGGGGTTGAATCCGGATTAAGGCTCAAAGCCCATACATCAAAGTCCTGAAACACCCTCTATACGTGGGAAGGCAAAGCAATGCTCACTATCAAAGGGAGAATCATATTATCCACCTCTGGCATTTATTGGCACGCTGGGAACCTTATTCGGGAGGGAAACACCTAGTTGTTTACACGACTTTGGATTACCCGACGTGACGTGATGGGTCACCTGATCTAGGCCTGGACCTACAATTATTACTCCTATACACTGGATCCACAACAGCGCGATCACCCGATAAGCCGCAGACCGGATTAAGCTTGTACTGCGTGTTTCTGGATACCGATTAAGGGCATCTGGGGTATCATTGGGAGGGTATTAAACCATACAATCCAGTCAACGATACTAGAAGTTGAGGCATCTACCACAGAGGAAGATATGGGTCAATTACCCTATTCAGGGGACTAATTACACATATAATCCCCTGATCAACGGGAGTCATTGGACGAACATATAGGAGAGCTCAAGTAGCAAATAAGGGTGCCAGGACGCGTGCAGCTGATACCGATTGCAGGCTAATTAATTAAGTAGAATACCCGAGGCCTAGTAATCACGCACATGTAATAGTTTTTGTACAGTATATAAGGAGGGCAGAACCAGGGAGGACGGCACTGAACCAGACCCCAGAAAGTGAGGAGCAATACAGCCCTTGCATACGGAGTTGAAGTTTAGGCTTGAATCTTTGGCTGTCAATTAGTCTCAGAATTTAAGTTCGGTTTTGGAATAGCATCAGTGGGATTTATAAGTGTCAGTTACGGGGCGTGAGCCATACCAAGTTCGAGGCGTGAGCCTTAGTTACGGGGCGTGAGCCAAGCAAGTTTGAGGTGCGAGCCAAGTCAGTGGAATAAGGCGTGAGCCAAACAATCGGGTCTAAACAGCCCACCAGATTAATAGTCCACCAAAACAAACCGGTCTAGAGCCGTTATATCTGCATAGTTGGGAAACTTAAATCCACGTTGGGAACCAACCGATAAATTCAGGTTGTGTCTTGAACGCCACTTCAAGAAACTAGTTGAGACTCAGCCACCCTTGGGGGAACGGGAATTGAATACTTTCGTGACAAATACATTTACTCGTGGTTTCCTTGGACCTATACTTGTGTCCAAAAAGACCTGAATCTCGTCAGTGCATCAAGGTCATTAAGGGAGTGTGTTGGTGTTGGAGTCTGTCTATTGTTGGTTTAGTCGTGCTTAATCTCACTTTGTGAGTTAGGTGTAACTCAGTCGTTTGATAGGGGGGATTTTGGCAGTTGCATATTTAGACCGTTGAACCTGAGCAACCCTTTCACCGTGCGTCAACCTCCAACAGGGTCGCTGTGGCTATGATGTCGGGGATGAGGCACTTGATCTGTAAGTATGCCTCATAGTTTCTCTCAGCACTAAGAGCTGTGTCAAATCAGGTATCAAAACTCGACTGGGAACTCATCTGTGCTTATCGGCCAACCACTGCAGCTCCTCTGGAGTAATCTGCTTGGAGAACTCATTCAACCCGTGGTCCTTGGTGTATAGGTCCTTCTCGTAGGCTTGGGCATCAGAGATGATGGTGGCGATGTCTCCAAATAGTGCAGCAACCTTACGGATACCGCGCCTGCGGGCTTGGGTACGTTTCGGGTGACTGTTACTTTGGTCAGTGGGTGCACCAGTGAGAACAGGTCACGAACTCATCACGTTTCCTCTTCTTCTTGCTCGAATTTGCAGCTTCCAGCACCTTGTAGCGAGCCTCCCAATCGATAGGTGGGTGTTGGTTATTGCTACTGCGATCAGCACCTGAAGGGTGACGCGGCAGGGACCGAGCCGGAGGAGAAGGGCGACGTGGTGGGGACCAAGCAGGAGGAGAACGTCCACGCCCACGGTCGGATTGGCTGTGATGAGAGGATCCCCGATGTGATGAGCCCAATGGATTACTGTGTTGACGTGAGGTCTGGCGTGAGGTCTGGTGTGAGGTCGAAGGTGAGGATGACCTTCCTGGGCTACCAATGGAAGGGGATCTGGCCATGATGGGGGAGGAAACAAGAGGTCAACAATCACGACTCGGGTTTTATATCTCGCTGACTCCAAACAATCAACAGAATAACGTGTCTACATGTGATCCACATGTGATCGTACATTTTGAATTTCAATGATATTCTTGTTTAGGCAGCTGTGACAATTACATCTGACTCAATTCCCCCTACGTCCTCCAGCGGTTCCGGGATGGGTATCCAGGCCCCGGATCGGCGACTCGGAAGTTTCTGGCATTGCTTGAAGTTTTTTCTTGCCCTCCTTATCATGTCCGGATTTTTTTGCGGAGCTCTGACCTGCAGAGCGGCCATTGGCTCTGCTGCTGCATTGAGTCAACACCAGAAGAACAGCCCGGCCTACCGTGATCTCATGGCACAGACCTTTTCTAGTACTATGCCCGACTCAGAGATCCACTCAGATGGACCCTCACTCCCAAGTACTCATAGAAGTCTGGCTTACTGCAACGGAAACAACGGACCCGTGTCCAGGTGCATAGCTTTAGGCAGACTTTCTTATTGTACTGACAATATATTCTTCTTTCAACTCCTAGGGCCCTCCAACTAATGCCTCTGCTGGGCCGTCTTTCACCCCTAATGCTGATGCAGATGTGATCATGCATACCGCTGGGCAAGACCCCTCAGATTTCGGGAATGAGGAGCCACCGGAAATCTCTTTGGCCCCTTCACCCGAGCCATCGCAGGCTCCGCCTTCACCTAAACCATTGCAGACTCCGCTCGCTCCCAATTCCCCAGTTACGGAGACAGGACCGCGAAAGCGCATCATTCATCTTCCTAAGCGTTTTCGCGATCTGTTGCCGGAAGCTCTCCCCTCTGATGAAGTGGAAGATCCCCAACAGACCTCATCGGAGCGTACGGTGCATACAGTGTGCCTGCTCGTCCGGGACACATTCAGTACCACGATGAATACCTTCGGCCTTTGGCGCCAATATCTCCACCGTCCCACATACGACCCCAATTCCTTGATCTCAACAGAGGAGCTGTCGAAACAGTTCAATCCTCTGGAATCTACCGAGTCCCGGCCCCCGAAAAGAGATATTCCCGCTTCAACCAACACTTCCAAATCTCTCTTAATGTCGTGGCAAAATAATGGCCATACTACAAAATCAGCTAGCCAGCTGAACTCTCTTGTGCACGATGTCCTCCTGAGTCCCGAGTTCAATGTCAAGGAGTTGAAGGACTTCAATGCGGAGTGGGCAGAGAGACAGGCCGAGAAGGATGCTGCCGATGCCTTTCCACTGTTGAAAGATTTTCAGCAGACCAGCGTGGACATTAACGTTCCATCTGGGGACAAATCCATTCCCCTGCGCACTTTTTCTGTCCCGGGATTGTATTACCGCAGTCTTGTATCAGTCATTAGGGCCGCCTTTGCTGATCCAATGTCTCGCTACTTTCACTTCGCACCCTTCAAACTCTTCCACAAGACCACCAACGCACAAATTTGCGTGTTCAGCAAAGTTTACAACTCCAATGTGTTCATCAAAGAGCACGACAACGTCCGCCTCCGTGGTGCTCTTCCTCCGGACGATCTCGGTTGTAAACGCGAGAAAGTGGTTGCTGCGCTCATGTTCTGGTCTGATTCCACGCACCTCGCCAATTTCGGCACTGCAAAACTTTGGCCGATATACATGCTGTTTGGAAATCTTTCAAAGTACATTCGAGGGAAACCGAACTCGGGCGCTGAGCATCATGTTGCGTATATTCCCTCCGTAAGTCCTTATATTCACAACGGGCTCATAACCATTATCTAACGGTGGTCCGGTGTTTCAGTTGCCTGATTCAGTTCAGGATTTACTCTCCAAATTCCATACTATTCTCGCCCATTGCCACCGTGAATTAATGCATGCTGTCTGGAAGCATCTTCTCGACGACAAGTTTCTCCATGCCTACAAGTTTGGTATTGTGATTCGATGTGCCAATGGCATTGAACGGCGTGTATACCCCAGGCTGTTTACCTACTCCGCGGACTACCCTGAAAAGTGATTATCTATTTGGCTGAGCGGACAATTGACTGACGACATTACAGAGTACTTCTCGCGACGATCCGTGATGGGGGCTGATGCCCCTGCCCTCGATGCATTGTCCCCAAGAGCGAACATCTCATGGGATTTTCACGTGACATCTCGGCCCGAATTTCCAAGGCCCGCAAATATCTTGGTTCTTTGGTACTTGCCGCAGAAATCATATCTACAAGGGCGCCTATCGTACTGGCTCCGATAAAGTTAACGCTCTTCGATACCTCGTCTGTTCCCACCCTGGTGAGCATTCCCGCCCGAGAAGTTGAATGTTTGTCAAATCATTGTTCTTAGAATGCATTCATTGGACGTCTCGGAGATGACTTTAATCTTCATCGCATGCTCATCGTTGATTTCATGCACAAATTTGAACTCGGGGTTTGGAAAAACCTTTTCACCCATCTCATCCGTCTTTTATATGCCCAAAAAAATGGGTAGCAGTTGGTAGCTGAACTGGATCGACGGTGCAGTTCCGTGCGCTACCCTAGCGGTATATATGCTCATTAATCAGACCAGGTACCGCAACATGCCTAGGTTCGGGGTTGACACCATACGCCGTTTCGCCACGAACGCCTCCGAAATGAAGAGACTCGGTGCCCGCGACTTTGAAGATTTGCTCCAGTGCGCTGTAGCTGCTTTTGATGAGCTTTTCCCTCTCGAGCACAACGAACGAGTCCTGAAACTGCTTTTCCGGATGGCAGAATGGCACACTTTTGCCAAATTGTGCATGCACACGGACCCGACACTAGAGCATCTGCGGCACCTCACTCCCGAAATCGGACGCCTCATGCGCGAATTCAAAAACACAACATGCACCGAGTATGAGACATATGAGCTACCCCGTGAGGCTGCTGCTCGTGGACGTCACAAACAGAGAGCCGCGACTGCCAGAGCAGCTGCTGATGGCACTGCTGTTCCAGTCCCTGCATCGACTACTACCACTGACTCATCCGCGGCTCTTAAATCGACAAAGCAGGTGAAGACCCTCAACCTCAACATCTACAAATAGCACGCGATGGGCGATTACGTCCCTATTATCATACTCTTTGGACCCACCGACGGCTACTCTACACAAGTGGTGAGCGTCTTCGAGCTGGTTTTATCACCGAAGCTCAAATTCTGCAGGGCAAGAGCCTCCACCGCCTGGTCAAGCGGATGTACGTGTTGACTAATAAACGGGATCATACTGCCCAGATTGCCAAACGCTACATGTGTCTTGTTCGCACACGATTTTCTGCCCAGGTCCGGGACCGTAAATTCTATGGAAAAACAAAACTTTCGTCCAGAGCTGCAAGGCCAATGCGGCGCTCTCATCTCCCTGCCTACGAGGACCCGTTCGGGTTTGACACGCTCGACGTTCACCACTGCATCAGCAACGCGCGCCGGGCACCTCTAGATTTATATAAGTACTTCAGTACAGAGAAGGAACCGGCGATGATAGTGAGTATTCACCGCTTGATATCTGTCATCTACACTAATCGTCTACTTAGGAATTTATCCCGAAGCTCAAAGACCATATTCTCGGGCGTCTTCTTACCCGGGAATTTGATGGTGATGCCCATGAAGATTTTACGCCTGCAGACCGAAATACCATCCGAATTGTCAACAACTATGCAACAAAACTTCTCCGCGTTAATTACACCACATATGATGTTCGTCGGGATCAAGATGTTCTCAAACCACAGGCTCAGTCCTTTGTCATGGTGCACTCACCGGAGACAGAAGCCGGTGCACACCCGTATTGGTATGCACAAGTCCTCGGGGTCTTCAACACGGCCGTTATCCATATCCCTGTCAATGGCCAGCCAACCTCTCCTGCACTAATGGAGTTCTTGTGGGTCAGGTGGATGGGGGCCGAACCCGGTTACCGTGCCGGTATTCGGAAGGCCAGATTGCCCAAGGTCGGGTTTGTACCCCAATCAGATCCTTTCGCATTTGGCTTTCTGGACCCGACCCATGTCATCCGGGGCTCCCATCTCATACCCGGCTTTGCCACTGGCCGCACCAATAATCTTTTGCAGACTGTTGATGCCACAGCAGCGCGTGCTCTGAATGATACCGAAGATTGGAGTTACTATTATGTCAACATGTATGTTTTTCTCTTTTTTTTTTGCTTGTCAGCCCTTCATTCACCTGTTACATCCAGCTTCGCTGATCGCGACATGCTGAGTTATCTGGGTGGTGGTATTGGACATTTGAATGCGGAGTTGCTGTCAGGGACTGAGATTCGACTCGAAGAAGATAACGACGAAAACATTGGCGCTTCTGGTGGGACTGCAGAAGATGGCGAGAGCGAGAGCGATGAGGAGGACGAGAGTGAGGATGAGGACGGGGACGAAGATGTGACCCCAAAGCCATGGCCAGATGAGGAGGAAGGTTTGGAAGAGATTGAAGATGAAGATATGGATGTAGATGGTTATGCTGCATTCTAGATTTTATTTTTGTGTCCAAAAAATTGTGTCAGTCAAAGATCGGTGGTCACAAATATTCACATATCCTTGACACGGAGTACATGACCTGCTATTCATAACTACCACCTCAAAAGAAGTGAGTCATACTTGGCAAATTTCCGATAAATTTTGTATAATTTCTTGAAGTCTCCCCCATTTGCTTGAACACGAAGAAACTTTTGACTCCCAGTGGTGGCAGTGTCACATGACTTGGCGGCTCAAAACATACCGTAGGCGAAAATCATAGAAACTCATTCCCATTTCATGAGAAAAATATGGGACATACACTGTGAATTGTCCTTATTTATCATGTGCTTTCAAAATATCTGCACGGCGACCCCCATTCCAAGGAAATTCAGCGAATCTATTCGCTACAGCCAACATTTTCACAGCCACCCTGATCCGAGGACGCTTCTACAATCTCGACCATCATCTCGTACATGTCGACAGCTCCCAATCCCCAAGCACAAGCTAATGCCTTTCTCCACGATATACAGTCAATGAAAAGGAGTGCCATTGACAGGTAAATCCGAAACCAATGGGAAATTATCACCACAATTAATAATATATTTAATAATTACCAATGGCCAGAGTCCATCGAATACGATGAAGTATCGATGAGGACTGCCCAGGGCCGCCAGAGCCACGCCACAAACCCGCCAAAAGAATTGCACGGAAGATCAAGCATTCCATTGATAAACGCAACCTCGCTGCATTGAGAGACGCATAATGGAGGCCCAATCTCTCAATGACCGGATTGATAGGTCTCTGGATCCCATCATCCAATTCCTCCGACCGGCCAGGCGGACCGAAGGCGACCAATTCAATTTTCCGTTTCCCAAGGAAATCCTTTTGGTCAAGATCAACTCCATCCGGGGAGCACTTGATGCTGTGGAGGCTATGGTTGTGGGGAATACAGATGCGGAGTTAACCGAGGATTCAGATTTCGACGGAGATTTAACTTTGAAGGTGGAGTAAGGGTATCATGATAGCTATTTGTCTGTGTCAGCATCATCCGAGCTGCTTACAGCCGTTTGCGTAATTGATGACAGTAGCCGAGAAAAAAAAAAAAAGAAGAGTTTTGATGCCAGAACTTGTTTTGCTCATTTCTCCTTCATTTCTTGTCCAATTAGGCTGAAAATAAGAGGGATTGAGAGGGTTGCCTAAGGCCTTCACAACCATACCATACTCACCACCCAATTCACAGATTCAAGCTTGATGCTTTTTCCCTTGTGATCAATGGATTTGATGTCTGAATTTATAATCCACCTATCTCCCTCATTTCTCAATGAAATTACATGTGGGTGGGTGCATTCGAAAGCCCTAATTTGCCACCAAATGTTTTGCCATTATACAAATAAAGGTGACTCACCGATCGTGTGCAATGGTGAATTTACCTGAGTCTGTTTATAACCCCTCCCAACATAATCACACATTACACCGGAGGATGAGGGCCAATGACAGTCCAAAAGCACATGGAAGATTCAGGTGAATTGGGGTTTTAATTCGCTCCCAGTTCCATGTAATTACATTGAGAAATGGAGATATGTGGGTTATAAAATTAGACATCCATCAAATCCATTGATTACTGTATGAAGTTGTAGGGGAGCGACGGACCGTGACATTCCCGTCGCCTTATTTTTAGGCGACGGGGCCACCGTGATCGTGACCGTCGCGTAAAATAAGTGATGCCGTCAAAGCGCGCCGGCTCGGTCCCATTGTGTTATCTGTAAAGGGAAATTCCAGCACAAAGGATAGTGCTGAAGCCACCAGGAAAAAAAATGCACATACATAATTCTGGGGATAATTATGGCCCTGGGGACGAAGAGTAGAGGGCTTGGTGCCCTCTTGATCCCCTCTATTCTCAGCCTAATTGGACCAGAAATGAAGGAGAAATGAGCAAAACAAGTTCCAGCATCAAAACTCTTCTTTCTTTTTTTTTCTCGGCTACTGTCATCAATTATGCAAACGGCTGTAATAAATCATTTTACAACTGGCAATATCGACAGAAAGGGCACCCACACTGAGCATGACCAACGTAATTTATTTTATGGCTTGGGTCCTCACGGCACTTGGCAGGGAACTACACCAGCACAGATATGATCCTAAACATAAAGAGAGCTCGGTCACAGCCACAAAAATCACGTGAAAATCACATGTTAAGTCACATGTTTTTTCACATGAGCAGCTTGCAGGATGGAGAAGATTACCCACGCTTACGATACGGAGATGGGCCAAACCGGGGCTGGCATCGAGCGCGCCTCGGACATAGACATGAATGTCACCAACACATTCACCACCAAGTGGGGTATGTACCTTTGCTCTCCCGCCTCGCACTGGTAACTGACTCTGTGGTTATTGCAGACCAGATCAAGGATGTCTGTCCATGGTACTTCGACATGTGCAACCTCATTGCACAACGTCCCAATCTCGTTCCGGTCGGCCTAGGGGACAGCAGCACAGGCATCAGTTCCGGGGTCATCTTCCCCGCTCACCCAGCGATAAGCGAAGAGGGCGACGGGCTCACCAAGAAAGACGATGACGACATCTCCATGAGTGGCTCTATTGACTGGGCCACCACTCCCGAGCCTGACTCCCTGCGACACAAGCGCACCTTCTCCGAGATCACCAGCGATGGTGGAGATGCGGACTTGCAGGATACAGAGTTGCGTGGGAGTGATGACAACTACACACCCTCGTCGCCTAGGCCATCAGAGTCCACACCGGCAGCACCCACCAAGAAGGCAGGGGACGATGAGGACAAGGGGTCGGATGAGGTGGATGAGCCCAAGATGAAGGGGAAGGGGAAGGAGACTCACCATACTACGACTTCTGCCAAACCCTCCAAATCGACACCTGCTGCACCTACCACCGCCAAATCTTCCAAGAAGACCAAGATTGTCGAGATCAGCAAGAGCGAGGAGCGGACACGGCAGAAAGAGATAGAGCTGACCGCACTTCGGACGCGGCAAGCGATTAAGGCAACTGAGGTCAAGGGTCAGGTGGTAGAGAAGCGGGAGGAGCGATGTCTAGAGGCAGAGAAGGGGAAGCGTGAGGAGAGGGTGGCGAAGCTGAGGATGAAAGAGCTCAAGATGATCCAGCTCCGAATGGCAAGTCGTGGCATGACTGTCGCATCCCACAGTGTTCACGGCACTGGCAGTGGCTTCTTTGGTGATGTCGCTGACACCTGTTCCTTGTCCTCCGGATCGCACTACGCCCCGTCGGATGGTCTTCCTGTGTACGCCGAGTGCTTTGACTTCCACGGGAATGCAGTTGCAGGATCCTCTACCGGTACTCCCTCGGCGTTCGGGGGCCCCCCTGTCTACAACCCCGACCACGAAGATGAACGGAGCCTTTCCTTCGGGGCTTACCTTCCACTCGGGTCTAGCTAGGCGTAGGATTGACATTACTTCTATCACACTCGTTACCGCTTATTACCCTTGCTCCTACACCACACGGTCTTTACAGTCTCCCTTGCTTCACATTCACGGTCTTTACATGTTACTTCGTATAAATTCATTCACGTCACGGTCCTTACTCTACTACACTTTCCTCACTACTCATACCTAACTCCCTCCGGTGGCCTCGGGCCTGGTGCCGCTGTTGTCGGTCCTTTGCTTTAAATAAACGGTGTTTGAGGTCTTCTCGCTTTGCCTTCCCAGGGTGAGCATGTGTTGCTGCCGCTGCGGTGGCGTTGGCAGCAGAGTCAGAATCCAACAAGGAAAGGCCCTCATTCATGAAAGGGTCAGCCATGACAGCTTCCTCGTCACTGTCTCCACGCTGTTCCGCATCGCAAATGAATGGACACCGACACAGGCTTAAATCCAATACGTGGCGAATTTGTGTGTCGTTTCGTCCTTGATGTTAACCCGCAACTCCTTCAAGGAGTGGAACCACCCTTTCAAGAAGCCAATGGCATGCTCTG
Source organism: Mycena maculata (assembly GCA_029448575.1). NCBI lineage: Eukaryota > Fungi > Basidiomycota > Agaricomycetes > Agaricales > Mycenaceae > Mycena > Mycena maculata. The sequence goes on from JARJLG010000170.1 coordinate 121,479, forward strand.
ACCGGATGCGCACCATGGACACATGGTTATTAAACTCTTCGTTTCCGGGAAGAAGACTGTAAGGCTTCTTAAAAGGGGCAACTACCCACAACTCGAGCTAGAGATCACAATTAAATTCTACTGCAGAGTAGACTAAAACAGTTCTCATACAGTGTAAGCTGAGTCCGCCCAGATGAACTCCCCCTCTTCGAGCAGTGTTTCATGTTCCTTAGCAAGCCGTGTCCCCTCCCACGCAGTCGAATCGTGGGTGCTACCTGTGAAGCCATAGCCATAATCGATGATTTGGAGATTAGGTAGGTTGACGATCTGCGCAAAAATGTCAGTTATATGTCATCCAATGCACGGGGAAACTCTTACTTGGATGTTAAGGGAATAGTTGCATTTGCGGTCGAAGTAACTTTGACCGAACCAAAAGGGCTTGTCAAATAACGGCACCAAGGTGCCATCAACCATGCATCACCCGTCTCGCCAAGCCTTGCACGAATGCGCCTCAACCCAGGCCTTCGCTTTTTCCTTCTCGGTAGCGGTGGGCATGCAAACAGCTTCATCCATGAACTCCGGCCGTAGAGTAGCGGTCATGACGCGCCGTGTAACCAGCACAACGGTACCCTTTGCGATCCCAGCCCAATTCGCGACCTTCTGAAGCCCTGCAGTGTTCCCCGAGTGGCCGAAGCGATAAAGGATGATTGCCACTTGGTCCTCTATTGGCATCTGCGCGTTGGGCGAGTTGTTGGTAAAAATGGGATCATCAGCGAGCCGTTTGACAAGTTGGTCGAATGTGAATGGGGAGATGCAGAGATCTTGACGGAAGAGGTCTGGCCAGGTGTTTTTCTGTGTATCGAGGACATGTCGTAAGAAAGAGGGGCCGTGGGGGAACGTGTTGCGTGCCATTTTGTAACGTTGGGTGTACATCGCCTCCATATTTTGCCGCACCCATCTGGCATGACTAGTGCATCGCCCAGGAAGATCTTCGGCTTCATTACCACCCTCCCACCCTTCTAGTCCTTCCTCCTCATCGTCCGCATCATCCCCTGAGTCGGAGGAGGAGCTCGATGTCTCCGAACCACTGTCGTCATCATCCGAATATGAATCCGGGTATCTGTATGGGTGTAATTCTGGCATGCCGTCACTGCTGGAAGGGCTAGCAGCATCGGAGCCGTCGGACAATGTGGATGAGCTTGAAGAAGCCCCACGCCAGTCTGACCCGAGGAGGTCCGACCAGTCATCACTGCTCTCCGACTTGACATCACTCGACAACGATGACAAGTCAGAGCTGACTGAGGATAAGTCTGCCGGCTCCGAGCCCGAAGTCATTTCGATGGAGAGAGTGTCGTGGGCAGGTGCAGACTCGAAAGCGAGGATTTCTTCGGGTGTGAATCCAGCACGGGTGAGTGTGCACTTTGTCTTGCGCAAGGCAGCCTTGATTCGGGTCTTGTGCTGTTGAAGAAAGGCTTTGATGAGGTCCCACACCCGGTGCTGGCGCGAAGAGAGTCGGGGCATGATGTCGCAGTAAAAGGACCGTCCTAATTAGTCCAGCACACAGCCACAATTCGACTGGTACCAGTCTTTAACTCAGAGACAGAGAACGACAGAAATCGAAGGCTTGGGATTTTTCATGTCAATTATATTTCTGTAGGAAGCCCTCGTCATTTATTCCAACATATAGCACTCGGAGTCTCCGTATTACACGTGCAATCACAAATCACAGAGGCTGTTCCAGGCGTGAATCCTGCCAGAATCGAGTGGACAATTGAGCTCCAAAACTGAGGGGGTCAAAGTTGAGGTCGATTCTCGCTTAAGAATCAATAGGGAATCGACATCAGAATTGAGCGAGAACCACTGCTCGATTCTAATTTTGACCCCCCCTATTATGAAGCTCCCAGAAGATACTGTTGAATCCCTTATTGACACAATTTATCCAGGCATATCTGCTCCTGGCTTAGCTTTGGACTGGCAGCAAGACAAATATTTCTTTAAGCACGCAATGATGGTGTTGACGAAATCTATCAAATACTGCTTGACAAACTTCCTGGGAAGGAAAGAGTCTTTACAGTGCTAATTCTATGGTGACAGAGCAAGGAGTTGACAGTGGTCTCCAATACCCCATCGAGTACCTCAATTCAATCAAGGCATCAGCATTGCCACTTGCAAAAATTGACACTCAAAGTTAGATCTCTAATCATGGTCCCTCGAAACCTTGATCCTGCAAATGGTCTGTGCAATGGCTCTTAAGGGATTTTGACCAAAATGTCAGCCCATGTGTTAGAGATCCAGCTTATTGGTGGGGAGCATGATTGGAAAACAGCATTTATTCCATGTATCACAATTATTCCCGCTCCAGAACAGCTTGCCTTTTCCATCAAGCATCATCAATTCCCTGTTTGCCTTGCATTTCCCATGACCATAAATAAATCCCAGGGCCAATGTTCACCACATTGGTCTGGGTCTTCGCACAGATGTCTCGGTGCACTTCCAGCCAATGCATTAAGGCTCCATTCAAGCTCAACACCACTGTCGCAAAGAATATTGTATACCCAGAAGTACTGCTTTGATTATTTGTAAGTCCCACGTGCAAACCAACATGAAGCTTAACTAATGCCTATTTCCAGTAGTGTCCTGCTTAAATAGTTTATGTGTTGGAGAGTCTATGGTTTTTTTTACTTTGAGTGACACTACTGAGATTCAGCGGAGCCACCCTCTGGGGTTTGGGGCGGAGCCCCAACAAGCTGTCGACCCCGGGACGTAGGTACGGACCGAGCGCAGCGAGTGTCCGTGCCGGAGGCACGGGTCATAAAGCTTGATATGATCTTCTGATTCTGATCTAATCCATATCAGTTGCCATCAGATCACGAGCGCCATCGGGTCAAATGCTGCTTCTGCAAATTTCCTGATGAGTCGGACCGGTTATGACATCAGAAGAAGCCAAATACTGCGACAACCTCAAGCGCTGGCAAACCCTCTCCTTCGCCTACATCGATGAATGGGCCGGCTCTGCCGATGATCTTTTTGCCGCCGGTCAAAGTCACCCCGGTTTCAATGCTGTCGTGAAACTCGCGTGGTCCCTCCATTTCCCAGACATTGTGATCACCCCCGCCGGATATTCCTAAGAAACGAGGTCACGAGTGTTGGGTCTCACTGCGTTTTCTGCAAAAAATCTTTGGGGTGGATACCCTGAGTATCCATTGATATCAACCCATATCCGACGCTGTCCACCAATATCCGAATATATCCGACTTTAGATATCACATACAATGGATACCTCAGCTATCCCGAGCTATCCATATCTCTATCACTACATATCTACCAGCATATCACCACTGTCGACACCTCAAATATTGCCCATGGTATCCAAACACAGGATATCACAGATATCCACTCAACCACACCCAGAACATAGAACGTATCAACAGCGGATAGTTGCTGGATTCTGTGAGCACTGCTTTAAAAGACAACTGAAGAAATGCTAAGTCTGTTTCAGACTCAGATGCCTGCCATACACCCACAAGACTCTCACTTTTCCAATCATACGCACCAGATGAACTTGGCGGTGAAACATAGATAAGTGCAAAAACCGGCCCGAGAATATTCTCTGGCTCTCCGCACCGCCATAGCCGATCCCCTCTATCCGACAGTTGTGTTTTCTATTTTACCCCCGAAGTGTGGACTCGGAGGAACAAATGGGCGAGCCTTTGTTTCATAATAAGCATTATCTATCTTCAGGTAATGAATAAGTCCGGCAATGGGTGGGCAGGGCATCAGGGAAATGCCGATGGCTGGAGTAGGGATGGTAAAAGTGACGGCGGGAGTGATGGCGGGAGAGTGATGGCGCAACATGTATCTAACTATCTAATCAAGATGATTATCTCCGAATTCTTGATTATCAATACGGATAAGAGCGGACGTACTGGCGGATTGATACGGGATACTGAAGATATCCACCAGCGGATAGAAGTGGAAAGAGGTACTATGCACTGTGTATCCATCCACTGGTCAATAGTTGGGGTATATACCACATGGATATGTGGTGATATTTAGCAATCCCCTGGGTAGATACTGGGTTGAAAGAGGTACTGTCTACCCTGGTTTCCACTAGGCGATACCCCAGGTAACCCCCTGGGTGGATACTTGATGATATCGTGATATCCATAGGGGTATCCACCGTGAGGATTTTTTGCAGAAAACGCAGTGTCTGTCAAGAGAGACTAGTATATTCCTTGGTCTGTCATATAGTTCTTCGCCAAGCGGGAGAAGGATACAGGTGAGGCTAAGCAGCAGCGTGCTGAGTTTGTGGCCGGGAACTGGAGGACATGAACTTCGTCTACCGGGACCCCGACGACAAGGTATGCATTAGTATTCAATGTTGCTCTTTGCCTGATGAGCCCAGCCAGCGTGGTGCCTGTCGATCGGAGTCCATCCTCTACGTGCATTCCTACCACACCCGTATCACCTTCGTCGTTCCCGCGGACAAGCGAAAGCAAGCCAAGGCCGCGCTTGCGATCAGCACCGTTGCCGTACGTGTTTTTCTTGATCTTTACCTCCGACGCTCGTCGTTTATGTAGGTGGAACGCGCCTACAATATGTGACAACCGGTAGCCAAGTGTCGCAACCTGTTGAACGTAGAGAGAAACCCGCGCATCGTTTTGTCGCCATAGCCTGGGCTTCTCGAGCCGCCAAATACCTCACCATCATCAAGACACTGACCGACAGCAAGTGGGAGGAGATCAACGTATCTGCTCAATATTCCGATGTTGGCGGCCCGGGCGACATCGTCTGGGGCGACGGCGGCGACGGGGACGACACAAGCGAAGGCCCTGATACTCGCCTCGAAATGCAGCTTCCCTCTGACGAAGAGGTTGTCGTGCGTGTTTCTCTTACTTTCATTCACAGATTGATAATTTATTTCAGTATGTGGAGGTAATTGAATCTTACTGGTCGGTCAGCCCGTTTATCGGTTGCCTACTGGATGCTAACACAATTGCGTTTGAGCAATGGACCGGAAATGCTTGGGTGGCCGACTTCCCAGTATTGTTCTTCTCGTTCTTTTTTAGACCCCGTTTTTCGTTTCATTCTCAGACAACGCTACGACAACTCGTCATCTCCCTTGCGAACAAACCACAACATATTCAGGCGCTCACGTAGACGTAGATTACAGTTCAACGAGATTCGCCCGCGCAAATCGGGATATTTAGTTTGCCTGCGCGGGATCTCTGGTGCTAGCTTCTCGAGAATCGATCACCCTCAGATGGCTAAAGAGTTGTCATCGATATCTCCAGCTTCTGGGAGGCTATGCCAACCTTGCGGGTAATTCTGCTTCAATGCGGTGGATGATTGGGCTCTCCTGCCAGGAGAAGTTAAGATCGTCTCAACGGGTTGGGATAAAGTGACAGTTTGGCCCTCGACTGTGTTGAGTGAACTGCACAACAGTTGCAGAGCCTCTCAGTCCATTCGACTACAAATTCATTTTGAACGCTTCGCCTCGCCAGAAGCAGGCGCGACGAAGAATGTGTAATCATAATACGCAGATCTGCGGTAAAGCCCCCGCCTCCTCTTGTACAGCCTTTCATACACCCCGATGGTACCCGAATTACTCGTCCTCCTCCGCTTTGATAACCGTCTTCTCGAATTGTCGAGCAGGGATGCGACGTGTGAACATGATGTCGATCTCGCGGTAAGATCGACCTTTCATTTCCGGAAGGCAAAAGTACGCCGTGATCAAAGTCGCGAGTGCGGTTCCACCCCACACGTAGCCGCACTTGCCACCAACTACGCCATCGTCAGTACACAAGATAAAGAAGCCGCCAAACAAAAGCAAAAAAAAACAGAAACTCACGGTTTCCACCAGTCGGATTAAGCATATATGATCCAACTAGATAGCATGCATCAGCTCCTTCCTCATCCACACGGAATTAGGGGACTCACGGAAGATGCAAGGGATCTCGATGATGTAGTACGACGCGCGACCGATTCCGGTCGTGAGCGGCCTGAGGCGGATGGCTGACGTTTCCGCAATGATGCACCAGGAGACGGGCGCGGCGGCAAATGTGAACATGACGGACGCGATGAGCCCGAAACACGCTTGGGCGTAATTCGCTGATTTCGACGTGCCTACCGAGGCGGCGATACCAAGCGCGACGAGCATGACGACGTTGAACGCCGTGCCCCAGAGATAGATGGGGCGTCGGCCGTAGTAAGTCGTCAGGATCCATGAAAGCATGACGAAGATCATTTGAAGGGCCGAGGTGATCAGACCGAGGGCAAAAGCAAAGTTGGTCGTCATACCAGCCTCTGCTCTGGGTCAGCACATACGTTACAAAGCGGTTATATCACGTACGCTCGAAGAAATAGACGGCCTGGTTAGCGATAAGATTACCCGCGAGGTTCTGTGCCGCGTAGATACCGCACACGATGAGAGTACGCCGGAGGTCGGTGCCTTTGAAAAGTTCGAGGTAGTTGGGCGCGGTGGCGGATTTTTCGAGTTCGACGACACGGCGCATCATAGCGATCGTCTCGCCTGCGTTCAGTCTCGATTTACGTCCAAGCCGCTCGATGGAACGGGCCGCCTGCTCATAACGTTCCTTTCGAACCAGCCACCAGGGTGACTCAGGCGCAAGAAACATGAGGACCATGAGCGGAGTGGGGAAAATCCACTGCAGTGCGATGGGAATCCTGGACACCGTCAGACAAAGACATGTCTTGTTACACGATGAAGCACCTACTTGTAGGCGCTTTCGTCGAACCGGGTGTTATACACGAAGGTGACCGCACCGACGATGATACTACCGACCGCCCAGAACATTTGCAGGACCTGCGTAGCAGGTGCACGCAGCCGCAACGGGACTATCTCACTGCAATATGCCGGAGCGTTGGCGATGAAGATACCCCAAGATAGGCCCTCAAGGAGCTGACCCACGAAGAAAAGGGGCAGAGAATTGGCGAAAAATGTGACAAAGGTGGTCGCGTTCATGACCGCGAGTCCGATCAAGGTCGCCCAGCGGTAACCAATTCGGCTGGTTAGAGGACCTGCAATGAAGACACCGATGAGGGCACCGAGTTGCCCGGACATTTGGAGAGCCGACTGCCATTTGGTGACGATCACATATTTGCCGGTGGCCTCGTTCAGTACACCGAATCGATTGGCGAACGCGGGCAGGGCGATGAAATTGCCCATAAGAAAGACAGCGTAGGATTCCATGATCTGAATGGGTGGGTCAACCGCGGCCTCTCGGGAGCAAAAAGTAGACGACTGACAATGGTGAAAGACATGACAAACGCCCAGAAGCAAGCCATGGGGTACGCCCTGACAGCTTCCATGACCGTCATGGAATGTTCAGAGTTCTCGGCCTCGATCGCATCCGCCTTGTAAGCGGCGACGCTCGACTTGAGGTCGTCCTCGTGCTCGATGTGCCCTTTCTCGAAGGAAGCCTTGGCCTCGATCTCATGGGCGGCTTGAGGTTGGGTGTCGATTCCGTTGTTCATTTTGGCGAGTGATTTGCCTCGATTAACGGTTCGGCTGTGAGGGGGACGAAGGGATGCTTTATGGTCAGCGTCAGCGACGGGAAGCCTCGGAACAAATGTGGAGAACCGTACGTATATAAGGCTCAGTGCCAACCGGGCCGGTTTTTGTGGGGCGGCGTCAGGCGACATACCTATCTTCTAAAAAGCCCCGGCAATCACGAGAATGTCTTGGTTTTGATGGCTGATTCCAAATTTGTGACGACCCAAAAGATGTTAGAAAGTGGTTTGGTGAGTTATTCCTGGGCAAAATTGGCCAAAGAATCTCACAATCATCATGGTAGGAGAAGTCTTAGCTCTACGGGTGGTACGGTCGGCGGGAAAGCCGCAATTTGCCGGGACAGTGCGGCCACGCGAGCAAGTTAGATATGATGCGCGCTGAGCTAGTAACGTCACTGGCCATGGGGTGTTTTTCGTAGCATGCCCGCTGGGCACATGATCGCAGGGGCTCCAGGCCCATCCGCGATTCCGCATCACCTCCCAAAAAGCAACTTGTGTGGAACTTTACAGTCGTTCCTGAAATTACGTATTCAGTTTTTTTCTTCATCCCCAAAAAGGAAAGTATTTAGAAACTACTACCTTCGCTGTGACATTCGAAAATCCTGTCTGATGTATTTCAGAGGGAACGAGGCTGCACAGCTCCCGGAATGCGACCGAGAAAAAAAAAAGCGCTACGGCCGCTGTAGCGCGTTATTGCCCGTATATTTTTGCATGATTAAAATTATGGAATGAGCGGAACATCATACAGGATGAATCGGGTTGTTCCGAAAAAGATCATTGGAATAATAATGTGACCTCATCACTATCCTAGGAATGTTGACACTGTAACACCTTATTTTCTTCGAAAACCCCATCGGTCAATCATTTTGTTCACTTAGTGTATGATAATAGGGTCCCAGGTGCGTCCTTATCTTACCTATCCATCCAAACTCTGTTGAACTGAATCCTTTCCAGTTTCAGATCTCTTACTACTTCCTACGCGCCAAAGCCGTAGTTACTCCGGCACGCGGATTGGGAAAGGAATGGATTCGGTGTTAGGATTGATGCCTTACAAATACCTTACGTGTAGATCTGATATGGTAGCCGTGACCGGCTCAACCTGGCGTGAGTTCGAATCCGAGACGAGTGACTTTTTTTTTCAAAAACCTCCTTCGGCTTTTTCTCCGGCATATCTGGGATGTTGGAGGATCCATTTAGGGCCCACAAGTTTATTTATCACTTTACGACGGCGGAATTAATTTTAGACGTGCTCTTTCTTACATATATGTAAATGTACAAAAAAGCCGCTCGTGTCAGTTTCGAACTCACGCCAGGTTGAGCCGGTCACGGCTATCACATCAGATCTACACGGAGTCCATAGTGCAATGGTCCAACTGCCATGGGCCGTTTGACAGGTGACAGGGAAGGTCGGGCTTCGAATATGTAAGAATTTCCTTCGAATATGTAAAGATTTCCAAGAACATTATTAAGAGAACACGGCACGCGCGGGACGTGGGGCGGGCCGGCGGGTCCCGCCTGACAAGCGTGCATCAAAGGCGCGTCAACGGTACACGCCACCGGCACTGGACCGCCTTGCATCAAGCCCGGCATCCAAGCCGAACTCGGCAGTCATCATATCACCGGCATCATACTCCCACGCCTGCCCTCATTCTCCCACCGCCGCTCGCCGCTCGCTCTTGCCCGCCCCCGCCGTCAGCAGCCCGTTCGCAACACGCTCCCTGCCGGTGCCCCGCCCTCGCGAAAGCCGCCAGCAGCGCCCAGCGCCCTGCCCAGCGCCCGCTCCCTCCTGCTCGCTGAGCGGCGCGCCTCCTGCCCGCGCCCTCGTGCCTCCCCTCGCGCCCTGCTCGCGCCGAGCGGCGCGCCCTGGGCGCCCTGCTCGCTTGGGCCGCGCCCTCCCGCCCGAACCTCGCGCCCTAATCACGGCATTGCCGATGCGCCATCAACAAGCTCCGGCGACGCATCAACGTCGAGGCCGGGAGCTTCGACGCGCGAGGCAGCTGCCCGGAAGCGGCGGGAATACGGAAGGATTCTATTAGTCAGTATTAGTAGGTGGCGCAAACTCAGCGCCAGATGAAGAAGCAGCGCTACTCCTGACAGTCCATCAGTTGGACCATTGCACTCTTCCCTCGCTCTACACGTAAGGTATTTGTAAGGCATCAATCCTAACGCCGAATCCATTCCTTTCCCAATCCGCGTGCCGGAGTAACTCTTAGTGTAATTGTGCAGTTGAAGTCAAGTGCCCCGACTTTGTTCTGTATTTCCCTTGCTGACTTCACCTAATCACTGGCCTTGAATTGTGTTGTAACCCACTCTGACTTTGTGCCACCGCCATCAGCCTGCAATGCCATTTCGACGCCACGCTGCTCACTCCAACTCTGAGTGGCTATGACTTCCATTCCTGGCCTCAAGGCACACTGCGACTCTACCTCATTCATTACCTCCGCGCCTTCTCACTTCGCGTCCAAGTTGAATGCCGAAACTATGATACTGTGGACTCATGTATGTACGTCCCTAGTCATTCATATTCATTCACCTTTACTGACCTGAGGCACATAGCCGTTTAGGCTTGTAACCAGCTTGCCTACGAACTGCAAAAAATATGTGCCGAGCACTTTGCCGTAGGCTGGTACACGCCAAAGGGCTGATTCCGGAGTTTGAAGTTTTGAGTGGTGCCGATTATGGGCATCACGGTGGCTGTGAACTGCCATCATTTTTTTGGTAAAACCGAGGCTTCATAACTCACCATATACTGACTTTCTCAAAATTTTGAAAAGACATGTTTTTAGAATCTGATGGTTAGACTGACTCTTATGTTTGGAATCTTTGCAACAGAGTTGTTTTGAGCCCACAATGGAGGAAAAGGAAAACATTTGCCCACAGGCCGATTACTGGCTACAGTAACTTGCTCGCCACAATTGTTGCTCATCTTAGACAGGCTGGTAATGAGGCTACATGGCCGTTACTAAGTAGCAGCAGAATAGCAAGAGAAATTTTATTTATTCCTGTTACTATAAGAACAGAAAATTAATTCTCGCAACTGATATATGACTGGCAGAAAAGAATACACACCTTCCAGTACACACCTTCCAGTCGAACTAAGTTTTCTTGACTCCTTTCCACTGAGTTCCTTTCCAATACTTGTAAACTGTCGGCCAATGGACAAGAGGAATCGGAGTGTTATTAATAAATACTAAGGGGCAATGTTACATTCCACTCCGGTCGGGGTAACTCTTCGACGGATTTCGCATAAGCCATCGGCAGGACTCGGAATGTCGCACTGGGAAAGTATCCCCGGCCATGTTCAACGCACGGGTGTGGATGTCCCCATCGTCGTTCTCATTGTACATGGGAACATCTGCTGAGCCTGTCATTGATGGACCGCATCCAAGACCCTCCGAAGATTAGGATAATGTGCCAAAATGGACGGGTTCGAGATTTCAACGCGAGATGCAGAGGGAGTCGTTGATGACTCTAGTGGAGCGAAGTCGAAGCTTTGCTCACCACTGGTGCTTGTACCTGAACAGAGCCAACAGCAGGGGCGTTTGCAGCTTGTTGCAAAAGAGCTAAAAAAAATCGGCCAATGCTTGGCCAGGATCAATGTTCGTTGCTGCTTCCTGACTCACATTGGTTTAAAATGGTAATGACGCATAGAAGGAGGAGGAGGATATATTACCACGCGTGGTCCTACAAAGAACATGGCGGGTCAGAAGGGATGACTTACAGCATAATCATTATCCGTTAAGTTGATTCGCATTGACCTGTCGCGCAGGCTCTGGGCTAATGTAGATTGATGGGTTACCGGTATCAAGTTTGTACGGATATTGTTCAACAATCCGCTTCGCCTGTGGAAAAGGTATGTAAGTAGTAGCAAATCTAGAAAGATGCACCCAGGTATGACAGCTTTCTGCTCCGCTGTGCGTGTATCTTTGGAACGTTCCGTAAAGGGAACATTGGAGATGCGCACCCCCGGGGCGCCATCAAATAGATTCTCCTGCGGATAGTTGACGCTTTGGGCTTCGTCTTCTTCTCGACCTTTTGAGTACCTTTGTGAGAATTTGTTGTACCGGGAATAAGGCTACGTGAAAGCCAAGAAAGTCACAGCTCCACAACAATAATGGGCCACTCACGTTTGCCAGCGGGCCTTGTCTTTAGAAAGACCTTTCAAGCAATCTGTGAGGTCGACTGTTTTGTTGCCAGAATGAGCTAATTTAAACGTCTACAGTGCTCCAAGAGTCTACATTCGTGAGCGAACCCCTCCAGCAAACGACAGCCAAATACACTGGCCCTCGGGTCTTATATTTGCCAGGAAACGGGACCTTGGGCCATACTAGGCGATGGTTGGTAGCGAGTACAAGCACCAAAGACACAAGCAACCAAGAGTTTGCAGAGAGGGAAGAGAATGAGAGGGGCTATGGCAAGAACGATGCCGACGAGAACGATGCCAGGATTGATGCGAAACACGGCTCAGCGCAAGCGCCGACGGATCTCATCATCCAAGACGGTGCCGAGCCTAGCTGAACCGGCAATCAGCTCACCTGACTGGCGGTCCGATATAACCGAAAACTTCTCCTTCCCTAGCCGGGTCCCAAGCGATGGGCGTGACGGCTTATATCCCCCCGTTTCCTTTGGTACATCGACACATGAATCTCCTTGTTTCATTACTATTTTTGACCAGGTAGCTGGCCACCTAAGCAATCATGCTCCATTCGTAGTCGCTGCGCTCAGCAGGTTCGGGCCAGACTATGTTAGGATGAAGGCAAACATCCTCCGAAGATTTTAAGCCCAATCCCACCAAATTATGTAACGATTCAATGTCGCAGTGAATTTTCTTCGAGCGACAGTCCTGCACAGCCACAGAACAGGCTAGCTGGCCACCCAGCGATATAGCCAACTGAGGCTGGGGGCTATATCAACTGGGAGTTATGCATAGGGATTATCTGACAACATTCTACTCTACATACAAGCTATATGTGGGGTTCAAATAGCCGTCATCGAGAGGGGGGAGAAGGCCCAAAATGAGTTCCCCGAGTAACAGAAGGTCTAAAGAGAGATAAAGCGCCGTGGCGGGCCAAAGAAAGTTTCAGATAGCTTAATAGGAAGGTTTAAGATATACCTGAACTCATAAGTCTATCCCAATGTGCTGGAAGCTGCCCCAAAAAATCCGAGTGTCAGCGGCACCGAAATTGCACAGTTTGGGGTAGCGCACTACGATGAGGAAGGAGCTGAACAGATAAAATCCGGGGGTACATCTGAGATTGAGGTTTCGAAAGCCAGGAACTCTCATGTTACATTCCAGACCAGTAGCACAGCGGTGTCGTGTGATACGAGGCTGGCCAGTTTGAGCCACTCAAAAATGCAGCGGGAGACTTCTTCAGTGCCTAGCGGGGAGAAATACAACCAATCAACATAGATTTGGGGTTTAAATAACAGCCCAGCCTCAGGGAATTAGAACGAGCCCAAGAAGTCCTGAAACGACGAAGGATTGGTGGAGAGACCGCTGAGACAAGTGTGGCAGGCGGTGGCAGCCGTAAGGAAATGATCTTCCCACCCTTCGGATCGAAGTCCGACATGCCATAACTTTCCATCAACACATCGCTCCGGCTCAAAATTCGGTCCAGACCTAGTCTCTCTAAGACAGACACTATAACTGGACGCTCGTTCCTCGCTAGTTATAGTCTGTTAGTTACTGCGCCCCGATGACAGGTGATCTGCGTTATCACGGAATGATGGCGATGCACAACCAAACAACTCATTTATTCACGCGTTTTGCGCCATTCGACGCGTTTGTTGAGGCCGTAGCTATTGTGCAAACTATTTGAGGCTTCATATCGCTCACTGAACATTGTTGGATCCTTTCCGATATTTTTTACCATTGAGCCAAAGGATTTCGGCAATTTCGGCATTTGTTCGGCCGTAACCCGAGGAATTTATTCAGTCTGGTGAATTCTCCTCCAGTCTTCACTCAAAAGGACACCCAGGAAATAGGATCCACCTTTTCCACTGCCTGAATCCCAATGAATGGACTTCGAACGCGTCAAGTCGTTGCACTATGCACGTGCTTTCCCAAAACGGACGCTTATATAATAACGCAGGACGCCTCTTGTGATGGCGTGGTAACTAATAGACTAGTCCAGACCTTCGTCTTAGGTCGCACTCTGATCCTCTATTACGCCGAGTCGTAGCTATCACGCACTGAGCCTCTAACGGCCAAGTGGCCAGCTACCTAGGGTGGCCAGCTAGGTGGTCCAAAATAGTACCTGCACTGTCCCCGGTGACATGCCAGTCGTCAACTCGATACTGGACGATTTGAAGGATCGGTCACTGCCAGCATCTTCCCATTCATTCAGATCTCTTCTCTCGAGCCCGCCCGGCTCAAACATTTTTGAATTCCTTTCCCCTCCCTTTGCAATGACGCCGCCAGCGGTTTAAGCCATGTGAGTGTCTAGACTACCTCACTCTCCACGGCAGAGCTGATTCATCCCAGGTCCATGAATAACGAATTGCCTATAATAATCTTTCTGAGCGCCGTGGCCTTCATCGTCCTTGTTATTTTCATCGTCCATTTATTGCGACTCCGCGCGCGGCGGCGTCGTCTCATGGAACGCAGCATTCGCTGGCACTTCCCGGTGCTAGATCGCTCTGCAGACCTGCTGCCAGAGCTTCCCTTCGCCCTCCGCCAAGGTGCGTCGTGGGCATCTACCACCACCCCTCTCCTCTAACGACGAATGATATCTAGCCTCCTCCTGGACGCCTGCGAAGACCACCTCATTCTTCAAATTTTCATGGATCGTCTCGGAAGATAAACTGTTATCCCCCGAAAATTACATCGATGCGCTTGAATCGGAACGAGATATCGATTATCCAAGGCCCGCCATAATCAGGGCATCGACGGGATCATTCCGCGTGCTATAATTTGGCCTTTCTTGTACTTCACTTAACCTTAATTATACACCCAGAATGAAACAGCTCCACTGGTTGCGCTGCGAACTCGTCTCAGTTTCTCCTATGCTATCTAGAGAACGCTGGCAACAGATCAAGTCGGAAGTCCTGGAATGAGTTCCGTCTGCAGGATTCTGGTAGTTATGGTCTCACATTTTACACCTGCCTCACAATTCCTTCAGATTTTCCTTTCAGGATTCAAGCGGACGTTATGTACGGCGCGTTCCCTAGAAGTCGGTTGCTATTCGACAGTACACCAATTAATCATGAAGGGTAATTTCCCTCACTTTTATTTGGTGCGCACCTTTTAAATTCACTGTTGATATTTTTCAAGGGAAGAACAGATTGACGCCCCAAGGTCCATTCAGGGCAGGCTAGCGCGGACGACGCGAATCAACGGGAATGTGCGCGCCTTTCATTACCTGCGTGTTCCCCTGTGTGGCACTGACATTCCGTCATGCCTGCCTTGCGACTATAACAGCCTTGCGGTCGTCTCTCGGTTACACTATAGTAACTTGATCCCTCGCGTTCAACCCAAGTTGAACTCACCCTGCGACGCGGGGGAACCTTCGATTCCAATACCCCGAGTGCGTCGAGGATTCAATAGATGCCATGCACTCATAATTTTATGCATGGCGGCAATATGGCGGTCTTGAGCTGTCAAGTGGGGTTGATCCCCCTGTCCGCCCAGCGCCCCGCGGGCGTCTAACACCACAATCAAAAGATCGGAAAACTAACAACAAATCTAGGGTTTTCTGATGATCTCCCACACCTTCCCACCTGGTTTCACCTCCCCCGCCGCGCGGTTATGCGCCTTTTCTTCCTCCTCCCCCTTCCGGCGCTTCTTCACGTCGTGCACGCGCAGCAAAATGTCACCATCGACGATACCGACTTTGCGATGATAACGTACTCGGGCATCTGGGAGGCATCCTCCACGCATCGGTCTCCACTCGATTATAACGGAAGTCATACACTGAGCAGCGACTCGGCGGCGAGCGCGACGTTTACCTTCACGGGTGCGTCGTATGATATATCCTGATGGGCGACGCGCCGTCTGATGCGAAATCCAACTCTAGGCGTGGCTGTATACTACCTGTCACCCCGATGGCCGTACGCCGTGAGCACGCGGCTGAGCCTGGACGGCGAACCGTCAACGCTCGTCAACTTGACCGATCCCAATGCCGCGACAACGTCCCCTGGCCAACCCGAGTCCGCGCTCTACTCTGTCGCGTGGTCGCGCACCGACCTAGCGAACCAGACGCACACTGTCGTCGCCACGATTGGGAACTATATCATCGTCGATGGTTTCATGTGAGTGTGTCTTTCCATCGGGAACGTGTGCCCTGACTCAATTCTCTCTTCAGCTACACTGTCGACGATGGGGAATCACCACTTCCCTCCTCATCGTCCGCTGCCTCCTCCTCCTCCGCCTCCTCCGCTTCTTCATCGAAATCCTCGTCGTCAGCATCTTCCACAACTACACACGCTGCACCCTCTGTCAGCCCCAGTGTCGTTCCCTCAAAATCGAACGGTTTGGTCATTGGCCTGGGGACGGCGTTTGCCCTAACAGGTGTCGTCGGCGCGATACTCGTGGTCTTCGCCGTATATCAACGAAGAAAGCGCCGCGCGTACTACAGCGGACCGCGGATGGTCGTCGACGAGGACGACTGGGGGTCCTCCCAGCCCCAGGCTGGTCGCGGCACCTACGCCGCCGTCCCCACTGGGCTCACCGCCGAGCCAACCAGCACCACTGCGTCATCCAGCTATCCCCTCGGCGCCTATCCTGCAAGCGGCGGGCGCTCCGATACTTCGGAGGCGGGAGGGTGGCGACACCAGGATGCGGCGGCCTCGTCGCACGTTCCGATGGCTTCCAGCACATCGCAGTTGTCTCTCTCATCACACGGACGTGTCGCGCAGCTTCCGCCGGGCGCGATGCCCCCCGTGCTTCCGGCCCCGTACACAGGCCGTGTGCCCCCAAGAAGCGAACACGATCCCCCCATGTCGATGGCGCGCGGGCCGTCGTCGCACACCCTGTTCTCTGCCACTCAGGTGGGGGTTCCTTCTCCAGGGGTGGTCCATCTAGGCGTATCTTCACCGCCATCCTATTCAGAGAGCTAGAATCGTCTTCGTAGCATGATACCGCCTCCGTAATTCATTTCGCATTTGTTGATCAAGGGTGTAGGGAAATACTCGGTTGGTTACGGCGGCATGACACTTGGCTTTAGATGGTTGACTAAACTTGACAATGAATCCGGCCAGACTTGCCAAAAACAAAAAGGCAAGGAGAAATAGACGGGCAGCGGATCTCGATGTACTGGTCGACTTGCGACGGCGAGGTCGAAGGTGAACCTTACGAGGGAAGGAGGGTTTCTCTGCGAATATTTGGACCCGAGAGAAGTTTATTTCACGACTCATCTCCGGAGGTTTTCAATGTAGACCTCAGCAGATGGCAACGAAGTGGAGTGAGCAGTACTTCACCGTCCCTGCACGGAACGCGTTTATCTAGAGACAAATTTCGTTTAGCCCAAGAAGAACCGCAATATCCCATTGGACAAATACAGTGGTGCGTACCATACATATCACATTTGTTTGTATTGCATTCTTTCTGTCACTGTACATAGATCGCGTAGGATCTTACTATAAAAATCACAACATCAACCCCAAGTTGACGTGGATCCCCTTGACCTGCGTGTATCTGTGCCAACGCCCTGAGCATCGGAAAAGGATAGAATAAAATTCAAGGAACACTCACGTCGCCAATGCATACTCCCCATGCTCGCGCCCAATCCCTGACTGCTTGTACCCGCCAAATGGCACAGACGGGTCGATCGTCTGCGCGCTGTTGATGAACGCCGAGCCCGACTCGAGCTCGTGCGCCACCCGGAGCCCGCGCGAGATGTTCTCGGTGAAGACGCAGCACGAGAGCCCGTACGCCGTCGCGTTCGCCGCCTCGATCACCTCTGCAGCGCGTGTCAGGGGGCCATAGGATCCGATGGGAAGGCAGGACGCACCTTCCTCGGTCTTGAACTTCAGCACAGCCGCAACAGGCCCGAAGATCTCTTCCCTGACGATCTTCATGTCAGGCGTGCAGTCGGTGAAGATCGTGGGCTTGATGAAGTAGCCCTCCGAGCCGTGGCGCTCGCCGCCGAGGTGCACAGTCGCGCCCTCGCTCTTACCGGACTCGATGTACCCCATGATACGCTGTGGACGAGATTAGCGTCGCGTTAATTAGGTGGGGCGGGGGGGGAGGGGAACGTGGAACGAAGGAGGCAGCGCAGATGACGGATGGGAGGAAAGAAAAGGAACGAGACTGACGTCAAACTGAGCCTGCGAAACCTGTGGGATGGGAAGGCGTGAGCTAAATCAGCGGTGGTCGCGGGGCTAGTGTAAATATGGCGCACCTGTGGCCCATGCTGCGTCCCCGCGCTGAATGGGTCCCCCGCCGCCTTCCCCAACCCATCGACCGCGGCCGTGAACTGCGCCATGAACTGGTCGTATATCCCCTCTTGCACAAAGATTCGCGAGCCCGCGACGCAGGATTGGCCTACAACGAGTTGCTATTAATGAGTACGTATCGCCGCCCAGAAAACGCGAAGCGCACCCATATTACTACTACGAGACCAGATGAGATTAGACCCCAAATCGAAACATAATTTAGGAAGGACTTACTACATCGCATGCAACGCCCACTTGATCGTCTGGTCCAGATTACAGTCATCGAACACGATCGTGGGGCTCTTCCCGCCGAGCTCGAGCGTAACAACTTTCAGGTTGGTGCGCGCGGACGCCTCGAGGACTTTACGCCCCACGAGCGTCGAGCCCGTGAACGCGACTTTGTGGATGTCCATGTGCTCGGCGATCGCTTGGCCCACGGTCCATCCTTTGAGTTTATGAGTAAGAAGCTCAGTTATGAATTACAAAGGGGGAGAAGTTGAACGCGTACCGTAGCCGTTGACGATGTTGACGACGCCGGGCGGGAAGCCCGCCTCCTCAACGAGCTCAGCGAATTTCAGCGCAGAGAGGGGCGTCATCTCGGAGGGCTGGACCGCGAAGGTAAGGTTGATTTGATTTCCATAATTAGCACACTTCGAACCAACATACCTTCAATACAATGCAGTTGCCGGTGGCTAGGGCCGGGCCGACTTTCCAGGATAACATCAGCACTGGAGGAAGGCTAAGCACGCAAACGAAATCGGGGCGTATGGATGGCACGCACTAGGGTAGTTCCCTGTATTGTATCCTTCCGCTGATCAGGAACAGAAGGAACATTTATCGATCAAGGAGACGCACATGGAATTATTTGGCCCTGAAATTCAACCAGAAGTTAGTTTGAGTAGAATAAGAAGTAATATGGACGTACAACGACGCCGAACGGTTCGTGACGCGTGTACGCGAGCTTCTTATCATCCGTCTCGATGACATTACCCTGGTTCTTATCCGCCCAGCCCCCGAAGTAGCGGATGCACTTAATCGTGCCGGCCATATCCCCGAACTTCGCGACCTGGAACGGTTTGCCTGGGATGAGATGATGATCAGCGACCTCGGCCAGCGTGCGAGTAGTAAAATGGAAGGCCTCACCGACATTGAGTGCCTCGAGCGCAGCAAACTGTTCCTGGTCCCTCTCCAACAGGTCTGCGAGCTTCGTCAGCAGCCGCCCGCGCTGGCTCCCAGGGCATTTGAAGCCCCAGGAAGTCTTGTAGGCCTGGTTTCATTGCGGGCGTGAGTTGTAATCAAGACCTGTGGTCCTGGACATCACATACCTTCCACGCGGCCTGGACGGCGATGTCTACGTCCTTGCTCGACCCGAGGGAGATGGAGGCGATCTTCTTCCCGTTGCCTAGAGGAAGGTGAGGACGGATAGTATTGCAGTAAGTGTGAATGTGACGCACTTGGGTTTATGACACTATCGTCCACGATTAAGCACTGTCGTGCAATTTTACTGGGTCCACTCACTCGGCGGTTTCTCCGACGTCCACCGGATCGACCCACTTCCCGGCGATGAAGAGACCAGTGTTCACACCGATGGAGCCCTTGTAGGACGCAGTGTCGATGTCGAGAGTAGTGTGTCCGGGCATTGTGTGGGATGTGGGGGGGCGTAAAATGATCTCGGGTAGGTTTATATACTACTACTAGGGGAGAGGGAGCACATCACAGGGGCGGCAAATTTTTCCCACCCTGGAATTCCACCTCGTGGGCGGAGAAAGCGCCACACGGTAAACTTTTGTCCGGAGTAAACTTGTCAGCACGTTGACGTTGAGCGAAGTTCGCAACGTTCAATTACCAAATTAGGCCTTGGCACTGCGGCGGATCAAACACGGCCACCTCCTATCTCTTTTTCAACCTTGATCAGTTACGCACTGCAATCCATGCCTTCTCAACCATGTGCACAGGACGCAGACCATTTCCGAACGTCCGTCTACAGGCGAGGGCCGGGATATTTTCCTCGCAACGGTGTTAGACCATGATGTCTCTTGATAGTATAATATTCAGGGAAACTCATAAGGATATCCGACCGTCCTCTACACATAATTACTCTTCACGTGGAGGGCGAATAAAATATTCAGAGGACTGGGAGCAATATATGTGGAAACCACCGGGCCCGACTCCGTGATCTCTTGGACCGTCATCCCCCAAACTATCGGCAATGCGTTGCCGAGTACTCGCAGTGCACTCGCTCGATTACTCTTGCTCGGTCTGTCAGACGAATACAAATTATTCCCTAGCAAACATCTGTGACATCTGTGATGTGTACGCCCCCCGTGAATTGAGATTCCGCTCTGCCCAACCAGAACTCATTGTGTTGTGGGTTCTTTTTCGTCTAGCCGGAAACGAAGTCTCGACAGAAGGACCGTGTTTCGGCCAGGACCGACCTCAGAGACCTTGAATATGTGTTGGGCCCCCGCACTGCTGCCATCCTTTGGAGCTACATTTTCGAAATAACCCCGCGGATGCCCTGGCTTTCGCGTTGACGAAACGTGAAATAGGGTCTCCATCGGCTGCACAATTTCTCAGGGTCAAATATTGTTCAGGGAGTTGTTCACTCACCTCCTCGGCCCCTCCATGATTAACAAATAGAGCATGATCTCGCGCATTCAATGTCCCGCATACTACGCAATAGTCAATGAGATAGATGATCCACGGTTGGGAAATCACCCACCTAGAAACAATTCTTCCTTGAGGTATTCTGGATATATATTCTGGATGGCGTCTACGTTCGTCCGGAACCATCTCTTCGGTGCGTCGAGGTGCTTAAAATACTCATGTTTCGTCCCCTCTGCAATCAAATGCGCTGTTTCCCCAGAGGCAAGTATCGTATATGTGCGTCTCATGCCGGAGGACGATGTACCGAAGGTTAGCTTGTCCATGATTTTCATGCCTCTTGCTTTCATCCCATGGCCTTGGGGTCGCTTCTCAGCCAAAATCGTGGCCTCAAGGGGCGGAATATGGGAAGTGGTCGGAGGATTGCGGCTGTCGAAGAGAGTCCTGAAGTTGCCAGCCGGTTTTAAGAGGTACCCTACTGCACCCACTTCGACAGGAGTGGGCGTCCAAAGTGGAAGACTCACTAAGCAGACCGGTCACGTTGAGAAATAAACAGATGCATCGTCGCTCACCACCGAGATGATGAAAAGCGTGCGACAGGGACATCCTGTAGCGCAGTTCGGTTGCTCCTTCGAGCGAATCACCCGGTCGTTCGAGTGCGGGATCAAGATCTTGCCTGGAAATATTGGCGGTGGGACTTCTTGGTTTGAAACTCCCCGTATCGGTGAGTAACTGGTCGTGTGTTTGGTCGGGTTCAGTGAAAGCCGTGTCTGAAAACTCGCTCGTCGACACGTCGTTTTCCGCTGGTATTAATTTACCCGTTTATTAGAATTATCGAAAATCAGTTCGTAGGTCCTCACATGGTGATTGGATTTGTATTTTGGTGGAACTTCGGCGGCGGAACATCCCAGAAATGCGAGTAGGGGTGGTGGGTATGTCATGTTGTTTGCTGGTCCTTTTAAGCGCTTCTAAATACATTTCCAAGAACTGCCTCCGCAACAAAGTGGCCTGTCGTTCGGGCACGCCATCCAAGGGCCACGTCAACGCCCGAATACGTGGCGAGGGCGACTCGCTGGCCACATTCCTTGGCTCTTCGTTCTGATACCTCTCCAACTCGCGGAGCAGTTCTTTGATCGCTGCGGGCATATCTGGTTTCGCAATCCGGAGGATGCGGGTTACCTCGAGATGGCTGGGGGCATTCAGGGCCATTTGCAAAATGCGCCACAGATCTTCCATGTCGCGCGCACGGTCCCCTTCGTTCTCTTTCTCCTGGGCCTCGCGAACCGATGCGTGATGGCTGGAGGTATCTTCCATGGACGAGATATCGATAGCATCGATGCCCAGGTCAAGTGGTTCCAGCGTTTCATATGATACGTGAGAAGGTGGATCCGACTGATGTGCCAGCAACAGCGGGGTCATTTGTCCCGCTGGATTCTTCAGCGCACCCAGGATATGTACTTGCGTCGTCACCTAAATATGTAATGAATATGCGGAACGGCTGGAACGAAGGGGGACCCACACTGAAGAGTTCTACACAATCTCCAACTATTCGGTTGTACTGGTCGATTTCACGGAGGATATGGTCCTTGGTAAGAAACTGCTTGAGGAAGGTCATGTCTGCCAACCCCTTGATGAGTTTCTCAATGTCGGAAAAGCTCCTGTGTAGAACCGCGAATCAGAACAAGTTTGAGAATAGCCGTACGTACTGTTCAATCTTATTCAACGCATGCGTCAGCTCACGGACGACCTCACTGCCAGATTCCGACACGATTGTGTGTATCGACCGTAGCAGATACGCGCAGCGCTCGGTTAGGCGAAGACAAGCCCAACGATTCGTCTGGAAAAATCCGCGCACGCAGCCCACACGTAAGAGGGAATCATCGGAACGGAACAGTGGCTGCGCACCTCTACGTCCTCAAGAGAGTTCCAAATGCTCTCCAGGATTTTCACAGCTGCCGCGAGGCCCGGGACGGGGACTGCGGATATAGCTTCTGATGCGATGGGAATTATTATGCCGACCGCTTCACGAACTTTCTAAGACCATTGTGACTGGGAGAGCTAAATCCACGAGGCAGAAGCATACGGATCGAGCGCGTTCCCAATCTACATCGCTTTTCCGCCTCTTCTTCTCGCATTGAGGGCTCTTCTCACGGCGACCAGAGTGCAGCCAAGACCTGTGAGACGCGGGGCTTCCCGAGGCGTTGCCCCGGGACTCTGTCAAGGAGACGGTCTCCGAGTGCGGTGTGGCAAAGAGGGAAGATAGACCTGAGAGATTCGGGGATCCTGCGGGAGACGATGCACCAGAGGACATGGTGGCCTGCGAACAAGAGATGCCAATTTTGGCGCGGAGATCTTGTTCTCCTGTTGGGCGCTGTTGTACAGCTTTGACATCGAGGAAGCTACATTTATCACGGCGGAAGAGCGCCGATGGAAAAAGATGTCAACACGGAAAAGATGTATCAACCAGCTTGAGACGGCCATGCGGTGCTCCAGAGAGCTCGGATTCTGATTGAGCCAGGGTGTCACAGGATCATGGGAGTATGCTTCTGCAAGCAGAATTCGAGGTGACCCCCAACACCTAGATTCCTTCCGCTTGACATGCCAGTCGACAATTCGGCGGGATCTGAGAACGTCAGTATTGACTCTTGAGACCCTACAGCAGGTAATCGTGATGAAACGATATGTTGCAGGTGTGAAAGCAAGAAGTTGGCGCGATTGCGCACTGCAAAGCTGCGTAGTCTCGTGGCCGATGCAGTGCTCGACGAGACAAGAGGCGGTAAGTAATAGGCGCACTACCTCTCACCGAAATCCGCCGGGGAGAAGGAACTGACGAAGACTGACGAAGACTTTCTTGCAGCTCACGAAAGAAGACAAGCTGCCGATCCACAGCATCATCTGTCTCAATGACGAGTACGGGTACGGTTTGTCCGAGTTCTAAAACGCGTGGCAGAGAAACTGGCGCAGCAATGGCAGATCGAGCAACAGGGCAGAGGCAGCGTCCAGATTGTCGAGGGTGGTGTTACGGTGCATGCCGACAAACAACAGGTCGCGGACTAATATAATAAAGCGGGCAACCAGATGGAGCCCTAAAAGTGCGCGTACACCATTTTATAAGCGCTAGAGAGAATATAGCCGCCGGTTGTCTCTCGTCTGTAGATACCGATACTTATATTCAGGCCTCGAAAACGGAGCCTGGAGATGATGGTGTTGAATGCTACACAATCGCGGAGGAGGGAAGCGCGAACCTTCAATTTCTCCATTGCGCTTGCGCGCGACGAAGTCGTCTGCGCGGCGCCAAAAGTCGAGCCCGCCCCAGGCGCCGAGCTCCCAGTCATTCTCGAATTGTGGACACGCGATCATGCAGAAGCGCGGGTCTGCGATCTCTGGCGTCTCCCACATGGGGTCCGCGTCCTGCGTCCACACCACGATCAAGAGCTTCAGGGGCTCGCACGTTTGTAGCACCGCGCTGATGAGCTCCGGGATGTAGTAGTCCGAGAAGGAGAGGTGGGTGAGGGCCGGGAGCGTCGCAAAGACTGACCAGAGCGGCTCAGGCACGGCGCTGAAGACGTCGAGATGCGTGAGGTGAGAGAACGGCAGCTCCGCTGGGGGCGGGATGTTGAATTCCTCATGTCCCCCAAAGAGCGCATACAGGTTAACCGACAGCTGCCGCAGATGTGTGAGGTTGCCCATGTCACCTAGCAGGCCAGGGTAGGTGTCTCCCGTCCATAAGGCCAGGTCGTAGATATTCGTGCACGTCGAAAGAACCCGCGTTATCTCGCTCCGTGGAATTACGCTGGAGAACGCGAGGTGGTGGACATGTTTTCGCAGGAATTCGGGAGATTTGGCCTGCATCATCTGCAGTAGTCGGTCGGGGTTCCCGTTCGACAAGACCACTTGGTATAAAAGAGGTTCAATCCTACCGAGATACTTTAAAAAATTATCTGAGATTGCAGCATAGGATTACCATATGCACACTCGTTTCGCCACCAGAATCAATGTTTGAGTGGTCTCGGGATACCACCACGCGGCGAGTTCGAAGATGACGCGTTCTAGCTCGATTGGGAGGCCGATCAGTTCAGCTTCAGCCATACGACGCCTCTGAGCGGGAATCCTACGAATGCAAGCCTCGAGGTCAGCCAGCGGTCAAGCAGGGTCAAGCGAAGAAAAAGTGGCGATGACGAAATGATCCGGCGGACTCGGGGGCTCGGATGCAATATTATTTTGCCCAATTGGGTCGTATTTGCACAATGGGTTCGTATTTCGATTCTCTCTCCCGTCCCTCGAGCTTCGTGGCTCGGTTTTTTTGTGCGGGATCATTTAGTATACTAGTGGGCTATAGCTGGGTAAAAAATCTAAGGGATACGGAGAGAGGAAGCATATGTGATTTGGTTACCGGTCCATCAAACTCAGAGGTATTTAAGAAAGTGTCTATGTTCTGGGATCCCGGACCTACGGAAGAATTTTAGGGGTTCAATGTATTATATTAAACACCCTCGGACTCCTTCGACCTATTTTCCGGGGCGGGGACATTGTGCTCTGAAAGTGGTGGGTTGTCACGAAGAGTCACAGTGAATTAATTTGTCACGCTTTTGATTCCTTCCGGCCAGAACACGGCAACCCTGGCTCATAAAAAAGTCTGAAGAGGTAGAAAGTGTTTCATATGATGCAGTGGTTCCCTTATAATATCCCGGAGACCCAGGTTGAGGAGGGAGCTCAGAACACAGACGTTTCATAAAAAAGCTCTGACTCTGATGGACCGGCAGCCAAATCTAATATGTTTCCTCTTACCGTATCCCTTAGATTTTTTACACAGCTGTAGAAGGCTAGTATAACAAACGATCCCGTAAAAAACCGGAGCTAAAACGCTGCAGAGATAGGAGAGAGAATCGAAATACGAACCCATTGTGCAAATACGACCTAGTAAACTAACTTCACGATTTTACTCTAATTTTCAGAACGATGAACAAGATTGGGAAAGGCGGCCAAGGACTTACGCATCCGTTTTTCAAGTTTCATCCTCGCTTTTCGTGGTCCCATAGCTGATCCCATCCTCCTTAGGTTCCCTGCAACGACGTTTGGCGGACTTGAATAGAAAGAGGTTGAGCTCATTCCTTCGAGACAAGAAAACGATTCTCACAGGTTTCGTTTTGGAAGGAAGCCTTTGGACTCCCTGCTTTTCTCTTTCTGGGTGCCGGCGAAACTTCTACTTCTGACTCCGTTGCAGTGCTGTCCTCCGGATCCCCCGCCCCCGTTTCTCCCCCGCTTTCGCCATCGCTCTCCACCAGCCGCAGTAGTTCGCGAATTTGAGCTCGTTTCGAAACAGGCTAATCCACCGTCCACCTCCACGCGATTGCACGGTCCGCCGCATCCATCTGGGCCTCGGTAATGTGCCTATGAACCGCCTTCTGGTTTCCAAACGGAAACAGCAGCGCAGAGTATTCTGACCTCGTCTCGAGGTGATGCGATTCACGAATGAGCCGCTGGACACTACGGGGCAGATTATATTCTTACCGGCGGCCATGGTCTTAGAGAGGTGCTTGTATCAAACTCTGCATATTGCGCGCTCGTCTGCGTTGAGGTGAACCGTCTTTTGGCCATGATGGTACAAGAGGAAGTCCAGATAATGACTAAGTCCCTATCAAGATACACCCGCCAATCAAATATTGATCCTATAGACTTGAACATTTAACATTCCAAAACGTTCATATAGATTCCGGGTACCACGGGGACCCGTACCCCATCCTCATGCTTCCACCTTCCTTCCACTTCAAATACTGCCAAATCTGGCAGGCTGCGCGACAGCTCGACGACCGCCCGCCGCTGCAGTGGTTCACTCAGATATCGCCATGACATTGAATGCAGCTGGTGGTGTCGGATGGAAAGGCCGTGCTGGTGCGTGGGGAAGGGTACGTGCCCCATGCAGATCCAGTCCAACAGGCCCTGATTTTATTTTATGTGAGTATGGTTATGGGTAGCTCGATGGAAGGACCGGGAAGTTGACGCACAGCGAAGGACGTCGGCACGTGCTTGGGGAGCCCATCCGAGTCGAGCGCAATGGACGCTATCTGGTCATCTTTATTATTCGCAGCGGGGATCAGGATGGATACGCCGCCTGTAATATGTCAGATGAATTTGACTTCCAGGGCACACGCGGGACGGACGCACCAGCGGTGATGGTTTTATATGGACCGGGAGAGAGCTGGTCCTCTGCGTCCGAATTGATGGTGTCACTGCTCGCAAAATTCCCATTCCGTCCCCGTCTCACCAGCGACGGGACCAGCTGTCGAGGACAGCGGGAGTGTAGCAATGCCCTCGCCCTCCTCGTCGCCATCGGAAACAGGGCGAAAGCAGTCGACAGCCAGTCCCCGAAGGAGCGGGAACAATTCACTGACAGTAGACAAGATCGGAACGAGCAGGGAGAGCCGGGAAGGGATGGGCGGGAGCCCGAGGGAACCTGAGAGGGACGGTGTTCGCCGCGACGCTGCGCAGGACCGAGGAGATACATGTTACGCGCTGCCCGTTGGTGTATTTGCAGCCGCTCGGGTATGTCAGTCTGATCGTCTCAACTGGCCGCCGACAAACGAAGGCCTCGGCGAGGGATGTGGGACCGCAGAACGATGTGAGCCGTGGGATGGCCGAGGGCGATAGGCTCTGCTCGAGAGAAATCGGAGCGGTGATGTGGATGTGTTTCAGGCGCGGGCAGTCCTGCAGGAAGGCGAAGAATCGCCCGCCTATTTCTTCGGTCAGGGATATCTGCAGTTCCGAAAGGTCGTGGAACTGGGACCCGGGGACGAAGGAGGACAGGACAGTCGCGGTCAGTGTGGTGCAAACGCAGGACCTGGAGGCAGGTCGGCGAGACGATAGGTAGAGGGAACATGATCCCGGTTTCCTCACTGAGTACGCCGGAGATGGCGAGGCGCCCCAGAGGCAGCGGGGGCGCGAGACGGCAGGCGATGTCGCAATTCGCTAGCGTTAGATCGGCGAGTCTGGGCAGCGCAGCTAGTGCGCGACGAAATTTGGCGTCGATGGTCAGATCACTGAGACACAGCACGCGCAAGTTGAGGTACTGGGGTAGCCCCTCCCAAAATACACGGACCGCCGCCTGGTATTGCGGATTCAGATTTGAAATATTCCTGATTGTCGGAGGAGCCCAAGCCGAATCAAGCTCGAAATTTCCGACAAAGTCCACGGAGCGGACGGCAGACACGCGAGGGCTTTCCCGGAGACGCTACAGTCGAAGACTGGACTCGACGATGTGCTTCCGGAAATGTGTCCAGTTTTCGGAGGTGATATGCTCGACATTTGGCGCGCGGAATATCTGTCTGGAGAAGAGAAGTGGTTGGCATTTGTCGCGGAATAGGCGGCACACCACGACCAGGCGCCGAAGGTGACCGTTGTGGCAGTGGTGCCAGCACCGCTCCCATATCTCGACGGGAAGATTTGTTGAGGAAAGGGGCTGGGAGATCAAATTATTCATCTAGACGGCTCCGTCGTTAATAAAAATGCTGGGCTAGGGGGAAGCAAATGACCTAAATCAGAGCTCGACTGAGGACAGGTCCTGCGATACTGAGTTGGCCCTCTATAAGTGTCCGCGCTCTTTTTTATCGCTCGGTGGGGGTATCAGACGGGACAAAGAGCTCCTGCAATCAGAATGCGCGTTCCCGTAACCATCGTGCAAAGACAATAGACGACACAGCTCCGCGATTTTTTGCAAAGGAGACCGTTGTGAAGAGGTCGGTTGCGTGAATCTCGCAACGAGGTACTGGTTTCATGACACGGGGAATGGGAAATGGTGCCGAATAGCTCTGGGCGTTGCATATGCCATAATTTTGTATGGTGGACAACAGTGTTGCTCGATGCATACGACTTGGACCAAGGAAGTCGGAGACTTTTCCCAGGGCCAATTGGGAGTGACGACCGGACAAAAAACGGCAAACATCCACCACTTCTTCCAGTTCTTGGGTAACGGTTTGGTGGCAGAAAGAAAAGAAACAAGAGACACGTGATCAGGCGCGTCATGATACAGCAACCAAGCTAGGCCAAATAGTAATGGGCGCGGTTGATGATTGTTTTCTGCTTCGACTGTATGGGTGTCATGGGTCACTTGAATGAATTTTCGCATAAGGCGGCTCCATCCGCTTCTCCAGGATTTGTCACCCTCTCCTGCTTGAGAGCGAAATACGAATGTGAAATAAACAGCGAGAGGGATAAAGGCATATTGAAACGCCAGCGTTTGCCGAGAAAATTACGGACCGAAGGTATCGTGCGTCCATCGAATGGCAACATATATATCGGAGAAAACTTCTATGGGAGGCATCTCCTGCTGAAATAAAATTACAGCTCTGGAGAGGACTGAGAGATTGCAAGGAGGGTCGAAATAAATTACAACGCGCCTAGTTAACGCCTAGTCTTGCGGTGGTTCGGTGCATCGAAGGTGGCAGGTGCAAAGCTTCGGAAAATTTCGCCAGAGTATCCAGTTCTCGCCGGAGTTCAACTTGAAGTAATTCCGATGGAAATTATATAATTTAGTGTATGTTGTTGTGTCACGGAATGAGTGCTGAGAATGGCTCACCGTCATGTTGGCCCTGTTCAATTGATTTGCAATAGCGCGGACACTGGCGGCGGGTTCACAGCGACTGGAAGATTATCGAGAAAACATATGTATCATCAGCCAGAGTGGCCGCCCGCGGGGGCGATATAGACAGTGATGCGGATGCTGGACGGATTTTCATGGAGACTTCGGCGCAGCCTGCGCGAGAAAGCCCAGAGTTGAGTTGTAGTCCCATGCAGAAGCATTTCACATCTTTAATGGGTCTCGTAGTGAGCACACAACGGTCTGCCTCTTCCTTCCGTCGTTTCACTCAACCCACAGGCACACTGAATAGTCCGTGAGCGAGAATGCAATCCTCGGTAAGAAAACTTAACCGCTTCCTTCTTCGCGACGAATGCGTCTCCACGCACCTAGAAATCCTCCCCACCCCGCACCCCACCTCCCAATCTTCATCCGGGTCTTCGCAGAACACAATGAACAACCGTGCGTCCACCACCTCCCCGTCCTCTGCATTCGCCGTCACATCTTCCGGGGGTACGAAGACGACGTCGAGTGCACGCAGCCGCGCGCAATGCCGCAAACCCCCCCACAGCACGTGCCGCTGAAAATCGTGGAGCGCGCGGTGCGTGAGCTGCGGCAGGGGCGCGAGGATCGCGTACTCGTCCGCGAGCGACGTGGCAAGCACGTCGAGATGTGTGAGGCGCGCGAACGCAGGGTCCGCGAATAACTCGGACATCTGAATCAAGTGCATGACCGAGGCAGAGAGGCGCAGCAGGGATACCTCCCGCAGCAATAGATAGAGGGATACCTTCTCCGTGAGCGCGAAGCTCGTGGGGCCGCTGCACGCTTCAAGGAACGGGAGACTGTGAAGGAAATGTGACTGCAGCGCGCCGCTGAAAGCTCGTTCCCGAAAGTCGGCGGGGGTCGAGGTCGGGCTCGGGTCCCTTGTGTAGTCCAGGGGTTCGTAGAGAAGGGGTTCGAGCCTAATACCACGTTATCGGAGACGGAATACAATGGCATGGTCTCTGGAGACGGACCACGCATGGACTCGACGCGCGACAAGCAAGTACGACGGTATTCTGCTTTTGTACGCACGGGCCGACAGCTCGAAGATCTCTCGCTCCAGTTCGGGAGGCAGTCCTTGGTCTTGGCTCCAGGACAAGCCGGGACTTGTCTGAGGACATGGTGGAAGGAGAACGAGAACGAAACTTGGTCAATGAAAACCTGCCAGAACGCGAGACCAAGAAGGACGACATCCGTCGGGCAGTGGACGCCGCAGATCCAGAAAGCGCACTGCGCCGGCGTCCCAGTTCCCGAGATCATAAAGTCAAGAGGCAGGACGCGCCTCATCGCCGACGATCAGAAATCCAGTGACGGAATGCCGTCTCAACGCGAGTCCAAGTGGACGACATGCATCGCCGACGATCACAAGTCCAATACATCGACCAAGAAAAACTCATATTTTATACATACTTTACATTGTTATTTTCTCCTCCTCCCTCCCTTCCCACCCCCTCCCAACCCCTACTTCGTGTGCCTCAAGTTAACATGCACCGCCTTCACATTCGTATAATTATGCAGCGCATACTCGCCCAGCTCGCGCCCGATCCCGCTCTGCTTGAACCCGCCAAACGGCACGTTCGCGTGGAGCTGGTTCACGCAGTTGACCCACGCGGTGCCCGCCTGCAGCTTGTGCGCCGTCTCGAGCGCGCGGTTGATGTTCTGCGAGAAGACGGCGGCGGCGAGGCCGTAGACCGTGTC
Organism: Mycena maculata; assembly: GCA_029448575.1. Classification (NCBI taxonomy): domain Eukaryota; kingdom Fungi; phylum Basidiomycota; class Agaricomycetes; order Agaricales; family Mycenaceae; genus Mycena; species Mycena maculata. The sequence continues at coordinate 152,281 of JARJLG010000170.1, forward strand.
GTTGGCTTGGCGGAGGACGTCTGGGGTGGGTTAGCGGTGGCGCAGGTGAGAGGAGGGAGGGGGAGGGGAAGGGAAAGGGAGGGAGGGCGAAGGGCGAGGAGGAGCGGGAGGAGGAGCGGGAGGAGTGGAAGGGAAGGCGGAGGAAGGGAAGGAGCGGAGAGGGAGCGGACGAAGAGAAAGAAAGCGCGGGGAAGGAACGACAGTGAAAGAGCAATGGAACCACGGCAAGACACAGGCGAAGCCAAGCGCCACTCACCCTCCTCATCCTTAAACTTGATCACCACGCCCACCGGCCCGAAGATCTCCTCCTTCACGATCTTCATCTCGGGCGTGACGTCCGTGAAGATCGTCGGCTTGATAAAGTAGCCCTCCGTCCCGTGGCGCTCCCCGCCGATGTGCACCGTCGCGCCCTCCTGCCGCCCCGAGTCGATGTACCCCATGATGCGCTGCACGAGATGAGTGTCGTGCGAAGAGTGATGGGGGAGGGGAGAGACGCACGTCGTACTGCAGCTGGCTGACCTGCGGGCCCTGGTCGACGCCGGGCGCGAAGGGGTCCCCGACGTTGATGGTCTGCGTCTTGGCCGTGAACTTGGCGAGGAACTCGTCGTAGATGCCCTCCTGCACGAAGATGCGCGAGCCGGCGCAGCACGCCTGGCCGTGGTTCCAGCTGGAGAAGGGAGGGGGGTTAGTGTGGTCGTACGATCAAGAGACGAAGGAGGGATGGGAGGAGGAGGAGGGGCATGCGGCGCAGGATGATGTGGGGACGGTGTGTGGGATACGATGAAGGAAGGGAGCGGGGAATGGGGCGGGGGAGAGGAGGTACGAGGGATGATGAGGAGGGGAGGGAGATGGAGGAGGGAGGAGCACGGCGCGGGAAGGAAGGGAGCTGGGAGCTGGGAGCGGGGCGAGGGAGGGGGGTCCGAGCGATGAGGGACGAAGAGGGGAGGTAAGGGGTGTGTGCGAGGGAAGAGGGCGCGGAAAGGAGCGAACAGGCGGCAGCGAGGTACGAGCGGTGGACGAGGGTGGAGGAATGACCAAGGGAGGAGAGGGGCAGGGGTGCGAAGGACAGAAGGTGCGAGGGAGGGACGATAACGAAGGGAGATGTATGCCCGAGCGAGACGAGCACGCTCATCGCGCGCCCCTCGCACAAACGCGCACGAAAAAACCAAACGCCAAAATCACACACGCAGAAAACTCACAAAATCCCGTGCGCCGCCCAGTTCACCGCCTGCTCCATGTCCGCGTCGTCAAAGATGATGTTCGGGCTCTTCCCGCCGAGCTCGAGCGTCACGTTCTTGAGGTTCGACGCCGCCGCCGCCGCCATGATCTTGCGCCCCACGAGCGTCGAGCCCGTGAACGCGACCTTCTGGATGTCCATGTGCTCCGCGATCGCCTGGCCCACGGTCTGCCCGTACCTGCGTCGTGCGTCAGTACGTGCGTGCGTCTTGCGTCTCCTCTCCTCGTCAAAAGTAAAGAAGTAAAGAAGTGAAGTAACCGGTCTGCCGTCAAAGCCGGTACCCCCGCCCAGCGCCCGTGCGGCCAGCAACCCAACCCGCACACGGCGCAAATGAAGAGGGAGAGGGGCAGGAGGGCGCGTGCGCACGCCCGCCCCCGCAGTCGAAAACAAAACAAAAAACAGAAGGCGGACGCACCCGACGAGGATATTGACCACGCCCTTGGGGAAGCCCGCCTCGTTGATGAGCGCGGCCATGCGCAGCGCGGTGAGGGGCGTGAACTCGGAGGGCTGTGGGAGACACAAAAGGGGGGGTTAGCGTTTGGTTGATGGGGGGGGAGAGATGTGTCTGCATCGACTCGGCAAAAAACAGGAAGGGGAAAGGGACGGGGGGGCCGGGTGGGGGGTGGAGCGGGAAGGGAGGAGGGTAGAAGGACGGGGAGAGGGCGAGGATGGAAGGAGTGGAGGGCGAAGGGAGGGAAGGGAGGGGGAGGGAGGAGGGCAGAAGGGAGGGCGGAGGAGGGGCGGGAAGGACGGGGAGGAGCGGGAAACAAGGGAAAGGGCGGGTGAAAGCGGGTGAAGCGGGGAAGGCAAATCGACTCGAAAGTAACCACCATCCTGGAAAGGAAAGGCACCTTGATGACGATCGTGTTCCCGGTCGCGAGCGCGGGGCCGATCTTCCACGCGAACATGAGGAGGGGGAAGTTCCCTGGGGAAGGGAGTTAGCGGCCGTTGGGAGGATGTAAGCGGGGAGGGAGGTAGAGGGGAGGGAGGGTGAGGTGCGAGGCAAGGCGGTCATCTACGCGCTCGACTGCGCACGAGCCCGCAATCTATCCGCACCACGAGCCTCTTCCCAAAAAATCAAATAGAAACTCGACGTACAGGGAATGATCTGCCCGACGACGCCGAGCGGCTCGTGCCGTGTGTAGATGAGCTTCTTCTCGTCCGTCTCGATCGTCTGGCCCGAGATCTTGTCGGCCCAGCCGGCGAAGTATCTGCGGCACGAGCGTCAGCGAGTGCTCGCAAGTCCACACGAGTAAGCGGGCACGAGGGAACGCGTAAAGCATGTGGCGCGTGAAAAGAAGGGTGGGACACGGCAAAGGCCCGGGGCGGAAGAGCGTGTGGCGCGGGCGAGTGAAAGGAAGGCTCGCCAGGGAACGGCGGAAAAAGGTATAGCACGCACTTGATGGTCTGGATGCTAAAGGTAACGTCCGTGCCCTTTGCCCACCCGAACGTCTTGCCTGCGAAGCGTGTGAGCATACCCAGTGGCGGAAAGAGAGTGTAGTGCACACCATTGTCCAGCGACTCGATCGCGCTGAGCTCGTCCAAGTCGCGCTCCATGAGCAGCGCGAGCTTCATGAGCAGACTCGCGCGCAGCTCCCCGCTCGCGTTGAGCCCCCACTCCGTCTCGAGCACCGTCTGCGCGACCTTGACCGCGATGTCCACGTCCGCCGCCGTCGCCTCCGCGATCTGCGTGATCAGCTTCCCGTTCGTCGGGTTGATTACACTGTGCCCTATCAACCTCCTCATATTACAGTGAAATAGGAGGGAACGCGCACTCGATGGTCGTCTTGTCCGCCCCGTCGCGGAACTCGCCGCCGATGAACACGCCCGTCTGGAAGGTCGTCTTCCCGTTGAACGACTCTGTCTTGAACTCGTGCGTGAATGTCGGTGCCATTATGGGGTGAGAAGGGCGTGGGCTGGGTTTATATACACCCGCCCCGCACCAGCTGATCCCTGACCTAAGCAAAATTCATTCCATCCGCATCCGCATTCCGCTCGCTTCCCCATACGCTTGGCTTTAACTTAACCGCACCTGTCTGTCCCCCCCGCCGCTCTCCCGCCACAGCGTCCCCATCGGCATAAGGCCCGTCCCCAACGAGCTGCAAAGTGAGCGTCGCGCCAGATTGAGAGCGGGAGCCGCAGCCATACATTAGGAGTGGGAGGAGTCAATTCAATTGGGAGAGCAAAGAGCCTAGAGCCGGCCCGCGTCAGCTGATGATCACGCCCGTCAATGACACATCCCGCATTGTTCCGCCCCCCCGCGACCGGGGATGCGGGGTACGACGCGGGGTGGGTACGCCTGCGCGTCTGCGACTTGGGGTGACGGCACTCCGACGTGCTTCCACAGATCGTTCCGCCACGGTGTAACGGCACACCGAGCCCCTTTTGCATGATTGTTTGCGACCGACCCGTGTCCGCCCGGGCGGGTTATCTCTCTTCCTGCCGATAGACAACTCATCATATGTGCATGAACCTCAGTCGTTCCCATCCGTGCTCCAAGGCTAGGTATCCCCCGCGCGAATCGTTCACTTGAATTAATATATAGCCCATTCTTGAATCTCGTACTCGCTGGCATGTTTTCGTCCTCGAATTCCTCCGGGCCCGGGTGATCCCGACGGGCGGCGGGCGAGGCCTGCCCAGGCGCACAGAACAGATTAGCCACGATCGAATTTCCCGGGGATCGCGTGCTCCTACGAGCCTCCATTGGCATTGGAGTAACCAAGGTCCAAGGACGTCGGTCCAGACTCCAGACTCCAGACTCCAGACTCCAGAACGCTATCTGAATTTCAACGCGGGGTTCCGGCGTATTGGCCATGGATGAATATTACTCGCGGCGATCCACTCTGTTCGGGGATACGCAACCCGAGGGCAAAAACGTTGAGCCAGGGAGCCGAACCCACGTGCCCTCAGAAAACAACGTTGATATTCTGATTATACGCATACGGTGCTGAGGGCTGAGGTGATTTACATTAATCCACAGAGGCTGAATGACCTCCAAAGATGCCCGTTATACCTACTTTCAATGCTACGAGTATTCCAAACATCCGAGCGAATTCAATTGGTGTTTGAAGACCAGGCATAAGTATTGGGTATCGCATCGCGCCATTGTATTCGGGGCTACGAACGAGGAGGGGCAAAAAACAACATTTACCCAATTTATCATATGCCTCCGGCGGGAGTCGAACCCACACTTCCCATGGCAATGACCTCTTGAGTGCTGTAGATGATTGAGGCAATCTCTTTAATCTACGGACGCTGAACGGCCTACCAAGATGCCCGTTATAATTATACCTACTTTCAATAAAATCCAAGTTCAAGTCCGCTACGCACCCGAGTGAATTCAATTGGTGTTTTAAGACCAGGCATAAGTATGGATGAATTGCATCGATCCACTGTGCTTTGAGTCGCATGCGAGGAAGGGCAAAAAAACAACATACACCAATATCCTTATGCCTCCGGTGGGATTCGAACCCACATCTCTTGAGAACCAGTTTCATCCTTTGGTATAGATCCAAGGGGATTTATCATTAATCTACGGAGGCCGAAAGGCCTACAAAGATGCCCATTAACCCCCTGCATTTGGGTTCAAGTGCAAAACTGCATCAACCATCCGAGCAAATTCAATTGGTGTTTTAAGACCAGGCATAAGTATGGATGAATTGCGTCGATCCACCGTGGTTGGAGGCAGGGGCGACAAGGAACGTAAAAAAATCCACGTCTTCCTGGATCATGCCTCCGGCGGGAGTCGAACCCACATGCCCTCAGACGATGACTACGCCGACCGCAGAACGGTACTGAGGTGATCTATCATTAATCTACGGAGGCTGAATGGCCTACAAAGATGCCTGTTATACCCCCTGCATTTGGGTTCAAGTGCAACACTGAGGTGATTCTGAATAGCCCCAAGGAACAAGTTGGGTTCTCAGTGAATTCAATTAGCGTTTGCGATCCCGTATTTGGGATACACCGGGCCAACAAGGAGGGGCAAAAACTTCCACGTCTTGCGCATGTATCTGGTGGGATTCGAACCCACACTTCCTCAATACCTTCTGTGAATTTCATCACCTTCCAGATAATTGAGGTGATCTAACACTAATCCACAGAGGCTGAATCACCAACCCAGGATGCCCGTTAACCCCCTTCATTTGAACAGTCCAAGATATGAACATAAATAGCCACTAGTATTTCACACAAATTGATGTTCAAGATCAAGCACATTGGGTGAATTGTGCGGTGTTGATCCATGTATTCGAGTCAAAGCAACCAGACAGACACAGAGCAAAAAAAATCTAATTCCCTTTCTTGCAATTTCTTGGAATGCCTCCGGTGGGAGTTGAACCCACACTTCCCGAGTAACAGATCAACATAGCAATACGGAAGATAATTGAGGTGATCTCTTTAATCTACGGAGGCTGAATGGCGCGTTATACCTACTTTCAATAAAGTGCAAGTTCAATCCGCTATGAGTATTTCAAACATCTGTGTGCGAGAACTGTTAGAAGTGGTTATTTATCTCAGTAGAATTACACGTGATCGCGCTAGTATGTAACACTGCGGTCGATCCGGAGGTCTTATCGACTTACGCTCGACCGCAGTACTTGTCTAGTCGACGGTCTGCGTTTCATAGGTTATGGGCCTCCGCTACTGATCGTAACCAAAAAAAGAAAAGAAAATTATCACCTCATTCCATTCGTCGACTAGACTCCAAAATCTTCGTCATGTCTGAACCCCCACAAAGACTCACATTCCCTCGTCTAAACGAGAAGAACTATTCCTCCTGGACCGGTGATGAGCGTGCCGAGCTTCAACGACTCGGAGTTTGGCTCATTGTCAAAGGCGTTATTGTCGTGCCCCCCAGTACCGACCCAGAGGAGAATCGCAAATGGCTCATAGACTCAGGCAAGGCCGCCGGGTCCATCTACGCCTCCATCGAGCCAGCACAGAGAGCACATGTCAGAGGGATGGAGGAGAATCCAGTGGCAATGTGGAACGCATTGGAGACGGTGCACAGGCAGAAGAAACCAGGTGCACGTTTTGCAGCATACAACTCCCTGTTCGCTATCCAAAAGGAACCCGACGAGACACTCACCAAGCTCATGGGGAGGGTTGACGACGCTGTTGCTCTGATCAAGGAACTTCACCCATCCAAGTTCGATATGGACGACTTGGATGGCGAGCTCGCATCAATGGCGATGATCCGAGCCCTTCCAGAAGAATACAAAGCCTTCCGTTCGTCTCTCTACCTCCTGCCGCAACTCGACAAAGCCACCATCACCGAGGCCTTCCTTCTCGAAGAGTCCGATCGCCAGGAACAGGCACGCAAAGAGGCCGAGATGGCGCTTGCACTCCAGGCCGCGGCGGCTGCCAACGCTGTCACTGCCGGAGTGACCGTTGAGGAATATTGTGATTGGTGTCGCCGCAATGGACACGCTACCAAGGACTGCCGTAGCATGGCAAGGATTCGTACTGAACAAGACAAGCGTCGTGCGAACAAACCACAATCCGCCAAGACCGCGCAAGCAGATGGAGAATCCGCCGCTGTCGTTACGGAGTTCGCTGGAAATGCAAGTGCCGCAGATCCCTCGTCACCCCTTCTTATCGAAGCCGGTGCTGACTGGAACACAGATACAGGTGCCACTTCACATATGACACCCCACCGTCATTGGTTTTCCACGTATAAACCTCACGTTGTCCCAATCCGCCTCGCCGACCATCAGATCATCTATTCCGCGGGCATTGGCAGTGTGAGATTCCAGCCGGAGATTTACGGGAAAATGGGTCAGATGGTGGAGTTCGAGAGGGTTTTGCATGTGCCTCTCCTACGGAGTAACCTCCTCGCCGTCCTGTACCTGACACGACAAAAACAATTTGTTGTCACCATTCATGCCGACAAGCTGCTCTTCCGAAGGAATCGAAAGCTCCTCTTCACAGCATCCATCAACGATTCCTACGCCGCATATCTGGACGGATGCACTGTCCCAAGCACCGAGCTTGCAACACTAGCAACGACCCTCCCCATCACACTTGATCTCTTGCATCGGCGCTGGGGCCACATCTCTCTTGATTATATCAAGGCTATGCTACGCAAACAGCTAGTGACCGGAATAAAGCTTAGCTCTAACGTCAAACCTGACCCCATCTGTGAACCGTGCATCGCGGGCAAGCAGCACCGTGGACCCATTTCGAAGCACGCCACGTTCTGTGCAACTCGCCCACTCCAACTCGTCCATGTGGATCTCCACGGACCCCTTCCCGTGCGAACGCCTGAGGGCCATCGCTATTGGACGACATTCATAGACGACTATCGGTGTGTGTGGGTGACCTTCAAGCTGAAGAACAAGAGCGAGTTCTTTCAGTGCATGAAAGTGTACAAGGCATTTGCGGAAAAACTCACTGGGCATCCGATGGAAGCCATGCGCGAGGACAAGGGAGGGGAGTTCATGTCGAAGGAACTCGACCGTTTCTGCAAGGAGCACGGTATACGTCGCCAGCACACCAACCGCGCTGAGCCGCACCAGAACGGCGTTGCTGAGATTGGTAACCGGATCATGGCAGAGCATGTAACGGCTATGCTAGTTGAAGCAAAGCTTCCGGCGTCATTCTGGGGTTTTGCGGCAGACACGTTTACGTACCTTCGCAACAGGGCACCCACGGCGGCCAATCCGTCCGACGAAATCCCTTACTCATCCTGGCACAAAGGCGCCAAGCCCAATGTGTCGAATTTGCGCGTATTCGGCTGCACGGCATATGTGCACGTCAAGAAGGATCAGCGCCGGAGGCTCGCCTCGCACACCAAGAAGTGTGTGTTCCTGGGCTACCCTCAGGAGTATCCGGGCTGGGTCTTCTGGCATCCCGAGTCGAAGAAAACGGTGATCAGTGACCGTGCTGATTTCGATGAACGGTACTTCCCTGGAAACACTACGAAAATCGCAGACGCCGTCCCCATACCGGCACCAGTTCCCGCCGTCTACACTCCGCTTCCTGTAGTGCAGGATCAGGGGGGTGTAAAGACGAATGATCCTCATCAGGATCCACTGACCGTTCCGCGCGCCGACTCGCCGCCGTTCGGTTCATCACCTCTCTCATCACCTCCTACGACACCTCTGGCGTCGCCTCCCGCTTCTCCTCCACGACAACACCATCGCCGGACCGAGGCAGAGCGGCTCATTGACGAAATCCCGCCGTTCCTGAGACTTGATGCAGATCCGAGAGATTTCCACTCGTACGACGTACCTGATGTGGGAGTGAACGATACAGGGGCCGAGGAGGTGCATTTCGCATCCGAGGCATCGCTGCAGGCAGGACTTGAGCATGTCTATGGAGCCGGGCAAGACGAGACACTCACTTTGTCTGAAGCCTTCGAATTTGTGCACGTAGCTTCCACTCAGCAACCAGCGCAGGAGCCGAGATCCTATCGCGAGGCCATGCAACGTCCCGATTGGCAGAGATACCATGATGCCGCATGCGAGGAAATTCAGGCGTTGCTTGAGAACGGCACGTTTGAGCTCGTACAGCTGCCTCCAGGCCAAAAGGTGATTGGGAGTCGATGGGTCTTCAAGGTCAAACGCAACGCCGACGGGTCCATTGAGCGGTACAAGGGCAGAGTCGTGGCCATGGGAAATCACCAACGCCCTGGATACGACTTCACAGATGTCTTCGCTCCCACGCCGAAATGGGCAGCTCTTCGCACGATCTTAGCTATCAGCGCTCTCGAGGACCTAGAGCTGGAAAGCATCGACATCTCGTCAGCTTTCCTCAACGGAGAGATCGATGCAGAAGTCTACATGCGGCAGCCAGAGGGTTTTATGCAGAGAGACTCGTCCTGGTGTGGAAGTTGATCAAATCAATCTACGGCCTCCGACAGGCATCGCGTATCTGGCATAAGAAATTGGACGCGACGTTGAAGAACCTAGGCTTCGAGCAGATCCGGTGCGAGCACAGCGTGTGGGTGTGGAAACGAGAGGAAGACCGGATTATTTTCCCGGTATTCGTCGATGACATCACGATCGCGTCCAAGAATAAAGCCGGAATCCAGGAGCTTAAAGAAAGTCTCAGAAAATCTTTCAAGCTTCGCGATCTCGGTCCTACCACGTTCCTTCTTGGTGTCGAAATTATCCGAGACCGACCTGCGCGCTCCATATCTCTATCCCAACGCCAATATGCTCTCGACATCCTTCATCGTTTTGACATGGGAAATTGCAACCCTGTCTCAACGCCTATGGACCCCAGTGTCCGATTATCCAGCTCCATGTGTCCCCAATCTGCGGCGGACACCGACTACATGCAGGACAAGCCCTATGCTAATGCTACAGGCGCTCTCACTTATCTTGCCAACGTTACGCGTGCAGACATCGCTTATGCGGTGGGAGTTCTCTGCCGTTTTAACTCTAATCCCGGTCCCCAGCACTGGAAAGCAGTGAAACACCTCTTCCGCTACATCAAGGGAACACTCGACATGAAGCTTACCTATGCTCCTGGCGACAGTCCATCTTCTGAGCTCTTCACCACATATTCCGACGCTGATCACGGGGGGAATCTTGACAACGGACGTTCTACTTCGGGTATGGTTGTCAAAATTGGCACTGGGGCAGTCAGCTGGCATAGTCGCCTACAGACCATCGTTACATTGTCGACCACAGAAGCAGAGTACGTTGCTGCATGCAAAGCTGGGATGGAAATCATGTACCTTCGCAATCTCTTCACCGAGTTTGGGTATCAAATCCCGGGCGCATCCACACTTTACATCGACAATCAATCAGCAATTTCTGTAGCCAAGAATCCGGAGCACCACGGCCGCATGAAACACCTCGATCTTCGTTTCTACTGGCTCCGAGAAGCCGTAGACCGCGAGATCATACATGTCTTGCACTTGCCCGGAGTTCAAATGCCTGCAGATCTTCTTACAAAGCCACTCGGACGTCTTAAAGTTGAAGAATTTCGTCTCATGTTGGGGATATATTAACGTGTATATTCTATCTCGTTAGGTGGGAGTGTTAGAAGTGGTTATTTATCTCAGTAGAATTACACGTGATCGCGCTAGTATGTAGCACTGCGGTCGATCCGGAGGTCTTATCGACTTACGCTCGACCGCAGTACTTGTCTAGTCGACGGTCTGCGTTTCATAAGAACAAGGTGTAAGTATTGGGCATTGCATTGATCCACCGTGGTTGGAGTCAGGGTGACAAGGAACATCAAAAAATCCACGTCTTCCTGGATCATGCCTCCGGTGGATTGGACATCCATCAAATCTATTGATTACAAGGGAAAAACCATTGAGCTTCTGTGAATTGGGAAGTGAGTATGGTATTGTTATGAAGGCCCTGAGAAACCCTCTTCCCCCATTTTCAGCCTAATCAGACAAGAAATGAAGGAGAAATGAGCAAAACAAGTTCCAGCATCAAAACTCTTCTTTCTTTTTTTTTCTCGGCTACTGTCATCAATTATGCAAACGGCTGTAAATGCGGGCAGGTTCTAGTCCAAAGCCAAGCTGATTCGAGCCAGAAATTCGTAAATATTCGTCGGCACCTCGTGACTAATGTTGAATACAACCAAACTACATCGATCTTGTACATGCAACACGAGATTAACGTACAGCACAGCATATGAAAAATAGGGGCAGGGAGAGATGTAAGGAGTGAGGTAAGCTACGCGCTCCGATCCATTGAAGGTGAATGTTGTGGGTGATCACCATCCTCATATCCCGGCTTGTTATCATCTTGCTCGATAGCCACTAGGCAGCTAAACCAAGATCATGGCCAAATCCGATGGCATTCACTGGGAAAATACATCAGCGAAGTACTTTGAACATTAGACGACAACTCACGCCTAGCTGTCGCCTCAACGAGTCGTGCGTGGACTCTGCCTCCAATGTACGAGGGAAGGGGTTTTTCCTGTTCAGAAATAGTTAGAAATGACTTCGAGCAGGGTATTAATTCAGGAGGCACACATTGGCTGAGTCGGGATCGACCCTCGTGAAAAAACCCGATTCGCTCACAGCCATCAGATGGGGAGGACTTTGAGTGCCCACTGTGGACAATAATACCTGTTTTTGTTGTGCAACCGCTTTTTCAAGGGGTGGATGCTAAGCTCCTCACATATCCTTGAAGAAGATGGAGGATCTGGTATCGAAAAAAAAACTTGCCCAAGTTTCTTCAATTTTCCTTCACTTTCTTTCAAGAAACATGAAGATGTACTGCGTATCTTACCCTCAGTGGCAGTTTATTTCAACCACAGATCTTGCAAGATGTTCAACTTCAAGTTGAAAAAAAAAGTAGGCTGGGATCTTCGAAGATCTTCGAGGATCTGTGATTTTCACTTATTTTTTTTTTTCCACAAATGGTTCGGTGATTGCTGGCGTGCCTCTCGGATCCGCATCGATGATTGATTTCCCAACAAACATTGAATGATGTGGTAGATGTGGACCCCATGAGTGTTGAACGTTCACCGACCCCTCTCCCCCTCCGCGGATGGTTCAGTATGTCCTACAAGTCAGGCCAGCGGGTTCGAAAGTGCTGGGCTGTGACAATTCAAATGGAGAGATGGAGAAGTGATTGGGTGATCAAAATAGGGTGTAGTCTGTAGATGTTTACGCAGCGTAATGCTCGTCGATCAATTTAAACCGTGGGAATTGCCCATCAACTCCAACGCGGGCTCTCCTCGACTTACAGCTGTTTCCGAAAAGCTTGACAGTCACAATTTTTTTTTTGATTATTTCTGTGACGTCTGAGAGCACCCTCCGCACGTGCGAGAAGAAGATAGTTGTCCACAAAGGGAGTGCTATGGGTAATATCCCAGGTAAAAAGCGGAAGGTTCATTCTGGAACGATAGGCGAGGCGGAGTTCTTTAATATGGTAAGCCTCCCCTCCGTTTCTCAAGCTATCAGTTAGTATAGTGTTCAAGTGTAGGGGATTCACGACTTACTCGGGCAAGTATAGGAGATCGCGCAGGACTTGTTGCATAGTAATCCGGTGATCATCCGATATTTCGGAGATGCTAAGAATAGAGTCTAACCCGGTGGGAAGGGGGAAAGCCTCGTCGTAGTCGTACAAAACCTCCATGGGTGCCTCATCTCCTCGCATCATCCACCCAATTGGTCATGGGGTCCGTGACCGCGATGTCAATGTAAGCGGATACTTGCTCAGCGATGGTTCTGTACAGAGGAGAGTGTTCAGCTGCCATGGAATGACGGTGGGCGTAAGAGGGAGGGAGAGGTGTCTCGCTGGGAGCTTTTTAGGCCGGTTAAGCTCAAGTTGTACGGCAGCCTGACAGATCGAAGGTATAGCACGAGGATGGGGCGCGGACCCATGTCCAGCCTTATTACGGGGGTTCCATAGATAGATATGGACCATATCTATGTATATAATATAATTCCAGAGACAGAGAACCTTACAGCTACGACATTGGCGCGGAAACTCCCGGGGACTCGGACTCGTTGCACTGGGACTACCAGTCGGGACGTTAAAGCTGGGAACAACTTCTCACCAACACGAGCCCCGTGAATTTATTCACGGGTGGAAACTAGTACCTCGTATATTAAGCAGATGCCTCGTATCAGTGTGCGTGTCTACCATCAGCTCAATTAACATTTTTCTCTCAACCGCCATCCCTGCGGCTCCAAGCCGTCCCAATCCGGCCGGCTTTTTTCCCATGATTATTTCTAGATCCCCCCCAAATCACGATTTAGCTCTGGCCGCGTCTGCCTCTTACGTGCCGCCCAATTCACGCAGCCTGTTTTCGCACGCTCAAGCCCCACTCAAAAGAAGACCGTCATCTGACTTTCCTTCGTTCTTTTTCCTCATAACCGTCTGACTGTCCCCCAGCCTTGCTAGGCCTGCAGGTCTGGATTTCACGCCGATTTGTTGCCTTTTAAAGCTGCTACAACATCGTCAACCCTTCAATGTCGCATCTCTTTGTTTAGCCCTTTCCCATATCAAGTCCCGTCTCGCTCTGTCCGAAAAATCCTGGGTGGGTTGTATCGTCAACCGGTCCCAAGCCGTTCCAAGGTCCCAATTTTTTTGTGGCTTGCAACACTTAATCAAGGTGCACGTAACCCGGTTCCAAGCCAGCGGCGGGCTGCAATCAGTTACAATCCATTCAAACCCAGTTGGGGGATTACAGACCTTGAGACTTGTTTTATGTAGCGCAGTCCAAATGGTTGACTTTCCATAAGGGTAGAAAATTCCTCCCGGAATTTCTGAGCGGTGCCAGTCATGCCGGCAGCTGGGTTTATTCGAATAATCTAATCCCTCGCAGTTTCCATAACCTAATCCACGGAATAATTATATACACGGTTGTTACAATTGTTTACTGCAATCAACGCGTCTTGCTCTTACCTTCACTCACTTTGCAATCAACGCGTCGAGTCGAGGCTATCACGCTATCTCGTGAAGATCTCTTGATCCCCTTCTATTCGACACGTTTCAGCGCGTGTAACAATGGAAGTTGACACGTCAATCATCTCTCAACAACTGGAGGAAATCGAGGAGGATGAGGTGGATGATGAACTGTACATGGCCGGAACCGCAATGTCTATAATGCTGCTTGGGGCTATCGAGGCCCATAGACTGCGGACGGAGCGACGGAAGCCAAGCCAGCTGTACCTGTGTTGTGCCCAGCTCTCCCGGAATCCTCGGGGATGTACTGCGTGGCAGATCCTCCATAGGAGTCGCAATGACAGAGCGTACATTACGACGATGGGTTTTGATGTCGGGACATTCAACAAGATCCTTGGTGCGGGCTTTGATTTCGCATGGAACACAACTCCAATTCCTCGCGAGGACGCGCTTGGCACCGGGAAAACGCGCCCAGGTGCACGGTCTCTTGACGCGTCGGGAGCTCTGGGATTACTCCTCCATTATCTCAACTCCACGATGCGCGAGATCAGCTTGCAACAAATCTTTGCATTGATCCCGAGCACAATCTCTCGATACATTACATTTGGGCTTAAACTCCTTCTCCAAACCCTCCGTCGGATGCCTGAGTGTTCAATCCGGTGGCCCAAGAACGAGGAGTTCTCCGAGTACAACCAGTTGATCATCGCCCACCATCCCCTTTTGACCGGTGCCTTTGCAAGCCTTGACGGACTGAATTTGGGTTGCCAGACCTCGGATGATGAAGAAATTGAAAATGCTACTTATAACGGTTGGCTTTGCGAGCACTATGTGAGCTCGGTCCTCGCATTTTCCCCTAAAGGTGAGTTCCACTTTGCAGCGTGTAATGGATAAGCGAGTTAACCGAGCTCCAAGGTAACATTATCGCCGCCAAGCTCAACGTGCCTGGGAGCTGGCACGACTCTCGCATCGCCCAGGATATCTACGAAAAACTCCGAACCCGGACACCTGACGGGTTCTATCTTGTTGCAGATACCGCATTTCCTCGGGGAGGGCGACAGATTGAGGGGAGAATCTGCGCTCCAGTCAAGAGTGGCCAAGAGATGCGAGGGACAATGGACGAGATTGAGGAGCGTCTTGCTTTTGACCGGGAATTGCTTTCATATCGCCAGACAGCCGAGTGGGGAATGCGTGGGTTGCAGGGATCGTTTGGACGTCTTCGCATCCCGCTGGAGATCGGCCGACAAAACGAGCGTGGGGATCTGCTTGAAATCTGCGTGCGCCTCAACAACTTGCGTGCAGAGTGTGTAGGTATCAATCAGATTCGGACGGTATACATGCCACTTTGGAGGCAGAATGCCGAGGAGGAGGAGGTCTGGACAAACTTCGAGAACATGCTGTTCTCGGCTCAACGGCGTTCAGATCGGGTCGCCCGCTTTCACAATATAGCAATTTACCAGTAAACAAGTGTATTGATTGTCTAGATGCAATAGAGTAGCGACGAGTGTCGACAAGTTGTCCGTAGTCAAGAATTGGCAATTAGTTAAGGAGTGTATGAGGATACGGAAAGTTCTAGAAGATAACGAGGGACGTGCAGATCGCGCGACTAGTCCAAGAAAAGAGTACATGATGTTCAGACTGTCCAACTTCACTTCGCACCACCAGCACTAGTCGACGGACTAGAAGCCGCATTGTTGTCAGAGCCCTGGGGATCCGGAGGAGGATACGAGACCGAATCGTGAAGATTGAAGGGCGAAGGAGATCGTGTCGCGAAACTCATGTGGGACGATGACGAACTAGGGTCTTTGTTCTCCTTGTCGGACTCATCGCTGGAAGGGGCAGTGTCCCAGGTGGTGCATGCACCTGAAAGAAGAGTGAGATGGGTGATGTGGCAGAGAAAAGATCAGGACTCACCTCCATCAGGATATACCCGCTCATTGCGAATCTTGCCGTCGACACGGACAAGCCCGGGCTGGTTCGCGTAGCGAGACACGCGACGGCGATGCTGCTTGCCATGCCCATCTTGGTACCAGCTAAGAGCCATCTCCGCGCGGTCTCGGGCACGTTCGGCATCGTGAGTATTGGCCTGCATCGTGGTGACCTGCGTACGAAGCGACTCGATCGTGGCCTGTGCATCCCGAATTTGCTGGGACATCATAAATATCTGGGTCGTCTGGAACGAGCGCTGACCACGCTCCTCATCTCGGGCTCTCAGCACATTGGGGTCGAATGCCTGCGAGAGCTTGTTGACGAGCTCAGGCGCATTCATGCGAGAATTGCGCCGAGGGGGAAGGGGAGGAGTGGGCGTGCGCTGGGCGATAGCAGTATGGACCGCAGACCGATCAAGGACCTCGATGCTGTTGTCCGAGGCATTGGCACCGTCGTCGTCCGAGTCGCTGAGCTCTCGAGTGTCGGCGTGATGGTTGATCTTGGCCTCGATTTCATGTGCCCGTTTGATCTCTGGAGGACATTGCCCAGAGCCAGTGGGCTTCTTGGTCTTGAGCAGCTGTCGACGACATTATAGACAGCATGATAAAGAAGGTCGAAGACGTACCTGCTTGTACTTGGCCTCGAGAGACTTCACGTCACGTTCTGGATGACCCGTGTTGCGAGCCCGCTTAGCATAACCGACAGCAACAGCTTTCCACCCCTTCTGGCCAAGGGGAAGACACTTGTCGACATTATCAAGGAGGTTGGTAACGTCGTCCTTGGAGAAGTTCGGAGAGCCCTTGCGACGTCCGCGCTTGGTGATAGGTTCTTCATCAGTGTCGGAATCGGAAGAATAGTTGCGCTTCTTCCCTTTGGGATCCTTGTGACGGACACCGGCGACTTTCTTGGCGGGTGCGAGACCGCGGGAGCGGGCAACGGTCGCAGGGTCCGACAAATCGCGGTCCTCCTGGTCAGGAAGAGGTGGAAGGAGGCTGATGGGTGGATAGCTGGAGGCAGGGTGCGCACGAGGATGGATGGCAGAGGTCTGCGTGGAGGGTGGGAAGTTGTACGACGGAACCTGAGGAGTCTTTAAGAGGGAAGGGCAAACATAGTTTGCGGACTCGTACCTGTGCAGCAGAGGCAGACGTACCAGGAACCGATGAATATTGGCGGGGTTGCTGCTGCTGCTGCTTGGCATCAGCGACATCAATGCACATAGTTTGCGCTCCGTACCTGCGAAGCAGAGGCAGGCATTCCTGCTACCGATGAATAATGGGGGGGTTGCTGCTGCTCGTCGTCAGCGACATCAATGTAAGAGTCGGTTTAGACGTACCAAACCCGAGCCAAAAGCCCAATTCCCATCGGATCCAGGGAACCAAGGTCGACCGTTATCATCGTATGGAGGTGGAGGAAACGCCGACTGCGTGTAAGGGGGCAAGGCCTGGTCTGACATCGAAGGAAAAGAGGTGAAGAAGATGGTGAAGAAGATGAACGAATGTGGTGAACGAGTGCGAACCTCGAACAAGGGAACAGGTGAGTTGCGCAAGGCTTTATAATGGCGGCTCAGTTGTCAGAGAGGCTCAGATGCCGAGAGCTTCAAGCCCTGTCGTTGCTAGAAGTGCCAGTTTAAAGTAGCAATAAGACCTCCCGACCTCGACTTACCGCAGTGCGACCCTGCGCAATATGTACATTGTTGGCACGATTATGGGAGCCGTTGCATGGTATCGGCGAGACCGGGGGGCTTTGTGGCGGAAATTAAGGGCTTGCGGTTGGCTTGTGGGGTTCGTATCGAAGGTGCAAAAGAGGACAAAAGAGATTGACGCAGCGTAGGCCCCCGGTCACTCACCCATAACTCCGTCCGCCTTTTTCCGAAAATTTTTGTTGATTTACGCTATGAAATTTGGCGCTCTGAGGCCTGATTTACGCTATGACGGACGGAAAATTCAATTTTTTTCTCCCACACCATTTTTCACCAATTTTTTTTCCGCAACCAGAGCCTCTTTGCGGCCCACGGACCTTCGACGCAGATGATTTCCGCCCGCTTCAAAGCTTAAATCGGACTCAAAATCGGCTGCGGCGGGCCCTTTTATTCCAAAAAAATTCTCGTGCGAGGCTTGACTTACGCTATGGCGGACAAGGATGAGGCCCTCACAGGTTGATTTACGCTATATCGCGGACAGGAAAACACCAATTTTTGCTCGCTGATTTACGCTATTCCGGACGGAGTTATGGGTGAGTGACCGGGGGCCTCGCAGCGTCTAGCGAAACAAGACCAAAGTCTCGACATCGTCATCTGTTCCCGGGCCGTGGAGCATGTGACATGCAGCCCGAAACGGACGAGTGCGAGACAAATCTGTTTATTCGAAGTACAAAAATCTGAAGGGGGGGTAGCGACCCCTCCTCCAGATTTTTCTAGATTAAGCTCTATTCGAGGGGTCAATTGCAGGAAAATGAGATTTGAAAGCTGATGGGGTCCTGACAGCTGCCCCGGCACGCCGGCGAAATATTCCCCAGCATTTTCTAAGCTTATGGAAAGTCAACCAATATGATATTAATACGTAAATCACCGTATCATATTATATGAATATCATATTATGCCTTCGGGGGGTCGTATCATATCTGTATCTATTATCTGCGTACCATATTATGCTGTATTACCCTGTATTATAATATATTTTAATACGGCTTTCCAATCACTATTTGATGAGATTTCGTGCAAAAATCCAGCTCAATCAGTGTCCTTCGCCTCAGTAAGCACCCCTTTGATCCATCTGGATGTGGATAAAGTGGGAACTTTGAAATTGAACTGCTCGCCACCAATTTGTTGGCATCACTGGACTTGCCCCTATTCCGGATCAGCCCGAAACGATGCAGTTGTGGTCCAATATAGTGAGTATTCAGTATCAGAGAGGTCAGGTAACAGAAAGGTGTATGAGAGGTATGATTTTGATGTGCCTAGGGTAGTTTTTGACCGTCTATGATACAAATATAATACGGTAATACGGGGACCAGCATATTATATTATATCCATATCATATCATATCATATTTCTCTTGTATTAATATTATCAGGTCGGTCCCAGGCCATATCATATCCGTAGTATCATGAATTTATTAATATTGTATTATCTCGTATCATATTATTGGACAGCATTCAAACCCACGTGCCCTCAGACAATAACTATGCCGACCGCCGAACGGTACTGAGGTGTTTTACATTAATCCACAGAGGCTGAATGGCCTACAAAGATGCCCGTTATACGCCCTGCATTTGGGTTCAAGTGCAAAACTGCTTCAAACGCATGTGGGGGATGTGGGGTGATTCTGAATAGTCCCAAGTCTCAAGTTGGGTTCCGAGTGAATTCAATTAGCGTGCATTGGATGGATTGCCAGGTGTAAGTCCATGGAATTGAGTCAAAGCAACCAGGTCAACAAAGAGCAAAAAAAATCTAATCCCTGTCCTGGATCTTGCAATGCCTCCGGCAGGAGTTGAACCCACACTTCCTCAATAACAGTAGATAATTGAGGCGATTTAACACTAATCCATAGAAGCTGAATCACCAACCCAGGGTGCTCATTAACCTACCTTCATTTGAACAGTTCAATATATGAACACAAATAGCCACTAGTAATGGAGGTTACGAGTGCATTCAATTAATATTCGAGATCAAGTGCGTTGGGTGAATTGCCCAGTGTGGATCCATGTATTTGGGTCAAAGCAACCAGGCCGACAAAGAGCAAAAAAAGAGCAAAAAAATCTACTCCTTTTCTTGTAATGCCTCCGGTGGGGGTTGAGCCCACACTTCCCCCATAACAGATCGACATAGCAATACGGAAGCTAATTGAGGCGATCTCTTTAATCTACGGAGGCCGAAAAGCCTACAAAAATGCCCCTAATACCCCTTCATGTGATTTGGGTTAAAGTTCAAGTCTGCCATGAGTATTTCAAACATCCGAGTGAACTCAATTAGCGTTCGAGATCAAGGTGTAAGTATTGGGCATTGCATTGATCCACTGTGTTTGGAGTCAGGGCGACAAAGGACCCGTGATAATACCCTTCGAGGCCAGATCCCGGTTCGGACAAAATTTTGACTTTCGGGGCTCCAAATCTAGGTCCAGTTCGGAAAAAAATAAGGGGTTTGGCCGTGCTAAGCTAGGTCCGGTTCGGACAAAATTTGGTGGCGGCTGGCAAGTGGCAGGGGAGATTTTTGCCTCAGAACCTGCGCAAAACTGGCTGTTTCGACAGGAAAGTATCAAATCTACACGAAAGGGCGCATCAATCGGTCAGCCAGATTTTTTGAGGGATTTTCGACCTCGTGGGAGCCGAAAATTACCTGTTTTGAAGGTTACGGCATCCTCGGCTAGGTCCAGTTCGGACAAAAATCAGTGCTCCCGCCAAAAATCGGCTCAGACAAAAATTTGCCAATCGGATCTAGCCTTCAAAGGGAAAATCAGAGGTCCTGAAGGGCAAAAAAACAATGCACACCAATATCCTTGTGCCTCCGGTGGGATTCAAGCCCACATCTTTTTGAGAACAAGTATTATCCTTTCGTATAGATGCAAGGGGATTTATCATTAATAGGGGCAGTCAGAGTAGGCTGATTCTGAGTGATTATGGACGGATTATGGATTTATTTAAATCGTGGGATAATCACATCAAATCCATAATCGCTCATAATCGTGAATCGTGCATAATCAGCTCTGGAGTCAATTATGCAAACGATTCTGGGTGATTCATGATTATGATTCTGCTCATCTCTGTCGAGCCCTACAGTTTAATTTATATCTTATCTTACTGACCAACCTCAGTCAATTTTTTTTCCCACCCCTTTCGTTCTTACTACTATTTACATCCATTCAACATATAAATTCGGTCTCAATTGCCACTGCGGGCTACGGAGAGCAACGCGGAAGAAGATACCAAACCAGCCCATCTTGAGCAGCTTTGTGTGCCCTGGTTGTCATGTAGCTGGCAGCATGAATGCAGATGCGTCGATGATGACACCGTGAGAGGGATTTTTGGCAAGATTTTGCGGTCCATAATCCGAGCATAATCGAATTTAGATCGAGGCGGTCAGAGCTGGGCACGATTATCCCACGATTATGCGCAATTATGGGTATTTCAAAAATCAATAATCATTCCATAATTGGTCCATAATCGCCGACCATAATCACTCAGAATCGGCTACTCTGACTGCCCCTAATCTACGGAAGCTGATCTACAAATATGCCCGTTATACCCCCTGCATTTGGGTTCAAGTGCAAAACTGCTTCAACCACATGTGGGGGATGCGGGGTGATTCTGAATAGTCCCAAGTCCCAAGTTGGGTTCCGAGTGAATTCAATTAGTGTTTGCGATCTGACCATCCACCGTGTTTGGGGTACAACGGGCCAACAAGGATGGGCAAAAAATATCAACACCCTACGCATGCCACCGCTGGGATTCGAACGCACACTTCTCCAATAACAGTTTTCAAACTTGACGTTGTAGATAATTGAGGTGATCTATAACTAATCCACAGAGGCGGGATGACCTCCCAAGAACCTACGTTATACCCCCTTCATCTGAACAATCCAAAATATGAATAGTCACGAGTGTTTCAACATCTGAGTGATTTCAATTAGCGTTCGAGATCAAGCGTAAGTATTGGGCATTGTGCGCCTCTGAGAGGGCTGGGCAGGTTGAAATTCAACCTGCATTTTAACCTTCCCTAGGATATTGTCCACCCTTTCATCGACTGTAGGTTGCTTTTCCGGCATGTATAGGTTGTTTGATTAGGTTGAACGGTCACCTATAAGTGGTCACTAACAACCTAACGCCCCGTTAGTGATCCTCAACATCATCCTAATATTGGAGTAACATATGGCCCGCCTATGTATGTTGCATTTCACGCTTCGGTCTAGGATAATTTTCAACATAAAATTGATTTCAGTTCAAGCATAAAGAGGCTATTCTACGGGTACACCTTGCAACACAGCACCATATAAACGAATTCCCTTGGGAAGGAGTAGACATATCAGGAGAAAAGGACGCATAATTCTGCCGTCCTATGCTGGGCAATGCAGGCCTAAGCTCAACGTTGCCAGCTACTGACGTGACCGCATCAGCGTGTTGATCGCATCGATGTACACCTTCTGTCCGAATCAACGTCGTAGTTGCCCTCCTCCTCGTCCTCACTCTCCATCGACCTCGCCTTTCCCTTAACCTTGTTGGCCTTCAACTTCTTGCTCAACGAGGCCCGCTTTTCATCGACTTTCTTAGCGGTCTTCACGGCTTTCTTCAGGATGGTGGTGTCGAACTTCTTGCTCTTCTTGCATGGGGCGGAGGGATTTCTCTTGCCGGAATTGGCCTTCAAGTAATGAAATTTCAAGTTGGCCAGAGCATTGAGCCACCCATTCTTGCATCGTTTAGTCCCGAAAAAGTTCCGAACTCCTCTTATATTTTGAAGTTAAAATTTCAACCTTCCTCACTGAGTTCCTGTTATTTGGTGTCGCTTGGCTCTTCCAACCACCGCGCCCGATCACGAGACGTCGATGACGTTACATCATCTAATACTATGTCTAGTGTCGATTCAATCTTGGAGGCTCTTTGGGTCGCCAGTCTTTCCTATTTGGGCGCCCGACCGGCTACTTCAAGCTTTAAGCCTCACATGACTCACGGAATCTGTGCTGGTCTGTGCTTTCCGACCTGCGCAAGCTGCGGCCTGCGCCAATTCATGTAGATCCATGTCTCCTGCGCATGCAGTGCTTTCTATCGCCTCTCAGTCACTCTGACACCACCATGACACACGGGTATCTCGGTATGACATTGAGACTGTTCTTTCTGCGCACCCTGCGCCGTTTCTTCAGATAAAAGGCTGGTGATCTACGTACATCCCGCTCCTTGACATCTCCGTTTGAGATGGCTTCAAATTCCACTGACCTCGCAACACCTAGACTGCCTCCGGAGCTTGAAAGATATGTTTTTGAGCTGTCGGCCCTTGCGTGCAGGAACGATATACCCTCTCTTCTGCGGGTTGCCCATCGTGTTCATGTGTGGTATGTCGACATCCTTGTATTGTCCTTGAGCTTTTCATCTGATTCCCATCCAGGATCGAGCCGTTGCTGTACGAAGCACTCATCCTCGACTACTCCATACAACAACTTCCAAACGAGCGCTGCCTTACACCTACGAATTCGCGCGACGACGTCACAGGTCCACCACCTCAATATCAGTGGTCCATTGCCACACGAACAGCTCTGCGCAATCCTCGCCGCATGCACAGGCACCTCCGACCTTGCGCTCTGGGTGCCGATTCCGCTCCCAGACCTCCTCCCGCTGCTGCAAGTGCTTCCCCTTGCACGCCTCTCCGCGGACATCACACACCTCTTCGGCGGCCCGCTGCGCGTGAATTTCTCGCACCCCGCATTCCGCGCGCTCACCCATCTCGACGTCCTCGCGGCGGGCTTCGACGACTGGCATCTGTACGGCGGGCTCGCGAATATGCCGAGCCTCACGCATCTTGCGTTTCGCGACAAGTTCCACCCACGGGTGCTGCACGGCGCTCTCACGCACTGCGGCGGACTGCGCGCCCTCGGGGTCATCTGGTCGGCGCGGCGTGGAGCGGTGGAAGTGCGCGAGGGGGAGGTCGTCGATGCGCGACTCTTCGTGGTTGTCTGTGCGGATTCGGTGCAAGATTGGGAGACGGCGGCGCGGGGCGGGGCGGATATCTGGGCACGGGCGGAGGCGTTCATTTCGAAGAAGTCGGCCGGTGAGATTCCAGGTCAGCACTCTGTACCCGACTATGAATCCCTGTACTAAACGACTATTAGTTTCTCGACTGTGGATCAAGTGATCGGCACTGGAGAGTTCCTCCCGACCATGACGGAACCTTTGGGCGCGAATATCGATATCACGGCGAGCTCGGGGCCGTCCTTACCTCGATTACCTTCCATTACAAGTACACGTACACATGCCCCCTCACGCCTCCCGAGCATGCCCCACATGTCCTCAGACGATTTCACCCTCTTGATGAACCCGAAGCTGCCTCCCGAGCTGGAAAGGGCGATTTTCGAGCTCTCAGCCCTGCGACACACGAGCAGCATATCCGCGTACATGCGAGTTGCGCGTCGGGTCCATGTGTGGTACATCATCTCACATCCCCTTCGAAATCCGACTTCTGACCACGACATCAGGCTCGAACCTCTGCTCTATGAAACCCTGATACTCGACTACTCCTGGCAAATGTTCCCGGGCGACGGCCAGACCCCCGCAGATCTGCGCCCCGCGGCATTCCTCGCGCCGCGCGTCAAGCACCTCAGTATCAGAGGTTCGCTGCGGTTCATCCAACTCGTCGCGCTCCTGAGAGCGGGCACGGGCATCACCAGCCTCGCACTCAGGGAACCGTTTCCGCCCGAGGCGCTCTTTGTGCCGCTGCGTGAAACGCGCCTGGTGCGCCTCGCTGCATACGTGTTCGGCTGCCCGCCGGTCGTGCCCGTGAACCTAGAGCATCCCACGCTCGCGGCGCTCACACACCTCGATGTGCTTGCCACGCCGCTCGCGGACGACTGGGCGCAGTATGCGGCGCTTGCGCGCCTGCCGCAGCTCACGCCCCTTGCTTTCCACGAGTTTAGGCCGCGTCTGCTGCGGGGCGCGTTGAGGCATTGTAAGCGCCTTTGCGCGCTCGGGGTCATCTTGTTATCCAGGGACGACAAGGCGGCGTGCCCAGAGGAGGGGGTGGTGGTAGATGCACGGTTGTTCATGGTTGTCTGCGACGATCCAGATGGAGATTGGGAGGAGGGCGCGCGGGGTGGGCGGGATTTCTGGGCTCGTGGGGACGCGCTCGTCGCGAAGAAGGAGGCGGGGGAGATTGCAGGTGCGGTTTCTTACCGAGGATTTCAATGCTTTCTCATTTGAGTAATCAGGGTCTCATCTGTGGGTTGAGTGAATTGACGTGAAGAACACCCGATAAAAATATATTCACTCGTCTTAGGTAGCCTTCTCACGACCCTCTCTCCTGGTCTCGGGATATTGGGTTGGGTGACACTACCGGCCCGAAGCTGATTGGTCCCGCGCGACACCCGCCATGCGAGCCGGCGCTTCGAATAGCCTTGGACTATTGATAATTTAATTTTGTCTGCGAGTTTCCGAAAAGGAGTGGACTTAAGCATACAGCGTTCAAATTCAGTGAACGCCCGAGCCCCAGATTGTGGTATGAGTTGGAATATACACAAGCTAGAAATTTATTATATGAAGATAATCAAGGTGATCACTCAGCCAGTGCCCTTTCAAATTCCCAAGCTGATCTCTCACTAATCCAGAGGCTTGATACCTCTATCGCGTTAGATACTCCTTGCAAAGACACAAGCACTAAGGCACTCAACGGACGATTTAATATTTTTTTCAAACAATGTTCAAACCGGTTGACAAATTCAAGCTCCGCTCAAAACGTGCTCCCAAGACATTTAATTTGTTTTGATGCCATCACCAACGTGGCTTCCCATTGACACTACTTCATGTCCCTCCTGCTCGGACGTTTCCAAGCTCTTCCCCCCGAACTTCACCGGGAGATCATCAAATGCGCTAGGCTTCCAGACATCGTGTCAGTATCTCTGACCTGCAGAACATTCAATCACGAGTAAGTGAGACTTCTCGTTCCCAGTCTAACCGCTCGTTTAAACTATCGCATCAGGGCCGAGTCGTTTCTGTATCACACTATCGTATTGCATGACACGGTGCATGCAACCCAACTCTGGCGCGCAATTTGTTCGGATTCGTCCCGCCATGTCGACCGCCGCAAGCAAATCAAACACATCGGATTTGCGTTCATCGCAGTTCTCACCCATCCATTTAAAGCAGTCCTCTCCGCCTGCGACGGCATTCAGACCCTTGCGATCATTGGATGGGAGAGTACGTTTTCGTGGGGGGTTGCACAACTTCTCGAGGAACGCATGGGGCAGATGCCACACCTCTCTCGCCTAACGCTGGACGTCATCAGCCTGTGTCACTCGGAGCCCCAAGACTCAGAGATGGAATCGAATCCGAGTCTTATCCCCGGAGCCTTTCCACAGCTGTTTGGTCAGCTTACGCACCTTGATGTACGGAGCACGTTAGAAGAAGATAGGTGGGCCCTGTGGGCCGGCCTGGCGTCGTTGCCGCTGCTGACCCACTTGGCATTCCATATGTGGGGCAGAGACCTACCGGTTAAAATTCTGAACGGGGCGTTGGCTCATTGCGCCGCGCTGCAGGTTCTGGTTCTTCTGGGAGACGGCGCGGATAAATATCCCGACCTTACCATCCGCGACGACCGTTTTTGTATCGACGTGTCTACCGATGCAGTCGGCGATTGGGTGAATGGATGTCGAGGAGATGTCGACTTGTGGACCCGTGCAGAGATGGTAATTGGCATCAGGAGGAGATAGGAATGACTGCGGCCACCGTCGGGCTTTGTTATCTTCATTGAGGAAATCATATAGCTTGGATTGTACCATTAATTAATAATTCGTAGAAATCTTCAAGAGAAGTCTACCTTGGGACCTACTTTCGACAATACGGTTCGTGCACCGCATTTGGTGGCGGTCCTCTATAACTGTAGGGTCAGGGTAGATCACCCCTTCTGATATTGGGTCGCCCAGCGTTGGGTCGTTCAATAAAGTTTCGCATTCAGCTACCAGTGCTCTTTTCTTCTTTTCTGACGAAGATGGTTTGGACTCGTCATTCCTCGCGGCGCGGGGGTGACGTCCGCAGACAGTGGCCTGGATATTCATCCTTGCGAGCCCAACGCGCGCTGAGCTTGCCTTGCGTACACGTTGCGGACCAGCATCGGCAGTGTTTTGAGGTATCTTTCCGACTGAGGCGACTTACATCACCGTTCTGAATTGAATGGGTTGAATAGCGAGGCAAGGATCGGCGCGACCGAGAAGAGTGTTGGTCCGGGCGGTATGACCGTGTTTTTCTCCCGGGGATGTGTGGTATGCGAGCGTTATGTGCGGGAGGATTTTTGAACGGAGGAATAACTGGATGTGAATGGCCATATACCGTGCTTCACGAGCGCTTCGTAGGAACTCTTTCGAGTTCATTTTAGCCCGCTTCTTCCGCGCACTTTGCTGATCTGCATCCTTAGATCAACTCTGATATTTGACCCTCGTGAACATCGTGCAGGTAAGCCTAGCCTTGAGCACGCTTCAGCAGCTCTCCGCTCACATGCCCAAACAGATTCCCCCACCCCGTTCACTCGCTTATCTCCCTCACATTTATCAGGTATCTATCTAGGTCCAAGCGGCGCCATGGCGGCAATTGGCATCAATGTGGTGTCAGTCAAGTATGGAGGGTATATTCATCATGTATGGTTGAAGAAAGGTTCACTGCCTCTGTACTTCTCAGGGATCTTCTTCCATAGCCATAAATGCATTATATACGATTGGTACATGCCTTTAAACTCATAATTTCACTCGTACACGTCTGGAGATCACACAATGAACCCTACTTACACTCATAACTTGCGCACCACCAGCATTCGTGCATTGAGATTAATTATCCTGAGTGGATTTCGCGTCCCATGCGTTTCTTCTCTCATTTCTTTGAGTCCCACTCAACCCTTTCCGTTCCATTCCCTTCCAGTTCCTCCGGATCCCGAAATCCTGCATTGTAGGCAGGGCAAGGCAAGTCTTCAATGGATATTCTATACTCTATCTCCAACGAACCTAATCTTTTCTGTAGCTCCCAGGCAAAAAATGCGTGTGGCAGTGTTATTCAGACTGGTTATGTGCGGTGCGCTACTTCAACCGTGAATGCCCTGGATGGTTCAGTGATGTAGGACTCTGTACCTGCTCTAAAGCCTAGTTATAGCTTCTGCTGAACATCCTCCGAGCCTCAAAGTTGGACTGACCGCGTACCAGACTCCGTCACAAACGGGTGTTCTTCAACACCCAACGTTCTTATTCTCGCGCTCATAATATCCCCTGTTTAAAAACACAAATTGAGTTTCGAATAAGACACAAACATACTCGCCCTCCGCCCAGCCGACCCACCATCTAACTTTCCGAACTCGTCCGACTGGGGCAACCATGAATCCATACTTGGCAGCGCCACGGCAATAATGGTGAGTCGAAAATGTCCCGTTGGCGTACGGATTGCCCGAGGGTGTCCTTGATCCACTTCTAAACATCATGAGAGATATGTCCCCAACTTTCCCCTCCGTTTGCACCGATGGCCAGGAAGATGTAGTCATCAGGCCGAAGTGGGTGGCCGTAAAGGACTTCTCCAACCTCTTGGGCATCCTTGAAAGCTTTGGTGAATGCGGCATCGTTAAACGAGAGTAGCATTGAAGGCAACATATTTTCTTGCTCAGGCTTCGCGATACGCGGCGGGGGTCGATGGACGGTGCCAGGACACCAAGACTGCTACGCCGATCAGCACCTGGTGTTGCTTTACACCTTTGAGGACATTGGACATCCGACTGGTTTCGTTCAGCTTTAAGGCATAAGAGCAGGGTCATTTCTAGTTTCAACCTCGCTGGTTCACTAACAGTCTGAAAGCCGTTCAGTCATACAGTTTTGTACAGTACAGGAAATCATTCGATGCACGGGAAAGAGCCAAAGTGGAATCAGTTGCTCCTGTAACCTCAGTTTTAGTAACATATCCAAGGGGAAAAGGTGTACTCGCCCTGACTGGATTTTTGCGCTTTCGTCCTTGATAAAGGCTACGATCCGATTCATCTCTCAAAAGCCTCTGGGAGACAAGATGTCAACACTCCATTGGTCCTGGAGATACTCGTCAGGCAAAACAAAGTGCCGATCGGTTTCAACGAATGGCGGCCTTATCGCCGCAGTAAACTCCGAGTCGCATACCGGTGCCCAGGACGCTAAGACTGTATAGCAAGGGAATGGGGCAGTCGCGAAAAAGTTCGTCGTAACGGCCGCGCATCTGCTCGTCAGCTGCTTTGCGTTTGGTGGGGATAGGTTATGTGTGTCGTCCTTGACCTCGATGCGGGAAAGGGGTGCTGCTGTGCGACGTCGGACACGACGAGATAGTCGATGAAATCCACGGTTTCACGACTCTTATCGGTCGGCGGCGCTTGAAGACTCGGAGCGACGACAAAGCCGAAGCCTTTGTCAAAACAGTGCGGGAGCAATTTCGTATACTGTACTATTTCGACCAAGTATTCGGTCACTGGTCACAGCCCTCGCCATCCACGATTCAAAGTAGAAGAGAAAGCGGACGTGGTTTACAGAACACTACTGTTATGATTGAAAAAAAAGAGTAACAGTTATCGATGCAAACAGTCAATCGGGGTTCAACTCTCTGCATCCCCATGGGGGATTTGATGAAATCCTTTTTTTGCCTGCAGTTCCATGACCTCCAATTTTCGTACCGACTTATATTTAGGATTGAAAGAGAGGGGGAAGTGAGTGTGGTGTACGGAACATGACTGTTGCCATTAGGCAGGCTTTTGCAGTAATAGTGCAAACATATGGGCGATATACTGTCCAATAATTAGCATTTTCCGACAGGTTTTTTGATGACAGGTTACATTTGCCATGTGTACATCTCCCAACATGGATTACATCTACCTGAAGCCGGGTTACAACTTCCTGATTCTGGGTGACAACTCCCTTGCTACAGAGTTACATCTTGAATCAAGTGGGTTACAACAGGGATTTAGGGGTCACATCTATGGCGGTCCGGATGCACTTTTATTCCCACCCCGCAAACTTTTGACCCCGCCCCGCAAACTTTTGGTGTCCCCGCGCGCGAATTTGGTAATTTGATCCCGTCAACATGTTTTACGCGGACGGCATCTTCTGCCCCGCGCAATTTTGGCCCCGCGCACACGCAAAACCGAACTTCCGCGCTCTCGCGCGAATTTTCTTTGGTGGTCCTTCCGCGAAAACATTGATGAGCAAAGGTCTGAGATTAGATTCTAGATAAGTAAGGTACGTAATTACGAGAGTGTGAATGGTATCTAGTGTTGTTCGGGTCGGGTCAGGCTTGGGCTTAAGCCCCGGCCCAGTTGATTTTTTCTCTCAATTGACATGAGGTTTTCAATCATTTGATAAGTGTCCTGTTGGACTCACACAGGGGGCAAACATGATGGCAGTTGTCATACCGGCATCCGACAGGCATCCGCTGGGCATCGGACAGGCATCGGACAGGCATGTGTTCGACATGTGTCAGGCATGTGGCAGGTAATTTCTCACCTGCCTGCCATGCAGTGGGAATGTTTGAGAACGAAACTAGTGTAAGGCTATTGGCGGTCATCCTTGTCATGGTTAGTATAGTAGAGTGGTTGATGGTGTCTTTTGTCATTGTTTTGTCCATTTCCATTTGGCCTGGGTTCAATCCCCGCACTGTCCATTTTTTTCGGTTTTCCCAGGAGAGTTCGTCACGTCAAATTGACGCAGGCTTGCACATCTGAAGACCCTTCTATGGTATCCTTCTTAATGTTTTGAACCCAAAGTAAAAAGTCAGAAAGTGTGGTATCATTGTGCACATTGGGTCTGAATTTGAATTTGCACACTGGTGTGAATTTCACATTTTCCTCTTTACTCTCATCTTATTTGCTCTCGGCTTCAATAAGGTACAAAAGGCTCCTCAAATTTTGGAAGTTGGGATGAGGTGCAAGGCCAGAGCATTGACAACTTTGTGAGAATCACTGACTTTGATGGGTTGCTGGACCCTTTCTTGATATCCTGCACTCTCTGAATCCCTTAGTTATCTCATACATTTATAGACAGGATGTATGGAAAACAATCCCGGAAAACTCCGGGAGGAAAGAGGACAGGAGGAAAGAGAAAAATGTGACAGTGCAAATTCAAATTTAGACCCAATGTGCACAATGATACCACACTTTCTGACTTTTTACTTTGGGTTCAAAACATTAAGAAGGATACCATAGAAGGGTCTTCAGATGTGCAAGCCTGCGTCAATTTGACGTGACGAACTCTCCTGGGAAAACCGAAAAAAATGGACAGTGCGGGGATTGAACCCAGGCCAAATGGAAATGGACAAAACAATGACAAAAGACACCATCAACCACTCTACTATACTAACCATGACAAGGATGACCGCCAATAGCCTTACACTAGTTTCGTTCTCAAACATTCCCACTGCATGGCAGGCAGGTGAGAAATTACCTGCCACATGCCTGACACATGTCGAACACATGCCTGTCCGATGCCTGTCCGATGCCCAGCGGATGCCTGTCGGATGCCGGTATGACAACTGCCATCATGTTTGCCCCCTGTGTCAGGGCATATCTTTGACCTTCAGAACTCATTTTTGAACTAGGATTTTAACTCCATCAAAGGAGCGGAATCTTCCAGATCACCTCAAGATAGAACGAGTATTGGAAGCCAACCATTATGAGAAGAAACCCCTACTTATCTATCTGGTTCCCTGAAAACCGACATTTGAACAGCTAATTCGAGCAATCATAGCACCCAGAGAGGCCCGGGTCACGGGTTTGAAACATTCTCAGCCAACCCTGAATTCAACTGATGCCCACCTCGGTTGGGCCTGGGTCAGACCTGGAAGCGTGGGCATGGGTAGGGCTTGAGCTTGAGCCCAATCCAGGACAACACTAGAGGTATTAGAGGAAGGTGAAATTCTCCAGAGGCAGATGATTTAATTATCGGCAGAGAGCTTGAATTGGGTAGTTATTAGGAGAAAATACGAAATTAAGATGTGTGCGATTGAAGTCCCATGAATGAACAGAGTGGGTATTCAATGGGAGATGTAGCAGGAGGGAGTGAGTGAAAGGAAGGAGGCCAAGGGTGACAAATGACTGGATGAATAATAGGATTGATCATTAAAGTTGAATGTTCATGTAGTTCAACAGCGACGCCAGATGTTAGAAGTTGCCCTCGGGATGCACCTCGGCTTCCCCAATCGAGTTCTGAAGGTCGAAGATATGCCCTGAGTCCAACAGGACACTTACCAACTGATTGAAAGCCTCATGTCAATTGAGAGAAAAAATCAACTAGGCCGGGGCTTAAGCCCAAGCCCGACCCGACCCGAACAACACAAAATACCATTCACACTCTCGTAATTATGTACCTTACTTATCTAGAATCTGATCTCAGACCTTTGCTCATCGATGTTTTCGCGGAAGGACCACCGAGGAAAATCCGCGCGCACGTGCGGGGCGGAACATGCCGTCCGCGCAAAACATGTTGACAAGATCAAATTGCCAAAATCGCGCGCGGGGAGGCCAAAAAAGGCAAATTTGCAGGGCGGGAATAAAAGTGCATCCGGACTGCCATACACATCTACTGGGTACCAGGTGACATGTTGAGGTTAAGTTGACATCTTGTACCCTCAATTGGATGACAATGTTGTTGCCGGCTCGTGAGTCGGATTAATGCCCCCATGTGCTTCCCTGTCACCTAATAAGGGCCTCATTTGAAATTCAATATTTTGTGGTTCATGAACTCCCCTATGTTACATAGCGTTGAACCTAGGGGTCTCCTCTGGTGATTTACACGTAGATCCTCATGATGTACGCACAGACACTTAAACTGAGCAGAGGGCAAGATTCCTGGTCAAACACTCAAGGGGCCCGGATTGAGGGCCGTCAGGTGATGCCTGTACAAACGCCAAATGATCCCTTTCCCATCTGGTGAATATATTGAGGCCATAACAGATTCTGCTTGTTGTTCCCTTGTCACAAAATCTACTCAATTTGTGGTGCTTGTGCCAGGTCAAATCACAGACATTGCAGAGACATTGCAGAGACATTAGGAACCCTGACAGCATAGTGCTGGCAGGTGCCTCAACAATATAGCTTAAGCGAGTGGAGTCGGAGTCTATGACCACCTTCGTCACTTCGTCAGACCAGCTAATTTTGAGTAACTTCGTCACCTCAGATAAATTTGGCCCATCTGACTGATTGTTCGTCACTTCTGTGAATATTCGTCGCTTCAACTCGGCACCTTCAAGACCCCGGAACGTCGGCCATCATCATGCTTGATCTCAACCTCACAAGGCCTGGCATGTTTTTTTATATAGATACCTTACCCGAACACTAACCACTAACCCTAACCACTAACCACTAACCTCTAACCTCTAACCGCTAACCTCTAACCGCTAACCTCTAACCTCTAACCGCTAACCTCCGACCACTAACCGCTAACCGCTAACCCTAACCACCTAACCGGCCGACGTCGGCACACCGCTGATTCCGTGATGTGCCGACAAGGCCTCGTGCTGGGAAAGTGACGAACTTTGGCCAAAAATTGATGAACTCACGAACTTTCACAGAATGCCATCAAAGTGACTATCTTTCCCTCATTTAAGCGAAGTGACGAAGTGATGAAGGTGGCGCGGACTCGTGGAGTCGGGACGGAGGTGAAAGTAACATTGATCAAGGCCACATTTCCACCAGACATCAATGTGCAAGGTCTCCACCAGCCTGAGGATGGTTTATCCTCTGTCCAGACTAGACAACAAATGAACTTGAACTTTCAAGTTTGCTGATCGAGAGGTCAGGTGACCATGTCCAGGCCTTCGGGGATCTCAGGGATCTAGAAAATGCAAGGATGTAAATTGACTCAAAGTATGAAGATGTGAGCAAAATATGGCAGATGTGAACCCAGAATGCAGAGGTTGTGAGCTAAGGAGTGAGCAGTTGTGGCCATGGATACACCAGTTGCGACCATCCTACCACATAGTTGCAACCACACAGTTGCGACCATTAATTGAGTCGGATGTAACCCATGGACTGAAGTTGTTACCATCTTTAAAAATGGTGTAGTTGTAATAAAAAAACCCTGTTTCCAACCAGATGTATGTATTTATGAATTTTTGGACAGTATATATGCCATACAAACAGCTGTTAACCAAGGTTTGACTCCCCGTGTCTGCATGTTACGTTCTTGAAAGTTTTTCAATTCGAAGTCCCCCAGAAGTGGGCCTGGTAAAATGTAATTCATGGAATTAAGAAAGATGTCTCCATGATCCAAGCTGTAAACAGGTTTTCAATTCTGCTGTAAATTGCGGATCAGAACCATGAGGTGTAATCCAAAACCCTGCTTTCAACTGTAAGTTGTAAGCAATTATTTTTTGCATGCTATATGTGCCATACAAAATTCAAGTAATTTTTGCACATGATCCAATACCAAAGTAAAAAGCACCTTTCGGCCAGAGCACGTAGATGCGGGGAGTCGAACCCCTATTGACTGTTTGCAATGTGCCACTCAAGCTCAGGCTAATTGTGACAGTCGTGTTCCGTACACCACATCCGCATCCCCCTCGTGTGTCAACCTTGCATAAGTTAGCACAAATCTGAGGCACTATTTGAACCACGAGCCAAATAAGCAATTTTTTCTGGCACATGCAGACGTGGGGAGTCAAACCCCGATTGACTGTTGGCATCGATAGCTGCACTAACGGCAACAGTTGTGTTCCGTACACAACATCCGCTTCCCCCTCTCATTTCAATCCTGAATAACTCAGTGAAAAACTGAGGAGCTATTTGAACTATGGCAAAAAATGGACTCTCAATAACATTTCAACATGCGGACACGGGGAGTCGAACCCGATTGACTGTTTGCATTGATAACAACCCCTCCAACGGCAACAGTTGTGTTCTGTACACCACATCTACTTCCTCCTCTTATTTCAATCCTGAATAAATAAGAAAACTTTGAGGGCCTTTCCAATGAGAGGATGGGGGAAAATATGATGCAGTACATAACCAGGTAGATGCGGGGAGTCGAACCCCCATTTACTATTTGCATATATAACTGCCAATGCTTCTTTTACAATGATAGCAGGTGTGTTCCGTACACCACATCCACTTCCCCCTCATTTCAATCCTGAATAAGTTCGCAAAAATGAAATATGAGGCGCTAGGTGAAAAAAAGGACTTACAGCCATTGGCAGTACCGAGGGCACAGTTGAAAAAATTACCGGTTTGGGATGTTTTCAAAGAATTACCTGTAACTCGGTCAGTTCCTCATGGATTTGGATGAAACCATGCTAGATAATTTGGGCTAATTCATACGGAATTAGTGATAGAGAGAAACCTGTGAAAATATTCCATATTGGATGATGTAGGATTTTAGGCTACTTTCGAGATAAATGCCATCTGGCGAGGTCCAGGCATGTGCAAACAACATGGTGTTTTGCAACAGACGGCCTACATAGACTTAGAAACATGTCATAGAGTCAGAACTTTGAATAATTCAGTCTGTGATGCTTGCAGTCCGGTCGGGATAACAGGCAACCTAGCAGGATCTGAAATATTGCAGAGATTCAATCAAACACGAGATCTTATGTACTTTTGGCTCTATTACATATTTCAGAATGTTAACAAGTCCTCCCTAGCCAAAATTCAGACCAGTAGGAAATTAATTGGGCATGCCAAATCAGATTCATCCCCAAAAAGCCTAAAAAAGCCAGATCATCCAATATGAGACATTTTTACAAGATCCTTTCTATCAATAATTCCGTATGAATTAGCCCGAATTATCTAGCATGGTTTCATCCAAATCCATGAAGAACTGACCGAGTTGCAAGTAATTCTTTGAAAACATCCCAAACCAGTAACTTTTTCAACTGCGCCCTCGGTACTGCCAATGGCTGTAAATGCAATTGATTACAACAATGATGCCATTCCCGTGCCGAAATCCATAAACGGAATGTGGTCGAATTTTTCACATCGGAGGCCATTGTGTGCCTAACTTGGTCCCTCAGCCAAACAATGGAGTAAGAACCATTTCCTTAGAGGCCTGATGAAGAAAAAAGTTAATAATACCTCTACATTTGTTTTGATGAAAGAGTGCATCGAACATGACAGTTTCAACCGTTTATTTAGGTAATTCAGGGGAAAGCGCTCCAGATCGTAGGTTCGAATCTAGCAGACATTATCTGAAGCCATACTACTGAGGATTGAATTCAGCTTTGGGAAAAGCATGCCGAGATATGCCGTGAACCGAACTGATCGCAAATCAGATCCAAACAAATTCAATGTTGATAAGACGTAAGCCGCCCCCGACAGATGCAATCCAAATGTGATAGATGTCACCCAACGCAAAGATGTCAGCCAACACAGAAGTAGTCACTCATCTGCTGAATTCTGATGTAAGTTGTGTTCAAAAACCCTGCAAAATTCAGGTAAGTTTTGTACACTATATCGCCCATAAATCTGAAACAATTTTTTTCTGGCCTCTTGGATGAAAAGCCTTCTGAATTTTGCTAATTTATTCAGGGTTGAAATGAGAGGAGGAAGCGGGTGTGGTGTACGGAACATGACTGTTGCGTTGCCATCAGGCAGGCTTTCTGAGTGATAATGCAGACAGTAAACCGGGGTTCGACTCCCCGGATCTGCCTGGGTGATAAATGCAAAAGAATTTTTTCCCCATCCTCTTGGTTTGAATGGCTTTCAGATTTGTGCTACTTATTCAGGGTTGAAATAAGATTAGGGAGCAGGTGTGGTGTGCGTAACACGACTGTTGCCATTGCAGACTACTCAGAGTAATAATGCGAACAGTAAACTGGGGTTCGACTCCCCGGATCTGCCTGGGTGATAAATGCAAAAGTTTTTTTTCCCCATCCTCTTGGTTTGAAAAGCCTTCAGATTCATGCTAACTTATTCAGGATTGAAATGAGACGGGGAAGCGGATGTGGTGTACGGAACACTACTGTTATGATTGAAAAAGAATGTTGCAACACAAACAGTAAACCGGGGTTCGACTCCCCGTGTCTGCATTGCTATGTTCTTCCAATTTTTTTTTTAAACGGTAGGTCAAATGGTTTTCAGATTTGTGCCAACTTGGTCAGGATTTGAAATGAGAGGAGGAAGCGGATGTTGTGTACATTGTAAAAGTAGCAGTATCAATGCAAACAGTAAACCGGGGTTCGACTCCCCACATCCGCCTTCTTATGAACCAAGAATTTTTTTTCACCATCCTCTTGGTTTGAGCTATCAGATTCATGACAACTTATTCAGGGTTGAAATAAGAGGAGGAAGGGGATGTTGTGTACGGAACACAGCTGTCGCGATTGTTGCCGAAGTCGTAATGCAAACAGTAAACCGGGGT
This sequence comes from Mycena maculata, assembly GCA_029448575.1. NCBI lineage: Eukaryota > Fungi > Basidiomycota > Agaricomycetes > Agaricales > Mycenaceae > Mycena > Mycena maculata. The sequence goes on from JARJLG010000170.1 coordinate 188,796, forward strand.
TCGACTCCCCGCATCCGCATACAGTGATATGCTTTCAATAGTCCTTTTTTCGCCACAGTTCAAATAGCACCTCCGTCTTTCGCAGAGTTATTCAGGATTGAAATGAGAGGAGGGAGTGGACGTGGTGTACGGAACACAACTGTTGCCGTTGCAGCTGTCGGTATCGATGCAAACAGTAAACCGGGGTTCAACTCCCCACGTCCGCATGCGCCAGAGAAAATTCGCCTTTTTTTGGCTCGTGGTTCAAATGGCGCCTCAGATTTGTGCTGACTTATGCAGGGTTGACACACGAGGGGGATGCAGATGTGGTGTACGGAACACGACTGTCGCAATTAGCCTGAGTTTGAGAGGCACATTGCAAACAGTCAATCGGGGTTCGACTCCCCGCATCTGCGTGATCCTGCCAACAAGTTTTTTATTTTTATATTTTGGATCAATACTCCAGAAACACCCTAGTTACGCTGTTAGTTATTCTTTATGCGATTGGCGGGGAAACATGGGGATTATCAATGGGATGTTGCACATCCCACACCGGACCTATATCAAGTGGGCTGGGAGAACGGATGATGAGGCAAGAGCGATGGGCGCTGCACGAGTGAAACACAAAAATAAACAGAAAGATTATGTCGATGTGGCAAACGGTGCGGCAGAGGCAGAGCGAGTGGCCCACGGCGTATTTCGTCGGCGTCGTCGTTCATCGTTCATGATTGGTTGCTGTACAAGTTGCACATCAAAAGGAACGGATCCAAATCAGGAAAGTTACGTAATTGCTGATCCCTTCTCTGCTCCTCCTCTCTCCAACCATCGCCACCACAGCGCGGCGATCTCTTCTAGTCTTCCTGTGGCGAGGAACCGGCGTGAATCTTGCGAGATCACGGGCCACACAGACACACGCGTCTATCTGAAAGCGATAGCAAGCAAAAGCAAGCAAGAAGGAACGTTGGTCGATATACAAACGATTTAGTACGGGCGCTTGGTGGAGGTACGTGGCAGCATTATATGTATCTGGGCTGACTGTGGTACCTCACAGAATAATCAGGAATTAAATTGAAGCGATAGGAATTACCTGGGACCGCTGTGAGGATCATCCATACCTCGCCGAACGGAGCTGACTCACCCAACACCCGCCTCGATAGAATACACCTCGTCAGTCTTCTCACTTCCCACGTCGGTATATACTTAGGCCTTCCGCGCCAGGCCGTCACATTTTTAGAATTCGACTTTGACCACGAATTTCTCAAGTACCATCACACACATACTCACTCTGTACGCCCCTTCCTCCCATTTAACAATACTCCTCATCATGGCTGGCGCACGCTCACCAACGTTCCAGCGCAGAAACTAGGCACCCTGATCGGACCGCCCACGTGTCACCTCGATTTACTTAGCACATCCCCAACGACACCAACCCCAAACCCTACCCTACGCGCACGCGATGGCGTCCACGTCCTCCTCGTCGATGCGCAAATCCACCATGACTACGACGACGACATCCTCCTCGTCGCTCAACATCCCCGACTCGGGTGTGTCCAATCTGTTCTATTTCTGGCGGCCGACACCGTGCAGCCCGACCGACACTGACTTTCGCCTCAACGCAGGCCCCACCGAGCCGCTCTACCAAGTGAAGCTCCTCGCCGCGCTGCGCTCCGGCGACCCTGCGCTCATCCACCCCTTCCTCGCCGAGATCGGCAAGGAGAAGCGGCGGAGCGCCACCCCCAATGCGAGTAATGCGAATGTGGAGGAGCTAGATACGGGCGCGGCGGCGCTGCACCTCGCGATCCGGTGTGCTTCGCGTGCGTCTCCTCTCTTCCCTCCTCGCTGACATGAATTGTAATGCTGGCGTACACGTACAGCGCCAACGATCGCCCTCCTCCTCTCGCACCGTGCCATCTCGCCCAACGGCGTGCACCCGCCCGGCTCGGGGACGACGCCGCTGCATCTCGCGGCTGCGCTTGGTGCGTCTTGCTTCTCTGCTCCTCCCTCCTACTCTCCCTCCTGCTCTTCTCCACCTCTTCCCTGCCTCACTTCTTCCCTCGTCGCACCCCGTCATTCTCCTCTCCCCTTCCCTCCTCCCCTCCCTGCCTCCCCCTCTCCTGCCTCCTCTTCTCCTTCCGCATTCACTCAGCCTGCTCTTCTCGTATCCTCCACTAACCCCACTCCACAGGCCGCACGGACGTCGTCGCGCTCCTCCTCGAGCAGGACAGCATCGACGAGACGCGCGTCGACGGCGCGGGGCGCACGCCGAAAGAGACGGCGAAACGAAGGGAAGTTGTGCGCGTTTTTGATGGTGGGTTTTTGAGTTTTCTTTGGTGATTTTTAGGGGCGCGGGAATGGGGAGGTGCGCCTGATGGAGTGCGCGCGGTTGATGTGGACGCAAGTGCCGTCCAGCTACTCCAGAGGCGTGTTAGGTGCTCGGCGGGATATTCTCGCAGGGGCGCAGGCGTGCGTGTGGTCGTTTGTGGGCCGGGGGCGTTCTCAGCGACGCGCGATGCCGTGGATTGGTGTAACGAGCCGAGAGCCGGGCTGGGTTTGGCATCGGGGCATCTCGCGGGAACGGGGGCAGGTGTGCGCATGCTGGCACCTCCTGCTCGTTGTGCGCCTGCTGCTCGCGTGGTGGCGACGCACGACAATGGCTGGAGGCTCCTTCTTGAGGCGCAGAGCGGTCCGCAGGAGATGCACCTCAGACTAGGCCGCGGTGCGCGTGCACGTCGTTGCGGACGTTCTCCCCAGTGTTTTCCGTGCGCGATTTCAATGTCATGGCGGTCGACGCGATGCTGCGGTGCATGCGGGTGGGACAGTGTGCGCAGGCGCGGTCGTCGTTTGTGGCGGATGTGGAGGAGTGCGTTTGCAGTGCGCTTTTTTACGCAGGAAGGAAGATGGCGTGGATGGAGGAGTGGCGTGGATGCGTCGCGGTCGTCTGTGCATCGTTGGGGATGGGGGGTCTAATAGAGGCTGCGAGCGATGCAGTCGGGTGGTGGGGGATCTGCTTGCGGCTGTTCAAGGGGCAGAGGGACACGTTTGGCGACGGACGGTCGTTAGGGTGGGGTGTGGCACGGGCGGCCCATGCGTGTATCGTCTTGCGGACGTCGTTCCCCTCGTTCCCCGAGCTCCACACAGTGCCCATATGCTGACGGGCAATCTCCCTTCCTTCTTTCTTCCATTTCTCTCCTTCAATCCGACACTAACAACCATCCCAGACGCGCGCGCCTTCCTCAACGCCTCCTACCGCTCCCTCCTGCGCTCCTACATCCTCTCTCCCCTCCCGCCCTCCACGCCCATCCCCGGCTTCGCCTCCGCCCCCTTCGCCTCCGCCCACTCCCTCCCCGCGTCATCGCAGCCGACGACCCAGCAGGCCCCCGCCGCCGCGCTCGCCGCGCTCCTCGCCTCCCCGCGCGCGCCGCTCATCGACCTGAGCTACCTCGACGACGCGTCGGGCAGCGGGCTCCTGCACGAGGCCGCGCGGCGGCGCGATCTGCGGCTGCTGGAGCTGGGGGTGAGGGCGGGCGCGGATGTGTTTGGGAGGGATCGGCGGGGGCGGTTGCCCGGGCAGGGCGGGGGGCGGGAGGGGAAGGGGGACGAGAAGGTGAAGGCGTTTTTGAAGCAGTGTAAGTCCCTCTGTGTTCGTCGTTAGTAAGATGAGGAGAGAAGGCTGATGAGTGGGACAGTGACGAACCAGGACCCGTCGCTGATGCGGGCCGCGGCGGCGCCTGGGGAGCCGGCGGTGCAGCGGGGGTATCTGAACAAGTATACGAATGTGGCGAAGGGGTATAATACGCGGTGGTTTGTGCTCAAGGATGGGGTGCTGAGTTGTGAGTGGTTATCATTATGGAGGGGAAAGGAGCGAGGTGCAAGGACGACGTGTCAAAACCAGCGCGCTCCTTTCCTTTCGGTCTCCCCCGCTCCCGCATGCGCTGATTCCCTCCCCCAGACTACCGCCACCAGGAAGACGAGCAGTTCGCGTCGCGCGGGTCGATCGCGGTGCGGACGTGCGTGCTCAAGGCGCCGACGGGCAGCGACCGCCTGCGGTTCGAGGTGCACTCGGGGCACCGCGGCGGGGGCGCGACGGCGCAGAAGTGGTACCTGAAAGCGAGCCACCCGGGCGAGGCGGCGCGGTGGGTCGGCGCGATCCAGGGGAGCATCGCGTGGGTGAAGGCGCGCGCGGCGCAGGGGCACGAGACGGGCGGGAGCGAGGCGGAGGGCGTGGCGAGCGGGGCGGCGAGCATTGCGAGCAGCGCGGGGAGCGTGTCGGGGCGGCAGCGGCTTGTGAGCGTGCTGCGGAAGGCCCCGGGGAGCCTGCGGCATAATAGCATTGGCAAGGGGAGCGATATGGACTCGCTGGCGAGCGCGGCGGAGTATGCGCCTGAGCGGGAGCGGGAGAGTGGGGACGGGAACGGGAACGGGAGCCCAAAGCTCGGGGGCGAGTCAGATGCGGATGCGGAGGAGCGGGACGTGAATATGGCGCACAACGGCGGGGACGATGCGGATGCAGATGCAGAGGAGGAAGAGGAGGACGAGGACGAGGGGTTTGACGACTCCTCGGCCAACTCGTCGCAGTTCCGCGCGCGGGTCGAGGGCCCGCACGAGACGACGTTCGAGCTGCTGGGCAACACGGCGGCGGCGCAGCTGGAGCTGACGCTGGGGCTCGTGGGCGGCGCGGGGCCGGCGCACGACGCGCTCAAAGACGCGCTGGGGACGGTGAACGAGTACGTCGCGGTCGCGCGCGAGCGGGACGCGTGGTGGCGGCAGAAGCTCGGGCGCGCGCGCGCGAAGCAGAGTGCGTGGGAGAAGAGCCTCGTGAGCGCCGTGCGCGAGGGCGAGGTGCTCGAGCGCGAGCTGCGCATGCGGAGCCGCAAGCGCGGGAGCCGGTTCTTTGACGCGGACGCGGCGAGCGCGGCGCTCGCGGGGATGGGGGCGGGCGCGAATGGGACGCTCAAGGCAAGGGGAAAGCGCCCGAGTTTGATGGCGTCAAGTGTGATGGAGGACGTCGTGGTGGTCGATTCGCCGGTGACGCAGGAGCCGCCGCGCCTCCCGCCGGCGCCGGCCGTTGCCGTGTCGCCGCCTGCTGCCGACACGCCGAAGCACGCCGCTGCACCGCCCATGGCTCCCGTGCGCTCCACGACTGCGGAGACGCTCACACCTCCCACCGCGACCGCGTCCACCTTCAACCGCCCGTACATGCACAACTACGGCGACACGGAGTCGCTCGTCGACACGGACGACGAGGACGAATTCTTTGACGCGATCGAGGCGAACACGATCCCGAACCTCGTCGTGCACGAGTCGCTCAAGTCGCCGACGCACTCGGAGCTCGCGCTACCCGATACGATCAACGTCGAGCCGTATGCGGGGTATATGCACCTCCGACAGGAGCTGCAGCTCAACGATGCGCGCCCGAGCACGAGTCTGTGGAGCGTGCTCAAGCACAGTATTGGGAAGGACTTGACGAAGATCAGTTTCCCGGTCTTCTTCAATGAGCCGACGAGTATGCTGCAGCGCATGGTGAGTGTCCTGTCGTTCTGTGCTGGGGTCTCGTCCTAATGGATTACGTAGGCTGAAGATATGGAGTTTTCGGAATGCTGTGAGTGGCTTGGTATGGGGATTTCTGCTGGTGCTGACTGGATTGTAGTGGACGTCGCGGCGAAAGAGCGGGATGCGCACCGGCGGATAGCGTTTGTCGCTGCGTTTGCCATGTCCAACTACTCCTCGACGATCGGGCGTATCGCGAAGCCATTCAATCCCATGCTGGTATGAATCACCTCTTCGTCTTTCTCGACTTGTAGCCTGACACTCCCCGCAGGGCGAGACCTTTGAATACGTGCGGATTGACAAAGAGTATCGCTATCTGTCGGAACAAGTCAGTCATCACCCACCCATCTCGGCATGCATGGCCGAGTCCCCGTACTGGCGCTATTTCGGCGAGGTGAGCGGCTGGATGCAATGCGCAGGCAACGAGGCTAACACGCGTTCTCCTGCAGGTTGATGCGCAAAACAAGTTTATGGGCAAATCGTTTGAGATCCGCCCCACGGGCGTCGCGCACACGGAGCTCCTCCTCCCTGCAGAGTTTGCGCCCTCGTATCCCAAGGCGGAGGGGCCGTTCGAGGGCAGAGTGCGCGAGCACTACAGCTGGAAGAAGGTCACGACCAATGTGTCGGGCTTCATTCTGGGATCCCCGACGATCGACCACTATGGTGACATGATCGTGCGTCGAGCAGACCTTCCCTTGCGTATCTTCACTCATCGTTCCTGCAGATTACCAATCACCGTACGCAGGACACGTGCATCTTGACCTTCAAGCCGCGAGGCTGGCGAGGCAAGGACGCCTACGAGATCTCTGGCCGCGTCATGGACGCGAATGGCCGCGTAACCTACGAGATCTCAGGGCGGTGGAACTCTCAGCTTATTGCGCGGCAGGTGGGCGCGGGGAGCGGGGTGCTCCACCCGGACCTCAGCGTCAGCGGCCTCAACTCGCCGTCCGCCACACCCGAATACATCCTGCTCTGGCGCAACTCGGAGAAGCCCGAGGGCTCGCCCTTTAACCTGACGCCGTTCGCGATCTCGCTGAACGACTGCCCGAAGGACACGCTCAAGCCGTACCTCTGCCCCACGGACTGCCGCCTGCGGCCCGACCAGCGCGCGTTCGAGATGGGCAAATACGAAATTGCGAATACGCTCAAAAACGACCAGGAGGAGAAGCAGCGCGCGACGCGGAAGCAGCGCGAGCATGGCGAGCTACCGCCGCACAGGCCGCGGTGGTTCTCGGCCGAGACGGACGGCGATACTGGGGAGCGGGTGTGGACGCCTGCGCGTCTGGAGGATGGGGGAATGGAGTATTGGGCGGAGCGCGAGAGGGTTTGGAAACAAGGCGGCAACAAGCCATGGACCGACGTTGACCCAATATTTATAGAAGAACCGGATTTCATACGTTAGTTACTGGGAGCGTTTCTCTACTACATGCGCCGTTTGGAATACCTCTACGATTATTATAATTATACCATGCTTCGTGGACTCGCATTGAAAGGAGAGCCTCGTCTTATCCACCATCAGGGAATAGGCGCTGGATCTAAATCACATAACCCCTGACATCAAAGTCCTCTCTGGATGTTTCCCAAAGCCTCGAAGCGAAGTTTGAAGAGCCAGCGGATGACTTTTTGAATGCTGCAGACTGAGTCTCATTATCCCAAACGCTCAAAAAAAAAAGTTTGAAGAGCCATGCCTATACCACGAAGTCTCAGACTCGCTTGATGCCTCCCCTTCTCAACTTCTTCGGATCCTTGTGCTTCGGCTAAGCTGTTGCTCGACTGCGCCTGCAGAGGCAATGCAATTTCCCGCTGTTCGTTCTCCATTCCTTGCTTTCATCTCTCCGTCGCCGAAACTCTCCTGCCTCTTGCGGCTCGCCCGCGCCCACCCCGACGTGATATTTGTCCCGCATAACCCGAAATCGATCTGTCCACTTCGGTTTGATCTCCGAGAGAGAGAGCAGTCGGAGGTTGGCCGAAACGACAGCACAAAAAAGGAGGATTCTCAAAAACGATGCGGACGCGGGGAGTCGAACCCCGGGTTACTGCTGAATAGATCATGAAACCCGTAGTGTTCCGTACTACACATCCGCTTTTCCTTCCCATCCGCACCCTGAATAACTCGGCGAAAAATCGAACGTCGGGTTTGAATGGACATGGGTTCCACCTAGTGCGCGGCGGGGTGTGAGTCGTTTCCTCAAATTCGCACTGCGAACAACTCCCCGAGAATGGAAAGGTTATTCCAATCACGAGAGAGAAAACAGTCGGAGGTTGATTGAACGACAGCGCAAAAAGCCTGGAAATCCTCAACCATGCGGACGCGGGGAATCGAACCCCAAGTTACTGATGAATGATTTGTACCCTGGACGCATTCATCCCAGTAGTGTTCCGTACACCACGTCCGCTCTCCCCAACCGTTCGCACTCTGAATAACTCGGCGAGAAATTGAACGTTGGGTCGACAAGGTTTGGAACCCAGATTTCCCTGAATGGACACGGGCTCCACCTAGTAGCGGCCGTGTGGGTTCCGTGGCCAGTCGTTTCCTCCCAGTTTCTGAATTCTCATTCTCTTCACCAGTCTGCTAACGACGCACCTGATCAGAATATTAACCTGCTCGGTAAATGAGAGTAAAGACAACCTAATGAATCTCCACATTTTCCCTGTCTGTCGTCTCGATCAAGTCCCGCACAAGAGCCTCCATCTGCGAGTACTTGAGTCCATTTGTGCAGCTGGCGATCCGCAGCAAGCCATCGTAAAACTGTGAGGTCGCCGCGCGGAGGGGAAACGGGATGTTGCTCCAGTTTGCCCCATGCCCAATCCGTATTGCATGGAGAATCAAACGGCCATCAGCCCGCGCGATGCGCCCCCAATGCGGAATCGCCCTTTTTCGCCCAACTCGGTTGCTGGCAGGACCAAGCACTGGACTCCGGTGGCGACAGTATAGTCAAAGGCGACGAAGAAGTATTCTCTGGGATGCTCCGTCATGAAATGGAGCATGCGCATGGAAATTTCAAGTCGCAGACGTTGATAGTCTGAGTGCAGCAGCGCACGGATGAAACATTTTTCGCGATAGGGGAGGCCGACCTCAGCGTATGCTACATTGTGGGTCAGATTTTTGTTTGAGGAATTAAACGCAGGGCGAACTGAGGTGGGCCGTTAGAAGGATGCCGCACTCGTCCCGGTGGCCATCTAGCCAATCGGCGCGCTGGCATTCACGCGAGCAATAAGCGGCGGTACGAACAACGTCTGAAAAGTTCCTTTTTGTCAACTTTGTCGCACTGATAGTCGATGAGATGAGTCTTTGAGAACGTGGGCAGACCTACCTTCAAGTTATAGCATGCCAGAGATGACGCTCTGCCAGAGGCCTCCCAAGTGCTCAAGACCTTGGCACGCGCGTCCACCAAGGCCTTCAGAATGTTCCACGGTCCATGTAATACAGAGCGAGAGAATTGCTCACTCCGGGACAACGTTTCGAGGTGGGAGAATGATTTCTTCATCTCCACGATGACGGGGTAGAACACCATAGTCCGCGGTAGCACAGTCAGCAGGAGCTCGGAATGCTTCCTCGCATCCGATGCTGTAACCACGTTTCCACTGAAGGTGATGATACGGCGTAGTAAGCCGGCCTGAAGCGCTTGTACCGTCCATGGATATCCCGGAGATACGTTCAAGTATTGGATGAGGGTATCAAGACAAAGAACTTGAACCGACTGGGGCGGAACACCTTCCGTCGACGGCTGCAGTCCATCTATGTCGAGTGCTGATACCAGGGAGGAGACGATTCCGTGGGAGAGGAGGAATGCGACAAAATCGGGAGAGATGTTGAATGTGTCTCGTAAAAACAGGAGCACCGGAGCGATAGAAGTAACGGCCATCTGGGATTTCGAGTTCGCAACAGCCTGGGAAATATTTTTCGTCAACGTGAACACGAGCGCATCATAGCTGCCTCCGCAGCCATCAGCCACTTCGTCCAGGCTCTGGAGATCCTTCATATCGGACAGCGCAAGCAAGGGGAGTGCTGTCACTCCCAGCGTCGCCGGTTCGTCAGCTGCATACATGTGATGCACCATCGTCATCCAAGCCGCTGCAAGGATACGTCGAACCCCTTTTGTCACAAACATTTCTGTACATGTTTGAGGATGTTCTGCAAATTTGAGGAGGATTTGGGATTGCGCTACACGCATAGACATCACCTCGGAGATGGTGCGCGCTGGAACGGAATCGTAATACAATTCGAGAAATTCCATCCATTTCCAAATCCGAGGCCAGAGATCTGGGGCAGAAGCAAGAGGGAATAATGGATTGCGGACTACAGAATTGGCAGACAGGGCGTGGAGTGTTGTGGAGGCGTTTTCAATGCATGGAAAATGAGTCGACGTGTCCGCGATGTTATCCAGAACATCAAGGGAGGGAATCGAGGACGGATCCAGATTTGCATAGAAGACAGGTAATAGACCGATGGCTTCATCGTGCGGGAGATTCCGCACCAAGGTCTGTAACTTAGCGACATCTTTTGAGGAGCCATTCATCGCTGCCAAGGCGACCGGCTTGGAATGGTGAGTCCATGAGGATGCAATAAGTTCGATTCTTACACGGAGGGAGTTGCGGAGTTTTGAAGTATTCCGCGCAAGAAGGGCGGGGTGAATCGCGGTCATGGTAAGTGGTCAACGTAAAGTTGTCACAAATGTTACCTGCGTGACACACCGTGCGTTGACCACCATCAGACTACCAGTAGAACACACGGCTCCAGAGCTCGGAGGGCGGAGTAGGGCAGATTCAGTTTCCCGCAATTGGGCAGGGTCGTGAACTTGGCAGTCTCGCAGGCCCGCTACTGCCACTGAGTGAATAGTGGATTAAACGGCTTGGCGCGCCTGTATTTCTTCCGACATGTTGACACCTTCGCTACAACAGTACGGTACCAAATCCTCAACCAGTACGCTGATATCAAGAATGCCGGGAACGGTTGTTCCGTACACCACGTCCGCTCTCCCCACCCCTTCGCACCCTCAATAACTCGGCGAGAAATTGAACCTTGAACCTTGGGTCGACAGGGGCATCAGGTTTAGAACAGATTTCCTGAGCGACACCCAGAGTAATGGCCGTATTCCGACCCAGTGACGAAGGTGTTTCGCACCTTGAACAACTCCCACAGAATGGGACCGATATCCCAATCACGAGAGAAAAAACGGCCGGAGGTTAGTCGAACGGCAGCACAAAAAGGAGGGCAATGAATCAAACTATGCGGACGCGGGAATCGAACCCCGGTTCAGTGTTGAGTAATTCAAATATATACTCCGTACACTACGTCCGCTCTCCCCTCCCACCCGCACCCTCAATAACTCAACAAGGTCGACCAGGGCCAAAGGTTTGGGTTTAAGTTGGAATAGATCTCCCTGAATGGACACGTCCGGCCCCAGTTTAATGCTCGTAGTCCGACCTGGTGACGGACGTGTTCCGTGGCTACTCCCTTCCGCACGAAATAAATAGGCAGCATATATCCCACGTCAGTCCAATCAAGATATCGATATCTGGCATGATTTCAGCACTTAAATATGACTCATGCCCAACAGAATCACATACCGCCTCGGATCTAGCAGCAATCCAATTTCTCCTTGAGCCTGACAGAAACCGACCATTCGCCGAACCGTAAGAAACGAGGTTACGAGTGGTCAGTCTGTCAAGAGAGACTAGCCGAACCGGGGCGACCGACCGCTGGCCTCCGCTGGCACTTGCACTCGGGCACACGACAGCTGGCCACGCCACAAGAAAAGAAAGAGTTCTGAGAGATAAAAATACCGGGAACAGATAGTATTTTTAGTGCGTTATTTTCGGAATTCAGACACCCGGGTACGCGAAATAGAGATCCATCATCTGGCCGCATGCCCATGGACATGCGCGCCCGAGAATTGTCCCATTCGCGAGGCGGCCGGGCGCGGGGACCTCGGTAAATTAAAATTGGTTCGAAGTCCATGAGTGAGACAAAAATAGGATGGACCGGGTGTGTGCACTTTGCATCGTATTAATATTCGCGAGACCAGGGGAGGGGTGAATGTCAAGCATCGACTGCGGCGGAGGATGTGGTGAGTGTTCCGCCGGGCAGAGTACGGCACAGATGGCTAACAGGTACGTATTACGATATACAGGCGTCGGATGGTACGTGAATGGCGTCAATTTTGTTTCCAACGAGACCCAGCGTTAAGCATAGGAGCCCTAGTCCACCACGGGCGCGGGTGTAGGTCGTCCTGGTGTAGAAACGCCACCGCATCAAGGTAATCGCAGCGGAGAAATAAATACTCAAATGCTAGGGGCGCTAACTTCTAAGGCAACACGGAGGGCAACATATCCTGACACCGTTCATTGAAACGAATAAATGCATTGAGATGGGATATCCTGCAGATACAGATACCACCCGGCACCGTTGTATTTCCGTTTTATTTCCGTGTCAACAACGTTGGGCTCTGCACTACTGGCGACCGGGTCGGAGCGGACCGCGCGGCAGGATGCGGCAGCGCTAAGAGCGCATCAAACCATCAGAGGTGCGGTACGGCCCCGCCTTGCATGGCACAAAAAGAAGAGAGGCGGAGGGCGGAGGCTGGCGGAAGTATATTTAATATTAATATGACATCCTCGTTTGTTGGAGCCAAGTGTTGGAGCCAAGACTGCCAAGAGCGTTGGCTTGCTGTGGCGGTGAAGGCAGGCCATCACTTCGGATAACTTGGAGCTATCTAACAAAGATCGGAGGAACGCGACTCTTGGCAATGTTAACTGCGGGTCCGGAGCGCGCATCAAGAAAATAATCACAGAGTAGGCCCCCGGTCACTCACCCATAACTCCCTCCGTTTTTTTTGAAAATTTTCATTGATTTACTCTATGAAATTTGGCCTTTTGGAGCCTGATTTACTCTATGTTGGCCGGGTAATTCAAATTTTTCCTCCCACTCAAATTTTTCGCTTTTTGGCCGCGCCCACCGCCTCTGGTAGCCTTTCCCGCACCCCAAAAAGCGGTGCTCCCGTGGTCGCATTGTTGTTAAATAATTGGCCCATGTTTGCTAACACCACCATCAAGGCTGAAATTGGACTCACATCGGCTCCAGCGGGCCCTCTGCTCAAAAAAATTTCCTCGAGTTCCGCCCGATCTACTCTATGGCGGAGGGAGATGAGGGCTTTAGACCTTGATTTACTCTATATCCAGTCCGGGAAAATCCAAATTTCGGCCTCTGATCTACTCTACCCCGGAGGGAGTTATGGGTGAGTGACCGGGGGCCTGTCCCATATAAAATGTTCTTCGTCCCGACGGAACGAACTGCGTTTGCGAGCCCGAAAATTGAAAGGCAACGAAGAGTTACGAAGTTCGCTCGGCCCTGAACTGCTAACGTACATCTTTTCTTTTCTTTCTTGCACCGATATGAGGCGAACTGAGGCTGCGGAGGTTGATCATATGAAACTTATTGAATCTTCGACATCCCTGAACTAAAACGAGAATAGATGAATGTCCTACTTATGCACTGTGCAGTCCCTATCATGTCAGGTGAGGACAAGTGCCCCTGACCTCGGCCGCCGGGAGGCGAAACAAAAATAATCGGGCGTCTAAAAATAAATCATTGTCGCAAGACAGTGTGATCGGTCCGCACGCAACATGGTCGTCGTGCGAGTGGTCGTGTGCGACATGTCCCTCGACAACGAGATACATCCGTCGTTTTGGGTTCGGCCGACCAGACGGCAACAAGAGTGTGTTGTGGAGCTCTCTGCTGTGACGGTCGACATGCCGATTGATCGCCGGTGCAATTTTAGGATACCGTTGTTTTCCATCACGACTAAAGTTGGCATCGAAAGGGAAACGGTGTCGATTGCGTGTACGACATCCGTACCGCTGCAAGCGAAAGTAGAGCACCACTTCGGGAACTTACTGTCCAAACCCTGGCGAAACATCGAAATGCAACCAAGGTTCATGACGGAAATTTTGATTACCTATATTTAGCGATCGGCGTTGTCCCAAATGGAGGTGTTTTATTTCTGTCTCGCCACTTATGCTGCGCAGCCATCTTTGCGATCACCCGTCCTTTCCGCCTATCGGTCATTCTACCATTCTATTCTTTCCTCCACGTTACTCTACCTCTTTTCCCGTCTGCCGCGATTCTCCCATAACTTACTGGTCACACCACGGCACAAGACCCGGATTGCACCTTCCCATACATAGTACGTGTGGCGATATCTGGCGCTGAAAACTCCCCACCCACCTCAGCCGTGCAGATTCCTTGTCTCTTCGCCATGTCCTACGGCTATGAGCCGATTGGGGCGAAACACTCCATACGCGAGCGACTCTTCTTCAGCCCAGTCCGCTGTACTGCCATCCTGCTCACTGTGGCACTCTCCCTCACATCTATCGGGTTTATCATGGTCCAACGGCCATGGCAATCTACCGTCCTCCCCAATATTTTCAGCCCACCTGTTACCAATATGTTCGGCCCACCTGTTCCTGAGGTTGTGTCTGCAAATGTATACGACCCCTTCGTTGCTCCGTCGCCGTCGGAGGCCATTGTGGATCCGACCGTCCGACCCATCGAGGCGCACTGTGCGCTGTCCGACGAATGCGTGGATATGTGGGTGTCGACGGGACAGTGGCAAGAGCCATGTCGCCACAGCATGGTTCAAGATGCCAACATCGACCTCGTATATGTCTGGGTCAACGGGTCGTGCGTCAGCTCCCATATCTGCCATCCATATACGCTGACCTGGCGTATCATTCCAGAGACCCCCTGCACCGGCAAGCGCGTCAAGAACTCCTGGCTAAAACCCACTACAAGACGAAAGACGCACGCTTTCGGGAGCACGATGAGCTGCGCTATTCCCTCCGCGCCGCCCGCAATGCGACGGCCAGCTGGCCGAACAGCACCTGGCATGTCATCACCGCTGATGTGCCCGACCCTGATGAGACCGATGACAACCGCCGTTTGGGGCTGGTCCCTCAATGGCTGGACATCGAGTGCGCGTTCTACGGCAGCCCGGAAGGCCAGCCATCCATTCGTTTACAGCATGGTATGTCTCATTTGCCCTCGCTGGCAGCCCAATTGACGGCTCTGCAGACACTGAGCTCTTTCGCCTGACGGGCAGGCCTGGTGCCACCTTGAAGGCTACGGACTCTAGCACTTGGTTACAGAAGGTCATCCCCAGCTTCAATAGGTAACGTTGTGGTCCCGTGTGTACGATTGGACCCTAAATTATAGTATATTCCAGCCACGCCATCGAATCACAGCTTCCCCAGCTCGATCCGGACATTGTATCCGAAAACATGTGAGCCGTGTTCCCATCGGCTGGCCTGATTCGGCTAACTTGGTTCGAGTGTCGCTTTGAACGATGATCAATTTTTCATGCTGCCCCTCCCGCCGTCGGCATTCCACACCACCATGTACGGGCAAGTCTTCCGCATGCAGTGGGACCTGCTCGTCGGCGGCGACTCCACTGGCCGCGCGGATGGCGGTGGGGAGTGGCGCTCGCTTGGTTGGAGTTCGTACCTCCTCAGTAAGTTCCTGCTCAATTTAGCATCCTACCGCCGAGCTGACGGCCCATAGACGAGCGCTTCGGTGAGCGAAAGCGGCCTTACATGCACCACAATGCGCGCGCCCTATCCCTGCCCCTCATGCACGAGACCTCTCTTGCATTTGGTTCTTACTTCGCCGCGACACCACTGTCCCAGTTCCGCGGCTCGCACAAGGTCGCTGAGGAATTCGAAGTCAACACAATTTTCCTGACGACGCACTATGTGATCGAGCGCCATCGCGAGGCGCTTCTGTGGTCGTGGGTCGTCGCCAAGTGGGGTGGGGCGTCGGGTGTCATCGACAGCGCCCAGAAGGACCAGATGTGGCGCGAGCTCGGCGGCAGCAACAGCGAAAGTCGCCGGGACAACGAGACGCTGACAATGTTGGCCCCGGAACGAACAACCGGCGACAATGTGGAAACGAACTTGCTGATGGGTGGTGTGCAGCCTCCCTACTCCTCCGACCCGGACCGTCAGGCGGATACAACGTACTCATGGGGTATGTTTGCACTATTCATTCTGCCGCTGTTGCTGATACTGGCTTCAGTGTCGATGGACGGCTATAGTGCCTCTTTCCACCAGTTCGCCGCCAAGGCCACGATCAACCGCGCTGAATGCCTCGGCAGGGAGGCGGAACCCGCGTGGGCTGTGTTCCGCAGGTTACTCAAGGACTCCCCGTCTTGCGGCGACAACGGTATGCATCCCCAGACCCCAATAGTCTATGTGCTGACATCGACACAGTCATCGCGTCTCTGATCCACGCGTCGAAGAGCGGCCTCTCCGTCTTCCTGCCCTTGCCGCCACCAGAGCCAACACCGCCCTCGCCGTCCGACCCTATAATTCTCCCCCTCGAGCTGCCGTTAGAGGCGCCCCCCCTCCCCCAAAATCCGCGCGCCTTCGCCGTGCGGCTCCTCCTGCGCTACGCGTACGTGCTCGGCGACTCACCGACCCTCTTCCTCGGCCTCAAGTCCGCGACGCAGGGCGAGCGCGCGCTCGTGGGCGCGGACAAGAAGAAGAACACCGCGCTGCTGTGCCTCAACGACGACCTCCGCGACGGCGACCAGACGGCGATGAACGGCGTGCTGAGACGGTGGTTCGAGCGGCGGTGGCCGGAGAAACTGCAGTGTGAATTATAGCGTTAATAGGAGCTTATCGGTTCGCGGGCGGAGCATGTACGACCAGACACTAATCTTAACTGCCGCATTTGTACACTAGCATATCATTGTTGTAGACAGGTTTTCGCTTTCTAAACACTCTTTTACCCACCTTTCATGGTGGCTTCAGCGGATATACGGTCGGTTCTTAGTTAGTAGTTCAGCTGCAGATGACGCATCCACGCTAGGCCCACGAGACTGGCAACCGGGGATTCCTCGCCACGGCGCAATTGGACCCACACATAATTCGGGCGACACCGGCTTAAGCGGTACGAATCGTACGATAGCTATGCTCGGGGTTTCTTTTTTTCAGTCTACCACTGGCTGTTGAAGTATGCGCGCGTACTCACGGCTGAACGCGTTCCACGCCAAGGCAGGGTCTGCCGAGGGACTCGCACAGTGGCGTGGGCAGAATGTGCAATCAGGCGTGAACAGATTCAAAGAAGGAACGTCCAGGGATGGGGCGTTTGGTGTGAAGCCTACCGGGAAAACAACACCGATGCGACAAAATCCACGTATTCATCGAGAGCGTACCGTGATTTCCAGACAATAGGCCAGTCCAATTTCTCGTTATCCGTACGCCAGGACGCAGCGGTTGAGCCGAAGTCATAGAACTGAAAATAGCAGCGCTGGGCAGGTCCGAGGATGCCGCGCGCAGTGGCCAGCGGCATCAAGGGTTGTGCCTCTCGTGAGCAAGGAGCGTCCCGAGGCTAATTCGAGAACCTCTCCAGGGTGTTGAATCGGGGATTTGCTAACGCGTGACCCCCAGGGTGTACCCGCATTTCGGACGGAAATGGCCAAATTATACTGATTGAGTTCTCAGTAGCGCGCGGGAAGGAAACATGGATATCCAGGTTGGTGAAAACTTGTGACAAGGAAAGGTGGGATACTGGAGTTAGGAAAAAAACCAAGGCTGACTTTGCCATGTACCCAGGATACGGATATTCAACGACAGCAAAGCAGTACCCACGTGTCGCAGATACGCCCGTATTGATTCAGCATGAGGGTCATCGTCCACCAGCCCCAGGTAGGCCAATGTCTTGACCAGTGGCAGGGAAAGGAACCAGAACAAGTTCTCGCCGCCACCTTAACGCGGAGAGATAACTCGCGGAGCGGGATTGAGAGAGACGAAGGGATATGCGCCTCGACCATAATGTCGCTCTCTACCGCTGAAATATGCAGCGTCTGGAAAGACGAGCCACAGGATAGTAAATCGACTAGTGTGATCTTTTCGTGTCCGGGAAGGGTCCAGGCAAAGCTTGATAGTAACACGGAGTTGGCGGAGATGAGGATGAAGAGACCGTAAGAGATCCTATCCGTTTCCGAGTCGCTTTCGATATGGGTACTGGGGCAGGGATGCGTATTCTCCAGCAGCGTCCTATCGAGCGCCAGGCATGCGTCACTCTTCGGTGTCGAATGAACGACAGAATCGGGCTGAGCGGACGTCGATACGAGGTCTACAAAGGCGGCAGAGTGGTATCGTTAAGGGATACTCGCGAAAATAGGTGCTGTCTGCTACGATGCAGTCACCGTTTGTCCACAAGACTGCATGTTTTTATGTGTTCAGTGGCATCTTGACAGACATCGACGACACGGTCAAGCAGTTCTTGCGCAAATCTGTCCATAGATGCTGATGAGCTGGGGAATTTGCCAGCCTAAATCAGGGCTCAATATTATTCACGGCCAGGATGACAATTTCAATGAATGTCGAATGCAAAGTGAGTCACGTGGCAGACGCGTCGCCAGGAAAGGACACAGATAGAGAGCAACAAAGCATTGACATTGCAAAATATTCGTATATTTAATACTGGAGTCCGCCTTCAAAATGTCCGATCATACATGTGCGATATAAAGCTATGCCTTCGATATCAAGCTGCCAATTTTGTGAGGAGAGCCAGAAGCAGAGAAATCGCAGCAGACCTTGCAACATCACTCGCAAAAATAACTGCAGGAACCAAGTATTTCAGTGCAGCAGGACAAGTCAATGTCAGGTCCCGCTCAACCAAGTTGAGAGAGGGCGTCTCAAATATTAGATCTCTACGCCCAGTACTCGCTGCACCGAAACACTTATCAAGTATGGTCCACTCGTGCGAATACAGAAGATCCTCGATGGATGTCTTCACCTCGGCGATATTAGGGATTCCAAAGTGGGCATCGGCCCCGACGTTCACCGAGACACCTGCGTCGATATCCACGCAACCGGAAACTGTGCTGCCACTGCTCGCGTTCAGCTGCAGATCCATACTGAGGCTACCGTCGAGGTTAAGAAAGACAGATGCCCCCGCCACCCCGGCAAGCGCCGAGACCTCAAGGGCCAACGTCGGGATAATATGCGCCGTAATATTGCTGTTGGAAGCTACAGACCCATTGACGGCGCTCAAAGATATAACTTCCGGAGTGAGCCGATAGAATAAAGGAGGCGAATATGATTTATTCCTTACCAGAATTCGCCGGCTGAGGGGTTTGAGGCGTGTGATCCGAGGGTGGGAAGACGATGCGGTCCTGCAAATTATAGGCCAGGTTCAGCGCCAAGTCCAACCCGACCTGCAGCTCGGCCTGGACTTGTGCGATAAGCTGGAAGTTCGGTCCAACCGTGAGAAGTCCATATACACAAATATCAATCCATGGATATGCACTGGTAATTTAAATCACATACCCCGCAAAATTGAGCCCTAGCCAGGCAATCAATGAGGAGGATGAGAAAAGCAGTTAAGTAGGGATTCGTACCTCCAAATTGCTTCTGATACAATGTTACTTGACCAGTGTCAGCCGCACCCTCAAGTACAGGTGAGTAAACGAGAAGATAATGTATATTTGCAAACCCACCGACGCGGAGGCAGATAATGTGAGATTGGCAAGGAAGTCCGCATCAAGAGCTATGTAGTGGTGGGTGGTGGTCAGTAAACAAGTCGAATGGGGACGTAGACACAATCTCACCGAATGTCACCTCAAAACTGGAGACTCCCGGGACGAGGAAAATCCAGCCAGTTGCTTCGATGGTTATTGACATATCGATGTGAAGGTCGGTGAACAAGTCTGATTTGACCGTCGCATTCAAATCCGGACACGACACCTGCAGATTTAGACCCGGAAACGTCTCGTTCACGTCGACCGTCGCGAGCTGGAAGGTGTTGTTGATGGTGCGATCGAATGGAAAAACTATGGATTCGGGTAAGCATCATTATTTTTGGGAAGAGAGATCGCCAACTAACCGCGGCGTACAGGTTGAGATGGAGTGGAACTCGGCAGCATCACCTGGTTGGAGCCAGATACTGAAAATGCTACGGGATCGGTTCTGGTACCATAGCTATCAAATGATGATCTATATTTCAAAGCTCAGGCTCACTTGGTTTGATCGGCAGCGGCAAAATTCATGTCGAGGGAGGCAATATACACCGTGCGAACACGTCCTGTTCCGTATGGAATCCTCTTTGAGATATGGTGGGGGATGTACTGATTTGGGTCGATGCGAATATTAGCCACTCGTGCGAAGGCACTCTGGCCACACTATTTTGGTTTTTTGGTTTATGCATTAGATGTTAGATGAAACATGACTCACGCTTTCGGGAAGGCGCACCAAGGTGTCAGTTGCACCGTAGCCGTTGAAGAGGTGGTTGCAATCCTCGCTATGGCATACGAGGCGTACATCCTGCTGCATAGAATTTACATCGCAGTAGATGATGGTCCAGCCGCCCGCTTTGGAGATATCCGAAACGGAATTCTGGGAGCCCGACTGTGGAACGGGATAGACGAGATGCGGCCCCCGCCAACATTCTCGTAGGCGGCACATCCCAATCAAACCCGGCACATTCGTTGAGAGCCGGCACATGGTCTGTAGAATGTGCCGTGTTTCAACACAGAGGCGGCACATTCTCTGGCCTGCAGAGTTGTTTGATTCAAGTGTATTTAGTCTACTCTAAAATCTACGAAGTGTGAAGCACTACAGTTCGAAGTACTGCCAATTTACTATGAGAATGATAAGTCCAAGTTGCGCGATGGGAGTAGAGACAATGAATAAACGCACCCTGCGTGACCTACGCTTCTTTTGAGGCTGCTCTGAGTTTTCCTCCTCGGCATCGCGTTTCCGCGAACTTGGAGCCCTGGAACGCAAAGATCCAGGAGCGAGGATGTTTTCCGGGTTGAGCCCATCCCGGTTTCAGGTCCTCGTCGAAGTAGCAGGGGTCAACTGCGATACTGGCGCCGGGGATGCTTCGGAGGGAGAATCCGGGGGAGGGGGAGGCAGCAGCGGCAGTGATGTGGCATATATTGAAGTTGAAGAAAAATTAAAATCGGAGCCGAAGGCGGGGTCGACGACAGGATACTGAGCAGGTGCCGCAAAAAGCAGATCACCAAGTGCGGCCGAGGGGATATTGGTGCTCAAGCTGGAATCAAACCCAAATAACGTGCCAAAGTCAAATGCGTTAAAGTCGTTGATTTGGACATTCGATGCGGGGAGTGAGTCTTGGAAATCCATCGACGATACTGTGTATAAATCGGGGTTCAAGGAATCGGCGACCGCTAGTTATGTAAATTAGTTTCTCGTAATTGATCACAGTTCTCTCTTAAAGACCGTACCTGGTTCACTGAAATTGAAATAAGGCACTGTGTACATGTCAGAATGCATGTTGTCGACGCCGCCCGCAGTGGTCAGGACGGAGCTGTCCCAGACGGCCAACGGGGGATCATCTAAATACAAAATGAGCAGAGGCAATGGAGTAATAAATAAAGACTATACCATGTCCAGCTGAATTTGATACGGGCAGCTCGGGCTCCGGCACATCGACGGGGACATTAGCCGCACGAGCTGACTTCGATGAAGCCGTGCGGGCTGAAATAGAAGTTAGGGAAGGATCAGAATCATTACAGGAACTCAAAGAACTCACGAGTCATGGTCTTCACACGTCCACTTGAGCTCGCGACCAGAGTAGCAGGTACTTTTTTCGCAGAATTCTTGACAAGCTTGAGGCGCGCGCTGATTTCCTTCGTACGTACGCACACTCGACTGGCGGCGCGCCTCTGCAAGTTCGGCCTCGAGCTGCTTCCTCTCTGCAGTTTGCTCCTGCGACTGCCGGGCTTTCTCCGCAATCTTAGACTGGCGCTGCGAGTTGCGAGCCATGCGATGGGCGACTTCATTGCGTGTATTAGTCAGAGCCCCCGTGAGCAGAGACGTCTCAATCTCATCCGCAGTGTTTTTATCGACTTCATACGCTCTGTAGGCTGATTGAAAACTGAAAGCAGGTAAATTGTCCGAGGTTACATACTTCTCAATCGCTTCGACTAACGTCAACTTTGTGCCGGTGAGAGTTTTTGTCCAGTGATGTTGGGCTTCATTTGTGTTCGTCGTCGATGGAGTGCTGTCCCAGACGTCGGCAGGAATGAGGGACTGGGATTTAACAAGACAAGGAATAATCCAGGCATTGATTTCCTTGTGAGCCCACCAATCTAGCGCGGTAAAATGAGGGCAATCCGGAATATAATCTATAAATGACTGTGGGACTAACCTGTGATTTTCTTCACGCCTAGACGCTTCACAAACGCAGAGAACTCGGCAAGAGCCTCCATGGACTCGATGTACACAAAGTCTAGGAGACGCTTGTGGTCGTCACTCGAAACAAGTGACTTGAAGTCGTGAACAGGTCTGAGAAAGAAAAAACAGGATCAGAGGTATATCTATCATAAGGAAGAAGGGCGAATACTCTTTCGAATGTCTCCAGCATATCTTCAGAAAATACGGCGCAACCTGCTCAGGGGGCGTGTCGTTGGGAATCTTGCTGTACTCGGGAACATTGTGCTTAATGACCGAGCGACAGATACCAATAGCGGCGGCACCATCCATATCAGCATTCATTGCAAGTAAATTACCACCAGGGACGAATGCCTTCAGCGCAATTGGCTTCTGCGTGACCATGAGCTTGAGGTTCTGCAGTTCCTCAAAGACTGCCTCGAAAAACTCGGTACTTGCGCGGTTGATATAAGCTCGGACAACAGATGCCGCTGCGTGAGATGAGGAACAGATTAAGATAAAACGGGTGAAGGGACTTGCCACGCAACACCGACTTCACGAACACGGTCACCTCCCATTCGTTCATCTCGCCGTACATAAGTGGTATCAGCGTCGAAGGAAGTCACCCCCGGATCGTCCAAGAGCTTGAGAAGGTAGACGTTGCAAGTGAGGATACATTTACCACCGTCTGGCCTCGTAATATAAGCGTGGAGGTAGCGCTCGGGCAGTGGCTTGGAAAGATGGTTCAGATACATATCAAATGCACCTGGGGAATCACTTCTCAGTACGTGTCATTTTCAGCGAGAAATTGAAAGCAAACTTACCAAGAATGCCAAGGCCACCTGGGAACTTCTCGGCTTTTTCATGGCGGATTATATCCCGTTTCACTCGCTTGGAGGCAAGTGCAGGTGCAAAGGCGGTCGGGGCTTTACCCTTGAGGATAAGTCTAGTCAACGGTGCTGGCCAAAAATGAATTAGACAGACGGACAAGACGAAAAAATAAGATCATACCATTATCTACCTTTGCGACGGTAGCACCAACAACTCCGTTCAATTCGACACAGTACAGATATACTTTTTTAGTTGCGATAGAAGGCTTGGTGAGTGGCGGCATCGGATGATTATGGCCAGTATTATTCTGGATAATGAGGGCCATGCGGATCGAAGGGTCGGTGGGAACGTAGATAGAGCGCTTGGTGGTGCAGGGGTATCGGCGGATCTGGGCTTTCACCTGTTTCCCGTCCACAATGTGCGCGTGAGCTAAGTATTGTTTAGAGGAGATCAGAAATAATGGTCAGCGTTGGTATTCACGAACGAAATAAGAAAGGCACGCATGGCAAAACTGTTGCTTGAGCCCAATGTTCGGATGGACGAGACGGCTACATGGTCGAGTATCCGCGTGGTGATCAGTGGACATCAATTGACCTGCAAATGCCTTCGCGAGCAGATTCTCGTCCACTTGGTCGTCAATGGCGTGTGTACAATGGCCCTTCTGGAAGTTCTGAGTCCAACCACTACACGCAATGAAATACTCATGCCCGCGCGACTTCCCCTGGTCGATGTTGGGCATCAGTGAGTAATAGCCTGCAATGATATAAAACTGCCTACGCTTGGTTTGAGCTTCATCATTGGTGCGCCCTTGCACATCGTTCCATTCGAGTCGATTGCAGTGCACTTCATATTACTGACCATTTCTTTGAATCTGTATCAGGGAGTCAGCATTACAAACAGTACGTCAAAGGAAGAAAACACTGACATAGCGGCCTTCTGCTCCGGCGTGTTACCGTCAGTCCGTCGTTGGTCAGCCTGGGCTGTCAAGATCACGTCGCGTGAAGCCGGATCGACCTCGTAGCGGGTGACAGCTAGAAGCTGACGATCAATTTGCTCACATGCATACGCTGATAAGCCGTGAAACCAAGTACACATGAATTTTGCGATTTTGCACGATTCAGCGTGTCAACACGCACTGAGGGACCATCAGGGCACTCTGACTGAGTGGTTCAGTCTATTAGCACAAGCTACGAGGTTAACGAGGACTTCTACCAGTACCTTCACAAATGGGGCCACCAGATATCTTAGTTAACTAAGGAAACTTGACGATGGTGGCAGAGAAACTAGGACATACAAGGCCTAAGGCTGCTTGCTAGGACACAAACAGCATACCAAAGAGGTTGCGAGGTCAAATATACCAAGTGCTGGCAGGCAACAGTGGGAAGAACCCAATTATTCGCGACAAGACTATTTAGACCTGTTTTACCCAAAACTGAGGACGCGTTTGATCACGCATTGGGTCCAGACCGAGTCTGGGGATGACTTGAACAATAGGACATGATCCAGCTGTTTAGCCGCGAGGATAAACCAGAGAGAGAGAGAGAGATTGCGATATTGTGGATGAACCACCAAACCAAACCAGGGACTATGGGGTATCATTGGGAAGGTAGAAGAGTTGTGCAGAAGCTTCAAGACTATTCAGGCCCGGGACTAGAGGCTACAGACGAAGAAGACACTTTCTATCCACTTAATCAGCAATCACATGTGTCGTGTCAAACACCACATGTCTACCATATGTCTCAACAAGACACGACCAATCAGGAGCCAGGGATTAGGACTTGGGTGCCGCGAACCAACGGACATTGTACAGTAATCATCGTGATGTAAACCATAGGGCAGTAGTATAAAAGGGCAGCAGAAGGAGAGGGCAAGCTAGCACATCTAGGGGCGCTGTACACGTTGTGTCAGCCACTGGAACGTCGCTCTGATAGCCGTGGAGGTTAGATTGCATCGAACGATTTATATACCAGACTCAGAATCAGAACACGGCAATTGATAGAACACGGCAATAGTCAGAACACGGCAAACAGACCCAGAACACTGAACAGAACACTGAAACCGTCGAAAGACACAAAAAGCGCAGACTTAACGGTCTTAAAACCTACCCTATACTGTCTCCTTGACGTCCTAGACGTTACTTTGTCCAATACAACTTGACTTGACCAGTCAAATCTTGCAAAAGCGCGAGCGACCCTTAGTTAACTAAGCGATCGACCGAGAAACCAGCTGCTATCAAGTCTAATACTTGACTTACACCCCCGAACTTGCACTCTGACTCTCTCTATTGAGGGGTTAGTTGTTGATAGTGTTGTGTGTTGTGTGTGGTTTAGAGTTCATAGCTCTGCTGCATTAGCATTTCGCATTTCGCATTCACACATACCTGAGAGTTAGCGTTTTCATCTGGAGCCCACCGCGAGGGGTAGATAGCTTAAATTGCTCGAATCAGAACGTCGGATCCCAAAGTTTCTTTGGACCAACCAAGCTAGCAAGAAAGTTGTCCCTGCATTGTTATTCATAACACCCTGCACAAAAACCCGAGTTATTACAACTCAAAGCAAGTCTCTCCTTCGTCATAACGGCGAGGAAAGGCAAAGACAAAAGAACTTCTGAAGAAGTTCATTCAGGATCAGGGTCACAAGCCAGCTCCAGTTGGGTTAAACCTCCTCCTAGACAAACTCGCGCGTCGCAAAGAGCAGGAACTATTCCTCCTCTTCTACACGAAAAACGTCCTTCTCCGGCTGATAAAGCCAGAGAAAAAGCTGCATCTGCTACCAGGCAAAGACAAGGCGCATATCAGGAGTTACTATCTGAAAACGCTGCGAGTGGATCTAGACTCGAACCTATTTCCCCAAACACCGTTGAAGAGCCAGTTTCCCCTTTGACTACACCTAGTCAGACCCCACCTGTTGCGCAACGAGTAACAACCGTTGTAAACCCCCAGAACCAGTTACCGAACCTTAGTTATTTAAGGAAGATGTCGACTTTCCGTATCCCAGAGCCTTGGAACCCGAAAGGGGCGCCGAGTTTCGATGGAAAAACGGCAGAAAGCCTCCTGAAATATGTCAGACATATTAGAATGATCATAGAAGGAGCAGCTATCGCGACTGAACCAGAAAAGATAGCCACGTTCGAAAAGTACCTACCTCTGACTATCCAAGAAGAGTGGGCTACTCTAGACACGTATGCAGGGAAAGTACTCGATCCCTGGATCACAGAGATTGAGTCGCTTTTCCCAGAGATCAAGACCATGAAGCAAGGCTCTATTGCCAGGCTGAATGAGATCTGTAATAGCTACAAGGACTTAGG
>JARJLG010000171.1:0-211816 GCA_029448575.1 Mycena maculata
TAATGTGGTCCAGATCAGAGGCAGCACCTAGAGCTGGCTTTGCTGAGATATTGCCTGAGCTGCGAGGGCTGTGACTGTATGCCAAAAAAAAAAATAAGTACGAGGTTTGCCGGGTGACACCACGGCCCACACCCCAAGTCTGTCTCTTCAAATTTTTTAATGACCTGCCAGGATGGTGAATGGAACTATGGAACACCCGAGTTTACTTGGGAAATCATGGCATTTGGAAATGGGTCTGATGGCCGTGATCGGTGCTCCTCAAAATTAAATGACCGAAGTTTTCATCAAATTTTTGATGGAAAAAAATTGAATAGTTCACCCAGTGGGTAGCCTCACAAGAAATGGAAATCTTTGTGTATGCCTCGTGTGTCCAGGATCTTGGAAGATATTGAGAGAAAGACCAGAAAGAAAACAGCTCAAATGAAGTTGGCATTTGGTACAAGAGCTTGAAAGATCTGCAAGGATCTTGAAAGATCTTAAGAGGTGAAAGATCTTGGAAGATCTCGGTCATCTTGGAGAATCTCGGAAGATCTTTCAAGATCTTACAAGAAGTCGGAAGATATTATGCAAATAAGCAACTTCACATGCACAAAATAGCTTTTGTTTTTGAGTGCCCACTGTGGACAATAATACCTGTTTTTGTTGTGCAACCACTTTTTCAAGGGGTGGATGCTAAGCTCCTCACATATCCTTGAAGAAAATGGAAGATCTGGCATCGAAAAAAAAAACTTGCCCGAGTTTCTTCAATTTTCCTTCACTTTCTTTCAAGAAACATGAAGATGTACTACCCTCAGTGGCATTTTATTTCAACCACAGATCTTGCAAGATGTTCAACTTCAAGTTGAAAAAAAAAACTAGGCTGGGATCTTCGAGGATCTGTGATTTTATTTCCACAAATGGTTCGGTGATTGCTGGCGTGCCTCTCGGATCCGCATCGATGATTGATTTCCCAACAAACGTTGAGTGACGTGGTGGATGTGGACCCCATGAATGTTGAACGTTCACCAACCCTCTCCCCTCTGCAGATGGTTCAGTATGTCCTACAAGTCAGGCCAGTGGGTTCGAAAGTACTGGGCTGCGACAATTCGAATGGAGAGATGGAGAAGTGATTGGGTGATCAAAATAGGGTGTAGTCTTTAGATGTTTACGCAGCGTAATGCTCGTTGATGAATTTAAACCGTGGGAATTGCCCATCAACTCCAACGCGGTAATAAACTCAGACCCAATGTTCAACACTACATTGTACCTTCCGAGATGCTGCACAGCGACGAGCCTGGCTGGGGAAGTGATATATAATTATAAGAACATCAGTTTTTGTTCTCAACCAGTCTTCGGGGTCTTGCAAGATGGGTGATTGCATCGGTTCTGCGGACTCTCTCAATGTTAAGTTGCTGCTTTTTGCATCCCCGAGAAAACAAATTTGCCCATGAAAAAAACATGTGTGCAAAGATCTTCAAGTTTCTTTGCAGGAATGGCCATTTCCAGGATCCTGCAAGATCTTCAAAGAAACTTGATTTTGGTGGCGGTGTCGAGATAAAAAACTCAAAATCGTTCCAGATCCTTGAAGAAGCTCGAGGATCCTGCGCACGGATCACAGAAAATCACAGATCCTCGAAGATCTGCCATAAAAAACATGCCGCTACAACAAAAAAGTATTTTTGTCCATGGTGGGCCTTCATATTTTGTCCAATAAGGACCTTCATAGTTTACAAACTGTATTTTAGCAGGGTGATCAGCCATGACTGTTTGGACACAGAATTGAGATTGAAATAGACTTCCTGGAATGAACACCCATCCCTCTTCTCAGACAGGTCGTTCTGTTGACGTGGAATGAAGGTGTGATCTGATCTGAGTCAGCGGTGGCTGCGTGCCATCAAACATGGGTTCCGTCCCGCGAACTTGCCGTTGAACAGTGAGCATCTTGACATCAATAGCCTAGGAAGGTCCATATGACTTCATGAAAAATGGCCCAGAACCAGGAAATTTTCAGCATTCTCCCAAGATGGTTCCACCACTTCAGAAATGGATTTGGACAGGTGCAGAAGTTAACAGATACAATTTCAATTATTTCAGTTCAACACCGAGTTTTCTATGTGTCTTGACCTATTTTTGCAAGCAATATATAGTATATTGGCACTGGACACCTTTTTTGAGTCCTCATTTGGATGCCTCTTGAGTGTTTCCTAGTTAGAAATATGGTCCTGGTCCTGGGACCATTTTTAGACTTGGGGTGTGGGCCGTGGCCTAGCTCGGCAAAACTCGTATTTATTTTTTTATATCGTAGGGTATCAGGGACAGGCCACAATCTCATCTACATCTTGATGTCCAAGTTACACACTACTCTGCTCACCTACAAGCTGTCTGAATTTCGATTGAGAGCCAAATGAACATGGAAAATCCAAACTCATTGGCTTGGTTTTGAACATTCTGGTCATTGAATGTTTCTGCAACAGGCAGCATAGAGAACACAATCAATGCTGCCATAGAGTGATATCCTTCTATCTCTTTCCTCTGCCCTCTACTTGCGGGCATGATAGTGCAAATTCGGTTGAACTCTTTATTCAATCACAGAGGAAATGAACCTCTCCTGGGCTCATGGTTGCAACCATATCGACCTTCAAGCCCAGATTGAGCAGGTTATGACCCAGGGCATATCTTGCCACATGGCAGATACTTGGTTAACCTTGACAATCTGGAAGGTAAGCTTTTACTTTGCCAGATTTGGACGCACAACTGAGTTCTGCTGCAACAAAAAAAAAAGATGCCCAAGGTCATACATACAACTGCTTTTTTGGATGACTCAAAACCAAGGTTGATATAATTGTACACCCTCACTCAGCCAACTCACTGAGAACATTTAGGCCATCTGTTTGATGTGGTGTGTTTCCTGCACATTCACTTCTCACCGGAATCCATTTTTGTCCACTATAACCTCCGGACTGAAGAAGGTCAGCAGTAGAATTGCCTTTTGTTTGATGTCCTTCAAAATCTAATCCAAGGCTATAAGCAAAATAGGTCAGTATATTTGTTGTCTTCCATAGATGCATATCCACTCACATCTCGCCAAGTCACAAAGTTTCATGTGAAAATCTGTTTATCCTACCTCCATGTTGTGCACCTTAACAACTTGAAGATGGAATGCAAACATGACTGGCACAAGAACATTGGGATCTAAGTACAGTACACAGTACTTGCTCACCAACAAAAGGTGCAGTTTTGACAGCAGCCAGGATTGAATTGTGCTGGTAACCTGCTGTTGCAGCGTAAAGCAGGACTCGGGCAGGGCTGGACGAGTGGATTGTCAAACCACAGGAGGCTGACAAGACCCAGAGAATTTTTTTCCCATGAGACCCCTTGCAGCATCAGTGTTCATTAGGGGCAGTCAGAGTAGATGATTAAGGCCAATTCTAGAGGGATTATGCAGGCACTTATGGCCAAGAATTATTGATGTTTAAATTGTAAATTAATCATTCCATAACTGTTGCATAATCACCTCCAGAGCTGATTGTACACAATTCTCAGTGATAATGGTGCCCATAATCACTCCAGAATTGTCTACTCTGACTATCCCTATTATTGTACATCATTGGGTAGGGTTGGAACGTTTTGAGGTAACAACTACAATAGGGTCATTGACAGTAGCCCTTTTTTGCTCCCTTTTTCTCCCCTTTTTACATTCTCATCGTTTTTGCCCTCCCCCCCCTCCCCCTCCTTTTTTTTTTCTAGTTTAGCTATGTAAAAAGGAGTGAAAAGGGGGAAAATATTGTGTCTCAGTGCACAAACCATCGAAAAGCACAAAAAAAAAAAGGCAAGTAAAAAGGGAAGAAAAAAGAGCTACTATGAAACCCCCCATCATAACTCCCTTTTCCTTCCCTTTTCATCCCTTTTTTGTATCCTTTTTCTCTCATAGGACACTGTAGCTTGCACAATAGGTCTACTAATGACCTTAAACATCTACATGGTCACAAGGAAGCCTGTGGGACTAGATTTTGAGCACCAGAAGGTTTTTATGCATAAACTTGAAAAAAAGAGAAGGAGCAGAAAAAGGGAAAGCAAAAGGAAGACAAAAAGAGATGAATGCTGTGAATAAGCCTAATGCTTCTTGCCATGAGCATGATAGAAAAAAAATGTGAATAGAAAATAAATGTACAGTTGAAGTTCGATCCCAGGGCCTGATACTGATGTCTGTGGTCAAAAAATAAAAATTATAATAAATATTCCCAAT
This sequence comes from Mycena maculata, assembly GCA_029448575.1. Taxonomy (NCBI): domain Eukaryota; kingdom Fungi; phylum Basidiomycota; class Agaricomycetes; order Agaricales; family Mycenaceae; genus Mycena; species Mycena maculata. Next base: position 4,226 of record JARJLG010000171.1, read on the forward strand.
GTGATTAGCTGCTGAGTGGGGTAACTTCGAATAGGATGGTTTGGCTCAGTTGGTTAGTGTGCTCCTTACCTTTTTCCTTCCTCGAGTTCAATCCCCACTGCTCTCTTATTTTGGCTTTTCTTTCTTTTTCACCTCACCGTCTCGTCATTATCTTCCAAATCGCCCCGGAGTATTGGATCCAATCTCCCAAGGCCTCATTTGGACAACCTTATCTTTCCACTGTCCCTGTAAAGCATCTACACTTCCTGGGTTTTCTGGATCCCAGGCCAATTTTTTTCGTATATCATCTCTATTACCTTCTCATAGCTTATTTACCCTACAGGTGGGATTGATTAGAATCTTGGTATTAAAAACTAACCATTCCAATGTGGTAACAATTTTTTTTCAGCCTGCGACGCTCTCAAACCAAGTTCCTTGTGAACTAAATAAATCAATGCTGTTCTACCCTCAAAGTATCACTGAAGGACAACAGTGGGTTCTTCGAAATCCATGCCCTTTGCATTTATAAAGCTTTGTTTTCCTGCCTGCGGCACCACCAGAACCATCTGAGATCCACACTTATGATGATGTCCCTCCACTGGGAGGCAAGTGAATCCCACTAAGTATCCAATGCTGCTCGAGGAAGGGTAGCCTTTGACACTGTTTGGACAATCATAATTATTTGCGGTTGAACGCACATGATCGAAAGAATTCAATGTGTTTATCAGTTGGATCGCGGGGGCAGGGTTGAAATGAGTTGGACATAACAGCTATGCTGTTTCTTGCCACGACCACGATGGAACAAAAAAGAAGAATGAATAGAAAAGAAATGCATCCACCAGGTACGAACTACCCTTAGAAGTAAGCTCGGCATTGGCCGATACCACAGCCACTAACTACTGTAGTTTTTCAATTCGATGGTCACGTGTCACACATATCCCTGGTCAGTGTCAAATTTTGGTTGAGGTCACACATCACTTCGGCAGTCATTGAATTGGTTTCATTGTTGGAAAAAATTACGAGTACTTATGTAATAAGTTCTCGTTCTTTTCTAAAAGTTTACATGAGGGTTTTGCAAGCTGCTTGAATCATCAGTCCTACTTTTCCAGTAGAAGGAAAACAGTGGCGGTGTTGAAGGCCTTCTCAGAGATTCCATTAATTTTTTTGTGACTATATAGTGGCTGTGCTCACGGCTAATGCCGAGTGTACTTCTAAGGTCCTGAGATCGGTGCGATACTCGTGCTTGTGGCAGATAGTGATACTGATACTAAATATTATGTAATATTTCACGTGATCTTGACGCGTCGATTCTGAGCCGAGACATCCAACAACAAAGATGCTCGGCTGGTTGCTTTGCCCCAGAAACAATTATTGGCAGACAGGCAAGGTGTCCATACATTATATCAGACCATTCTGGCCAGTAAGTCACAGGTTTGTTATGCTGTGACACCTATACAGAATCAATGATCTTAGATAGGGGCTTGATACTCTGGGAGTGCTACAGACTTGAAAAAAATGGCCAGGACTTTCAAGAACACAAAATATGGTAATTTGAATTCCCTTGGATCCATTTTCATGTTCCACAGGATTCATTTATTTTTCTGTTGGCAGAATTCCAACAAAAGGTACTGAATGATGTATCAGTGTTGTCTGGGAGTGCTGCAGGCCTAAAAAAAATGAGGATTACATGAGAGGAAACCCTATAAGGTCAAGTAACATTTCTTTGGTGGAAAGGTTTGGCAGAACTCCCAAGTTCAGTTTGCATTGACATCAGGGTGGACCGGGTCATCACAGTGTAGCCGCAGTAGACCGAGGAGATCGACTGGTCACAATGAAAGACAGTGCAACTGAGGCTCGTGTGGTGGTGGCAGCAGCAGCGGCACCAGGAGGATGTTGAGACCCAGGATATCTGTGCAGGTGACCGAGGCGGTGCTCCACTTTGGAAGCGATTGCGGAAATGGACGCGGTGGGCGACACTGAGGGGAGGAGGAGGTGATTGCATTAATGAATGGTGCGCCACGGATGTGCGGACTCGCTTCGTCAGTCCGAAAAATTGTGTGGGTACAGTGCCGATGACTGATCAGGGATCGTGTGGATGGTGGCCATGGTGGGCTCGTCATTATCCCGGCTCGAAGGGGGGGGGGATGGGCTGCGAGAAATGGGGCCATAGACGAAAGCACAGACATGTGCTGGCCAATTTTCGGCTGGGGCAAAGCCGGGGGATTGCCAATACCATGGTCAAACATTGTCAAAGATAGGTGGTGGATTGTAGGAGGAGGAGACGGCTCGGGAAAGGGGTCTGTGGCTGTGGGCAATGGAATGGAGGTGCTCACAGGGGCTCGTTGTGCTGCTTCCTCCTCAACTCCCTACTGCTCATCCAAGAGCCTCTGCGCTCTGGCCTTTTTTCTTGCCCTTTCCTTCTTTGTGCCGCTGGTCATGACAGCTTCTGACAGGTTACGAGTACTTATGTAATAAATTCTCGTTCTTTTCAAAAAGTTTACAAGGCCATTTTGCAAGTTGTGTGAATTATGAGTTACAATTTTATAGTACAAGGAAAATAGTGGCTGTGTTGAAGGCTTTTTTATAGATTCCATTAGATTCTTTCTGACTATTTAGTGGCTGTGCTCTCAGCTAATGGCAACCGTACTTCTAAGGTCCGTAGTTCGAACCTAGTGGATGCATTTCTTTTTTACTTGGTCTTCTTCTTTTCTATCGCGGTCATAGCTGTTATGTCCAAATCATCTCAACCCTGCCCCTGCAATCCAACCAAGAAACCCATTGAATTCTTTCGATCATGTACATTCAGCCACACATAATTATGTTTCCCAATACGGTGCCAAAAGCCACCCAGTGGAACTTAAATTGGCTGAGCACATGTTCCAGAATTGGATACTTACCTGGAATCACTTGCCTCCCCAATGCCAAAATTCTCCGAACTTGTTGGGATCCCAATCATATGAATTAATGAATTACCATGGCCCAAGTCAAGCAATACTGAAATATTGGGATCAGTGGCTCATGCCGTTCCCTGTGCCCTATTCACACCGGGGGCAAAAGCCAACTCACCCGGATTCCACCTGCGTTTCACTCATGTGGTCGGCAGGTGGTTGACAGCTGCCATCACCCAGACAAAGAGTCTTTGTACGGACTTAAGATTCAGCTTAACAATGTTGAATGTATTTTTTAATTAGATAGGATACATAAATACTGTTGTTGAGCAATACTTATCATGCTCTTTGTCTCCAGGTGGCCAACAACCAGTGTGACATTCACAATCAAATCTTGGCTATATTCGTCTTTGTGATTGGTAAAGTATGCCGAGGGATTTACCCAGATCTAATGAATCTATTGTGTTGTTTGGAACCATGCATCTGGTTCTTTCTCCGGTCTTTCACCCATAATTTACTGTTTGTTCCTGGAAGCTGTGAGGCAACCATGTGTACTCTCATGTCTATGCCGACCTGCGGCATGATAGATATTGATGCGGGGTTGATGATCACTGCCGTGGTGTGCTTTGTCTCATCCATTGTCAGCATCGCACAGCCGTCGGGACACATTAATATGCCACCTGGGATGGGAATATTCCCGCACATTGCCTTTGTTGGCACACAGCCATGCCTGCCCATCAAATTGGGCAGTGTACGTCGAGAGCAACCCTTAGATGGAAGTGGGACGGCAGTGTGGTGATGTGATGTGACCATACATGTGGCTGATGCGACCACATCCAACGGAAGCAAACACGTACACGTACAGAGAGCTCTCAGAGCATGGAAAATTCTGGGGCCTCTGGACAATAATTCTCTGTCTTCTGCATCGCTTTCTTGGGCTTCTCTGAGCCTCCAATACTGTGGAATTTGGCTGAAATCACTGCAAGACTAATGTGAGAGTAACTGGCAGCTTCTCCGGTGTTCCCCGCATGTCCCAGTGACGCTCTAGAGCCTTAGCAGCCCATGGGATATGCAAAATCACAAGGGCCGGCCCACCGTATGCATGTCACATGCGAAGCTCGACGGATTTGAGCCATGGGACATGCACGGTACTTTCCGTGCTCCATGTAAGCTTCCAACGAGGCTACGGCTCATTGTGTCAACAACCTGTGACACCTCTCTTGGCTGGCTAAGGCCCTCGACGCTGTCATCTCTTAGGTTCCCGATGTGTTCTACCCTTTCGCTGTCTTCCCGAACGCTACGCGGTGCCATCAGCATCGGTGTTGCGCCATCAAGACTATTGCCTATTCTACGGCTCATTTCGCAGGGCATCCAGACGTAGAGCCCTGGTTCAATGAACCCGGTGCATGCTCTCTTTGAAGAGGATATAGCGCCGGAAGCTCATTAGTCTTTGGTGGGTTATTTCCTCTCGCCTGTCATTTGACTTGTGGGTACTCATCGTCAAAATAAATAATCATTCATTCATGGCACGTTCCCATGGTCCTGTGTGTTCATATGCGGACCTTTTTCCTTGTTTCTAAATTTGTACTGATCTGGAACGGCGAATATATCCTGAGGATGTCACATTTTAGTGAGTCTCCTTTGAGCATACAATGTCTTTTCCTGATACATGTACCTTCAGTTACAATGTATAGTCTAGCCCAATGAAAATACTCTTTTTATCTCTCACTGACTTTAAGTCCCGTTACACAAAGGCCCTACATCCAAAACTCTTCATACAGAATTGATACACGGCCAGTAAGTGTGCTATCCTCTGATTCATTACGTGCCGTGCTTACGTTGTGAAATAGACACAGTCACACATACTTCCTTCAGCAAATGTGCAGTATCCAAAGCAATCAAGGGAAGAGAAGGAATTCGTGGCTCGAGATGTGCATGGCGAGCGAAGGCGAAGCACGCTGGAAGGGGGTTTGTAGGAGTACCTATAATCTCGCAATTTTAGGTGAGTCTCTTTTGATCGGGAATGATTGCTTATATCTTTATTCCCTGTAGTATAGCGACAATGTTTGCATGCCAATGTCTTATGAACCCGCAGCCCACATTCACATGTGGATGTGGACACAGTTGCGGTTGCTGATCCTTCGATGTGTCCTCATGACAAAACACTAGTCAATGTGTTCACGGACCTGCAATGGCGTGTTTCATCTTTGGAGAATGGTCAGAGGGAGTGCGCATACGTGAATTTAATTGAGTTACATCTGGTAAAATTATTTCGCTTGAACTAGGTTACTGCAATATTAAGAGCATTTTTGCACTCACAGTGAGACTCTACTGCACCTGGTTCATTTATCAAGGGCCTCGATTCTGCGCTCAGGCTATTGCCGCGACATTTTATGTACACTATCTTCGACACAATCACGTGGAACGATGGCGGCCAACCTTCTACGCGTCCTCGCAACAGAACGCGAGGCACTTTATTACGTTTGAGACATGATTGGGCCACTGAAATTTTCTTTCTTGACCTTCACACAGCTAGCCTTCCCTCTCACAATGACTGAATAGCCGCATCCGGAAGCTGTGCCCAAACATGACCCAGACGACAATGCTGATGAACAAAAGGTGCAGACACACTGCAATGGTTCATGTCTCAGATCATAGGTAAGTAACTCCTATTTTCCTTGTAGACTCCATCTTGAAGACTCCGACTCTCTGGAGGAGCATATACATATTATCATGGCTGGGAGACTTCCCCAAAGACGATACCTCTGACCAAGCAGCAAGATTCGTAGAGCGCATTGCATGCCAGTATAGCTGACAGAACTCGGTCTAATCACGTTCGGTAATCCTCTGGATTTCTCTGTTTGTCCAGTTGATGATCTGTGCAGAATTATCAAGGCATATATTAGACATCATCTACGACACAATCCGAATTGGAACGCGAAGGAAGTACAGTCGACTATCTCACAATGCATGATATTGAAATGCATAAATTTGACAATGCATAGGATTAACTGGGAACCATCTCGGGAGACGGGGAAATTGGCTGGGAATGCATATTGCATATTGCATACAGATTTTGGACCCAATATGCATTTTCAGGTGTGAAAACAGGTGGTTGGGAGTCAAAATAAGACATTTTTAGGGTGATTCTGAACTGGCTGGTGAGACTGAAAGTGAGGAAAGCTAAACAAAGAGGTTGAATTCACATCAATATGCAATGCTTAGAGATTCCCACCAGCTGTCGAGCTTTGAGGCCAAAAAGGAAGTTCAATCCCATCAGATGACGGGTCAAAATCACGGATGTAACGGAATGTCACACCTTGTCACAGTTCTGTGATTGCATAAACCTGACAATGCATACAACCCTATGTCTCCTGACCATATGCATTGTGAGATAGTTGACTGTATCTGCTCAGACCCCGAGGGACATCAACATATTTATTACCCAGAAATGTGGTCCAGTTGAAAAAGGGCAAAAGGTTAGATTCAATCTCTGTATTTTTTTGTGTCAATTCGAAGACCCACAATTTTATCAGTACGCCACGGTGGTATCTACAGGAGCTACGCTGACGTTGTGGTACAAAACAATTCGTCCGAACGAGAGCATTGTTGAGTGGCGGATGGATGAAGAAAATAAGGCCTGGTATTTATTTTTCCATGCATAATATGGGGATAGTTGATTTGATATACCAGGTGAGGCCTTCTGACACGATCTCCGGAAGTTTCGGGCTTCATGATTGGCCTAGAGAAGACCAAAGCAAAGACATGAGCTGAAAAGTAGCCAATTCCTGCTGTCATTCATGCCCGAGAGCGCGTAGATGGTCCAACTGCCTCTTTTGAATACTTTCGCCAATACTCAAGGTGCCGAGTGATTCTGACAGCTTGGGAACAACAGATATATTGATATTATAATTCCTGAGTTCATCAGCCCTGCCCGTCTTTGTGAGCCGCTGGGATTTTTCGGTGATGTTTTTATTAGCCTCGCCAATCCAGAATTTCAGAAGATCTCCGGTCGCATTGGCCAAGGTAAGAGCATTCATTTCTGTGGGAGAGGTTGCCATGCTGAACGGCGAGGGTCCGATCGACGCGCAAGGGTGGCGAAGATCCGTCATCTAAGACGCCGAAAGGAGAAAAGAAGTTACTTCATCTGTTTCTACTTGTTGTTTGACTAAATACTCTCGTCTTCCCAACGGCAAGAACTCGTTTCGTTCCCACGTAGAATTCGAGGGCGCATCGTTGAAACTGAAGTGGCGCATCAATTTCTCAACTGCGCCAGATGTAAAATAGTCTAAATATACAAAATGCAGGACCAGAACATGTTTTATGGAAGATATATGTTAAAAGAGAACAAGGTCACAGGGAACTGTTACAAATATTTTGATCCCTGATCATAGAGGAACGGTGTCTGGAGTCCGGGAGGCGGCCGCGCTCGAGGCGTATCGCCACCGTGTCCCCCACGAGAACAAAGCACATCGCGGCAACCCCGCATCAATATATATCATGCTGCGGGTCAGCATAGACATGAGAGTACACGTGGGTGCCTCATAGCTTCCAGGAACAAACAGTAAATTATGGGTGAAAGACTGGAGAAAGAACCAGATGCATGGTTCCAAACAACACAATAGATTCATTAGATCTGGGTAAATCCCTTGGTATGCTTTACCAATCACAAAGACGAATATAGCCAAGATTTGATTGTGAATGTCACACTGGTTGTTGGCCACCTGGAGACAAAGAGCATGATAAGTATGGCTCAACAACAGTATTTATGTATCCTATCTAATTAAAAAATATGTTCGACATTGTTAAGCTGAATCTTGAGTCTGCTCAAAGACTCTTTGTCTAGTTGATGGCACCTGCCAACCACCTGCCGACCACATGAGTGAAACGCAGGTGGAATCCGGGTGAGTTGGCTTTTGCCCCCGGTGTCATCCACCAACGATCAGTGAGTGGTGAAAATGACAGTACAGGAGCTTAGTTGAGTGAGCTCTTCTGGAAGACAAGAAAATTTCACTGGTGATCTTCACAGGAGTGAAGAGAACGAATAGATGATGCAGTTGAGTAACCCTCAAGCAGCACGTGCAGTGTGCCTTCATCAGTACACTTGTATTGGATATGTAGATCAAGCTGATTCAACTAGGAGTCTAGATCTAGACCTGAATCTTGGATAAGTGTCGTTATTCTCTGCAGCTCCAATGATACAGGATGGAGTTTGTTTCAGGTGATATGATATATACTCAGATTACCCAAATGATCTATGCAGCGCTCTCAATCTCAGTGCTGTAACCTCTTGTCTGCTCGTTCCATTTTTTGTTCCGTTTTTTGTTCTCCGCCATCCACTTTGTGTGAGCGAAGTTTTGGCACTCAGGCAGTGGTGCAGTGTGAGCCGGCTCCACGCACCAACTCCGGAAACTCGTAATATTTCTCACGACAACAGAAGTGACTAGCGGAGAAGGAGGATATTCCCAACGAGCATATTCAAAACATTAAAAATGGATGGCACCACCGGGAGTCGAACCCGGGTCATCCGCAATAACAATCTGTTGTGCATGAAGTAATCTGTGGTGTAACACCTATGCTACGGCACCGATGGCCACAGAGGTTGTTTAGAGAACACATTCCGTCATGAAATGATATTAGCTGATGTTAAGATTTGGCGGTCCAAACCGCCACTCCCTCTTAAGTATTCCGCTCTTAAGTTGCGCGCCCACAGGGGCAGCCAGGGCCACCCCCACCCACCACCCTCGCATCTTAAGTGCTCCGCTCTTCAGTTGCGGGCCCACAGGGGTAACCACGGCCATAGCCACCCTCGCACTTGAGTCCCGAACTTACACTCAAGTTGCCGATACACTTAAGTCCCGCAGGACTGAAGTTCTCGCTGCAAGACTCAAGTTCTTGTTAGACCAAGATAAATTCTGAATTACATCGTAGATACAAAATGAACGCGTACCATATACAATAGTACATTTGATGTACGTTATTATTCAAGATCGAAAAGAGTGTGTACGCGCTGCACGTGCGTTCAAGACGTGCAAACCAAATTGTAAAGGTCTCGGGTCGCGCTCGAGGCCGGGAAGGGGATCCTGCCTCAAATGAGGACAAAGATAGATATAAAAAATGACCAACACACCTGTGAATGACCTCTCCCATCGCGTCCAGGACCCACACCATCTTGGCTTCCAAATTCGCCCGGCCGCCGATGGAAGGAAACTCGAAGTATTCGCGGTGGGAGACGCCGCACGTGCACCGGCGCATGGCGCAGACGCCTCCCTCCCGGAAAGTCACCAGGTGAAGAAACCATTCTGCAAAAAGAGGTCCATCAATGAGTGGGAAATGCAGAAGAAGAAAAAAAACGTACCTGCGTAGCATCGTCTGCAGACAACGTAGTGACAAATCCACACATGCGTTTGAGTGTCGCCTACATCGCACCCGTGGTACTCGGTTTGGCGCGTTTCCATCCTGCAAGAATGCCCCACTTTGAGCACGCAGTGGGCCAGCAGCTCCGGCCCGTCTATCTTTCCGCTTCAAAATGCATCGACGTCGTCGTTGTCGAAGCAGGCGACAATGTAGTCGGAGCCCTCACCCTCGTTGACAAATGGGTGGAGCCGGCGCTTCTCCCGAAAATGGTGGATTTTCCGTTCGTAAAACAATCAGATTTTCGTCCTAGTGAAAAAAAAAAGCTTAAAGCCGTGTGGGAGGGCCCTCATCTGCCGGTATACTGTACAGGGGGGTACCAAAGTGAGTTCAGGCCGCGACTCCTCGTCCTCGGGGCCATTCGGAAGTGTCGGGTCTCGAGGAGGGCCGAAAAAAGGCAGGAAAATTGAAAATCCCCAGAACAGCCTCAGAGACTGCTGAACCTGCCGGTGAAGAGGCAGACGGTCAAGGGAAGCCACAAAGGCTTTAGAAAGCCCACAGAGGTTGGATGAGGTCCTGTGGAAGCCAAAGAGGTGGGAGGAGGAGGAGGGAGGAGGTGGAGGATGGCTGCAGAGAACAAAGGCCTAGTGCGAGAGAATGTGTCAAGTGCGAGAGAATCCAGTGATATCACAGCAAAAGAGAGGAAATGCAACCCTAGGCAAGTGAGACAGCCCAAAGAGAGGCCGACACTCAGTCCCAGCGGCGGTCTCGTCGTGGCCGATGACGGGAGCGACACGGTGTACGGCGTTACGGCACGCGTGGGAAGGAATCCCGAATCGGCCCCGATCGGCCGATGGATGGCAGAAGGCGCTCCCCGCTGCCGCTACTGCGTACTAACCGTTGCGGTAGGCTCGGGGTGCGCCCCTCCACCCCGGCGTCAGACACGGCCCTCTCGTATGCGGCCTCGGCGCGTATGTCGTCCGCGCGCGCCGCTCGCTCAAACACGGGCCTTCTCGCTGCCAGCAGGCGCAAGACGTACTCGGACTCCCTCCCAAGGGGGTGGCGGCGGGTTGCGGAGGTGAAGCATGTGCGAGAGCACGGTGCACGCGAGGCGCAGGTGCGCGGGCTTGTCATCCATTCGGTGCCGTTCCACGTGCGCGCCTTGGTTTGGTGTGGCGCAGAATCTGACTTGTATGATACGGCGGGCTCCTCCGGTGAGTCGGAATTGGAGGTGGAAGCAGGGTAAAGAGAGAAATTGAGCGGGTGGACGGGGAAAGAGAGCCCCTGGCGCTCGTTGTTCGCCGAGCGCGGCGCGTGCCAGTGCTGTGTCACGGTGTCCTTGTCTCAGGGCTGCGCTTCCGTTGCCGCTTCCTTCCCTTCAAGCGCGCGCCCATCAACTATTCCTCCCCATACGAGGTGAGGGCGGTTTCGCGTAGGGAAATGCCGCGGCGCTTGGACATTGCGGTGGGCAGGAGTTGACCATCGCCCGACCTCTCCCCGATGCCGCCATGTACTCGCAAACTTGAGAGGGGCGTAGATGATGTCGTGAGGTTGCATTGCAACGCACAGCACCATCCAAACTTGAGTGCCGTCCATACTTAAGACGCGCCAAACTGAAGTGCAGAGGCGCGGTGGCTGTGCAACGACGACCAGCACGACCACGCCGCCAACGCGGTTTTCGAGCACAGGGGGCAGATACGGGTGACCTAACGCACGTCTGGCGGCCGCCTGGGAGCACGAGAAGAACTTCAAAGTGCTGAAAGGCCGATTCGATGACATAAGACTGCTGCTACCGCTTTAAAAATCCTTGTATGCCCTATGTATACCCTAATACGTGCTGAATAAACAATGAATATCCTGAGGGATCGTGGCACTCACCATGTCATCCATCCACTTGAAGACCACGTCCCGCCACCCGTCGATCTTGGTGACCAGCTCACCAAAGGTGGTGGCTGAGACCCAATCGTGATGTGCGCCCGACTCGGAGCTCTTGAAGATCACCTTCGCGTTGTGCTCCAGGTGCTTGTACATGGCGGCTTGCATCCGAGCGAAAGTTACTGAGCCATTGAGGCCCCCGTTCCGCTGCTCCTCACGATCTGCAAGTCCCGCCCACACAACACTATCGCGGCGGAACCTCTCAATCACACGCATGAGCTCCGCATGCTTGCGTTCGTACTGCTCCAACCAGCGGTACATCTCTGCTTCCGCCCGGAACCACTGTACTCGGTCGCCTGGTACATTGTTAGCATATGACGGATACTAAATAAATATGTAATACCACTTACTTTGCCTTTTGTACTCGGCCAATTTAGTGTCGTCGCCCAGATTCTGTCCCCTCGTCACACGTTCCAGCCAAATCCAGCCATCCAACTTCTTCTTTTTCTCCTTCTGCTTCCCCTTCTGCTTCCCCCGCTGTTGCTTCCCCTGCTTGGACGGCGACATGTCCAAGTTGCTGTCCTCGGCCTCCGATGCCAACGACTCCACGACTACGTCGTCTGGAGTAATATCCTTGAGACGTTTGGGTGCACGCTGGGACCTCTTGAAACCTGGAGATACGTTAATGCCAATAAGAGACTTTGTAGGACGGTGCTACCGTACCTGAGCGCTTCAGTGTCTGAGTACCCGCCAATAACTGTGGTTCGTCCTCGCTATCTTCCTCCCTGTTTTTTGAGGACAGCGCCGAAGCCACCACTGCGTGCGATATCGTCACCCCGCTCTGTAAATACCAAGCCGTCCCATCGAACAACCTGGAGTCCCCCCTCGCACGATGTAAGTGGGTTTCCTTCCTGCATTGAAAGGGTTGCTCAGGTTCAACGGTCTAAATATGCAACTGCCAAAATCCCCCCTATCGAACGACTGAGTTACACCTAACTCACAAAGTGAGATTAAGCACGACTAAACCGACAATAGACAGACTCCAACACCAACACACTCCCTTAATGACCTTGATGCACTGACGAGATTCGGGTCTTTTTGGACACAAGTATAGGTCCAAGGAAACCACGAGTAAACATATTTGTCACGAAAGTATTCAATTCCCGTTCCCCCAAGGGTGGCTAAGTCTCAACTAGTTTCTTGAAGTGGCGTTCAAGACACAACCTGAATTTATCGGTTGGTTCCCAACGTGGATTTAAGTTTCCCAACTATGCAGATATAACGGCTCTAGACCGGTTTGTTTTTGGTGGACTATTAATCTGGTGGGCTGTTTAGACCCGGTTGTTTGGCTCACGCCTTATTCCACTGACTTGGCTCGCGCCTCAAACTTGCTTGGCTCGCGCCCCGTAACTATGGCTCACGCCTCAAAACACACACAATGGCTCACGCCTCGGACTTGGTATGGCTCACGCCCCGTAACTGACACTTATAAATCCCACTGATACTATTCCAAAACCGAACTTAAATTCTGAGACTAATTGACAGCCAAAGATTCAAGCCTAAACTTCAACTCCGTACGCAAGGGCTGTATTGCTCCTCACTTTCTGGGGTCTGGTTCAGTCCCGTCCTCCCTAGTTCTGCCCTCCTTATATACTGTACAAAAACTATTACATGTGCGTGATTACTAGGCTTCGGGTATTCTACTTAATTAATTAGCCTGAAATCGGTATCAGCGGAGCGCGTTCTGGTGTTCCTATTCGCTACTTGAGCCCTCCTATATGTTTGTCTAATGACTCCCGTCGATCAGGGGATTATATGTGTACTTAATCCCCTGAATAGGATAATTGACTCATATCTTTCTCTGTGGTAGATGCCTCAACTTCTAGTATCGTTGACTGGATTGTATGGTTTAATACCTTTCCAATGATACCCCAGATGCCCTTAATCGGTATCCAGAAACACGCAGTACAAGCTTAATCCGGCCTGCAGCTTATCGGGTGATCGCACTGTCGCGGATCCGGTGTATAAGAGTAATAATTGTAGGTCCAGGCCTTGATCAGGTGACCCATCGCGTCGCGTCGGGTAAGCCAAAGTCGTTGATGTGCGGGGTGTTTTTGCACTTGTGAAATTGGTGAATTTCAAGTTTGAGTCGTTGTTATTCGACGCAGGACGCCGCCCGGCTGTGCATCGGGAAACCCGCGGACTTGGAAGGGTCACGTGGAGCGTAACACCTCGTGCAGCGCTGGTGTCAAGCAAGTTGAAGACACCATGGAGACGCGTTGCAAACGTGTTTTGCTGTGTAGATGTCACGATTTAGACGCTATCTAATCGCGACAACACCTTATCTAAGCGCTTAATCAACCGCTCGTCTATTTAAACATCGAGGCTATGCTTGAGTCATCAGTGATCGGACAGCCAGGGATCGGGTTCTCACAGGAACATGCCGATGAAGCACGACGGATTGGTGATTGGACAGCTGACAGGTGTCATGGCTGCGGACATGTGGAGTGTGCATGGGCATTACTCAGAACACATGGCTTTGGGACGTTTATTACTCAGAACACACGGTTCTGGCATGTTTATTATTCAGAACACATGGTTATGGTGCTTGTTGCACATGGACGCTCTATTGTATATATTATTAGCACTAGTTACATAGCCACAGTCAAACAGTATAAGTAGTGTAGCTAGTCGCATGTATTCCTTAGTCTTTTATTCCATCATACTTCGAGCCTCACTCTTACCTGCTACATCTGAGAACGCAACGTGCGACCTCTCAGACTAGTATTTGAGCCTTGAGCGTGACATAATAAAAGACTACCCTTCATACCTTCGTACCGCCCCTACCCTCCGACCTCCTTTCCCTTTCCCCCCCACCCTTTTCCACTACTTGGATTCGTACCTCTATTTGGACTCTCGTATTTGAAGTTCCATTTCCATTACTCCCCACCCGCCGATTCCCTACCTCGTCCACAGCGAGTCTAAACAAGTGCAGCACCAGTCGTTTTCGGTTTACCGAACAGACAGACGCTAGGCCACGGGAAACGTTGAGTCCGTCCCAAGCCACATAGCAGTCGCAGGAGTGCCAGCCGGAGCTTCGGGGAAGACTGCCTCGCTATCGCCGGGGGTGTTGTAGAAGACCTGGGGTAGTTCTGTCGCAAGAGACCGTTGCGATTCCACTAACCGCTGAGTGCGGATTCGTACCAACACAGTGACCTTCCGCGCCCCATCCACCTCCTCTTCGTCGGGAACCTCATCCCCGTCGACTTCCTTATACCGTTCCGCCGAACTTCCTACTTTCACCCCGTTCGACCGATTTTACTCCGCTCTCGCCCAACCACCTCGCCCGTCGCTCATATCACCAATGGCCGACGAAGACCAGAACCAGGGCACCACCTCTCACATGCCCGCCATGGATCTCGACCCCGCCCCGAGAGAGACTAGGTCCTCTCGGATCACCCTCGCCCGACTCCCCCCCACTTTCGACGGCTCTGACAAGAGCAAGTGGGAGACTTTCCTCGACGCCCTTCTTAATTACCTATGGGCGTACGACTCGGAGTTCGACTCCGAAAAGAAGAAGATCGCGTTCACCCTATCGTTATTGGGGCGAACCGATGGTGCCTCGTGTCCAGCTACCAATTGGGCACGTAATTGGCGAAAGCGCATGCTGCGCGAGGGGCTTGATAGCCTCTACCACTTCGATGATTTGATCTCGGATCTAGAAGCGACGTTCCAGGACAAGAACGTCAAGCAGACGGCGCACATGCGCCTTACGACAACACGGCAGGGAAAGACTCCCCTGGCCGACTTCATCCAGGCGTTCGAGTTGAACGCTGAAGAAGCGGGGTATGCCCCCAACGACAAGGACACCCCCCACAACACCTTCCTAGTGGAAACACTAGAAGGCCTCGTCGAGGAGGCGGTGCGCACCCAGCTGTATGCGGGTGGAATTGAGGTCCCGGAGGATTACGCGGGACTCAAGAAGAGGCTGACGGTGATCAGCCGGGTCATGGAGCGGGGGAAACTCCGAGCGGCTCAACAGAGCCGGATGTTCTGGGCCCCGGTGCGCGCACAAGCGCCGGCTGCCAAGACATCACCGGGGTTCGGGCCGGCACCCAACCTCGCGAAGAAGATCGGGCCGGGGGAGACCGCCCCGATGGATGTGGATCACACGCGGCAGACGCCGCGCGTTTTTAAATGTTACAACTGTGGCAAGGAGGGCCACATGAAGCGGGAGTGCCCGGAGCCTCCCAAGTCTAAATTCAATATCCGGTCCTTCAAGACCGATGACCACTCGCAGGAGGACCTGCAGGCTCTCGCAGCCGTCCTTCGCGAGAAGGGTTTTTAAAGGGGCCCCCGCTTGCGGCCAAAGCCGGGCACCCTGCGGACACGGACAAAGTCGCTCCAACGACGAACATTATGCCTACCAACATTTTTACTTTACTGCCCGAACTTAATATTAGCAATGTAGTTACCAACCCGGCTGATGATATTTATACCCCAGAAAATACTAGTCTACGAAAGAGCATAAACGATTTCCTAGTAGCTAGTGTAGAAAACAAACAAAAAATACGTATCTTGGAGAATCAGAATCGGAAACGTAATTTAAAGAATCGCAGAATGGACGAAGTAAATAAGCGTTGGAGTGCATTCAAAAAGGCCCCTGGAACCCAAACCAGTGCAAAAAATAGTGAGACGAAAAAGGACGGCGATGCCGTGAGGGCTCAATCCCAGGATCGGGAGGAAGCGCCCAAACAAAAGAAAACACGCGTGACGCTGAGTCAAAAGAAGACACAGGCGGCGCAGAAGTCGGCACAGCCTGAGGATCGGCTTGCCAAGGAGATGAAGGAACTCCAGAAGCAGAGGCGGCATCACGAGATGTTAGTTCCCGTTACGCTGACTGCGTTGGACACCGGGAAGACGCGCGCTGTCAAGGCTCTTCTCGATAACGGTTGCACTACCACGTGCATCGATCGAGATTATGCCAAGGCAGAAGGCTTCGAGCTCCACGAGCTTGACGTGCACATTGTCGCCCGCAATGCAGACGGAACGGAGAACTCTCGGGGAAAGATCACTCACTACGTTGAGTTGATGCTTTCGGTCGGATCCCACGTTGAGCGCCAACGGTTCTTGGTCACAGGACTAGGCAAGGCTCGCGTGTTCATTGGATACAATTGGTTGTTCAAGCACAACCCCGAGGTAGACTGGCGATCCCAAAAGATTGTGTTCAGTCGCTGTCCGCCTGAATGCAACATGCATGGCACGGAGTACCGGACAGGGATGTCCGCGGAGGAAGAGAAGTTGGAAGACGGCGAGTCGATCCTATTGGTCGACTTTGCAGAACAGATTGATCTGCGTGCGCACGGATCACAGGCGCAGCAGATGGCAGAGGAAGCAAATCGTGGGAAGGAGCGCATGGCCGAAGGAAAGGTCCCGGAGGAGTACCACGAGTTTGTAAAGGTGTTCGCGAAGGAATCATTTGATGCCATGCCCGAGAAAAGGCCGTGGGATCACGCAATCGAGCTTAAGCCAGGATCAAAGGCTGTAGACTGCAAGATCTATCCGCTCTCGGTCACGGAACAGGGGAAGTTGAATGAGTTCCTGGAGGAGAACTTGAAGAGTGGGAGGATCCGACCCTCGAAGTCGCCGATGGCTTCGGCGTTCTTCTTCATGAAGAAAAAAGATGGCAGCCTACGACCAGTCCAGGATTACCGGAAGCTCAATGAGATGACAATTAAAAATCGTTATCCACTTCCGCTAATCTCGGAGCTCGTAAATAAGCTCCGCGGCGCCAAGTACTTCACGAAGTTGGATATCCGATGGGGGTACAACAACGTGCGGATCAGGGAGGGAGATGAGTGGAAAGCGGCGTTCAGGACGAACCGAGGGCTGTTCGAGCCGCTCGTGATGTTCTTCGGCCTGACGAATTCCCCGGCAACGTTCCAGACAATGATGAACGACATCCTTCGAGAGCTCATAAATGAGGGAAAGGTCATAGTCTACCTGGACGATATCCTTATCTTCACCGACAACTTGGAGGAGCACAGAGCACTGACGAAGCGGGTACTTAAAATCCTGCAAGACAACAAGCTCTTTCTCAAACCAGAGAAGTGCGACTTTGAAAAGACGGAGATCGAGTATCTAGGAGTCATCATTTCCTACAACTCGATGAAGATGGACCCGGTGAAGATCAAGGGCGTGACGGAGTGGCCGGAACCAAAGAACCTTAAGCAGACACAGGCGTTCTTGGGTTTCACAAACTTCTATCGCCGCTTCATCCGAGGATATGCGGAGATAGCGAAGCCGATGACAAGGCTGACCGGGAAGGAAGGCTGGAGTTGGGGAGAGGAGCAGAGGAAGGCGTTCCAAAGGCTCAAGGATCGCATCGCTGAAGACGCCGTACTGGCGCTTCCCACGGATCACGGGAAGTTCCGAGTCGAGGCTGACGCATCGGATGGAGCTATAGGAGCGGAGCTCGCACAGGAGCAGGAGGGCGAATGGCGCCCTGTTGCTTTCATGTCTCATGGACTCAATGAGACTGAGCGGAACTACGAGATCTACGACAAAGAGATGCTCGCGATCATGACCGCGCTGGACGAGTGGCGGGAGTTGTTGATGGGCGCAAGCCAAACATTCGAGATCTTTACTGATCATCAAAATCTCGAATATTTCAAGAAGCCTCAGAAGGTTAATCGCAGACAGGCCCGGTGGATTCAGGAACTGGCGGAGTTCGATTTCACATTGCACCACCGGCCTGGAGCGTTGAACAAGAAGGCAGATCTCTTATCTCGGAGATCGGATCACGACCAAGGGAAAGACGACAACGACAATGTTGTTCTGCTGAAGCCAGAGTATTTCCGAGCACAGGACATAGTGCTGGAAGGGCCGGAGGCAGGGATCTTGGAAAAGATAATTAAGGAGAAGAAGATCGATAAGAGCGTTAAGCTGGCGCTCGAGAAAAAGCTACCAGCCTGGGAAAAGAAGGACAATATTATATATTACAACGGACTTATATATGTACCCCGGAATCAGGAGTTGCGCGATAAGATTATCGGACTCCATCACGACCTGCCCATGCTCGGCCATCCCGGAGAGAATCGCACGCAGGAAATGGTGGAACGTAATTATTGGTGGCCGAGACTGGGAAACCAGGTCGCCGAATATATAAAGGCCTGCGAGGCTTGCCAAAGGACTCGAGTGCGCCGGTACAAGCAGGGAAAGCTTAACCCGCACAAGATCGCTGAGGGACCTTGGCAGATTATATCTATGGATCTTATCGGTCCGCTGCCGGTCAGCAATGGCTTTAACGCCATCCAAGTCTGGGTCGACACTTACACGAAGATGCTCCATTGCGAGGCAACGAACATGGAGCTGACGAGTGAAGTTGTCGCCCGACTTACCCGGGACCGCGTGATTCGATATCACGGCATTCCCCGTAAAATTATATCGGATCGGGACACTCGATATTTATCCGGGTTCATGCGAGAGCTTAACCGGCTTCTCGGCATAGAAATGAACCCGAGCACGGCATATCATCCGGCGACAGATGGCCAGACGGAGCGAATGAATCAAGAGATTGAGAAATATCTCCGAATCTTCGTCAACCACCGGCAGTCGGACTGGGCTGAGTGGCTTGCCCTGGCCGAGTTCACTCACAATGACAAGACAAGCTCGTCGACGAGCATGTCGCCTTTTTATACGAACACGGGATACCACCCCTGGAAGGGGATAGAAAACTCAGTCGAGTCGCGCAATGAGGCCGCGAACGACTTCGCACAGAAAATGAAGAGGATCCGCGATGAAGCGTCGGTCGCTCTTGAGAAAACCCAGAAAAAGATGAAGAAGTATTATGATGCGCATAGGCGCGAGGCGCCTGTATTTAAAGTCGGTGACATGGTCTGGGTGGAAGGAGAGAACATAGAGACAGATCGACCGACAAAGAAGATAGATGATCTCAGGCTGGGCCCTTACGAGATCCTACAGAAGGCCGGGGCTTCGGCGTGGAAGCTGAGATTGCCGGAGACGGACCAGACATATCCGGTCTTCAACGAGGCACTTCTCACGCCTTACGTGGAGCCGCCCGAGGGACGGAAAGAGAAGCGGCCGGGACCGCAGATCGTGCAGGGACAGAAGGAGTACGAAGTGGAGGAGATTCTTAACCACAGGAAACATGGGCGAGGATACCAGTATTTAATCAAGTGGAAGGGATACCCTATCGGGGAACGGAACTGGGAGCCAACCCGGAACCTTAAGAATGCACCGGACATTCTCAACAAGTACAATGCAGAGCATGACTTGCGCCGATGGGCGGAGGACCTGATTGCCGGAAGGTCAAAGGAGAGCAATGACGCGCTGGCGGCAGAGCTCAGGAAATTAGGCTTGATGCCACCAAAGGAAGCGCTAGGCGCCAAGTCCCCAGGAGATGCCCAGGAACAGCCACAGACCGAGGGGATTCCGGTCTTGCCGCTGGGGCATTGGGATTATCTTATCAAGCGGTATAAGCCGAAGCAGGAGTCGGCTGATTATCCAACTCGCTATCTATACGACCCAATCACAAGACGAAGGATGATCGTGGAGAAATTCCCTAACGAAGGATGCTCGCGCGGTACTTCAGTCGAAGTTTAATTATTCCACGGTCGTCGGGACGCCGACCCTAGGAGGGGGGTAATGTCACGATTTAGACGCTATCTAATCGCGACAACACCTTATCTAAGCGCTTAATCAACCGCTCGTCTATTTAAACATCGAGGCTATGCTTGAGTCATCAGTGATCGGACAGCCAGGGATCGGGTTCTCACAGGAACATGCCGATGAAGCACGACGGATTGGTGATTGGACAGCTGACAGGTGTCATGGCTGCGGACATGTGGAGTGTGCATGGGCATTACTCAGAACACATGGCTTTGGGACGTTTATTACTCAGAACACACGGTTCTGGCATGTTTATTATTCAGAACACATGGTTATGGTGCTTGTTGCACATGGACGCTCTATTGTATATATTATTAGCACTAGTTACATAGCCACAGTCAAACAGTATAAGTAGTGTAGCTAGTCGCATGTATTCCTTAGTCTTTTATTCCATCATACTTCGAGCCTCACTCTTACCTGCTACATCTGAGAACGCAACGTGCGACCTCTCAGACTAGTATTTGAGCCTTGAGCGTGACAGTAGATGGATAGCCCGTAACCATGAGAAGACAGGCTATGCATGTCCGGGCCCCCGAAACCAAGGAAACCCCAAGGGAACGCACTGGTTCAATGAAATAACCATGGAATTCCCAAGGCAGCGGGGGTCCAGGCTCAGTCATGGGCCGTAACATAGGAACGAGGGACTACTGGACCAGGATTTACATTAGTTGCATATTATTTGGAAGGTACAAACAGTAGGGGTATATAAGTCGAGTGAAATGTGGTAGTTGGACAGAATTCTACGCCCGGGTTTACCACCTGTGTCTTTTGGCTCGCTCTCTATCGAAACGCTACGCTTTTACGGGAACACTACGGATTTTACGGGAACGACTACGAAATTGTTGAACGGAACAGAACACTACGGGATCGACTACGAGTTATTGTGATTTTTGGGTTTCAAAGCTACGCGACACACACACACTTTCCTTTTCACCTATTCCAAATTCGCACTCGTGGTTTCCTGCCACGCGAACCCCCGAACACAACACAAAGCTTTGATTTTGGTTTGATTTAGGTTGAAGCCTTTCATTTCAAGGTTTCCACCAGGCGAACCGATTTCAATCCTTTCATCGTGTAAACAACTAGATGTTTCCCTCCCGAATAAGGTTCCCAGCATGCCAATAAATGCCAGAGGTGGATAATATGATTCTCCCTTTGATAGTGAGCATTGCTTTGCCTTCCCACGTATAGAGGGTGTTTCAGGACTTTGATGTATGGGCTTTGAGCCTTAATCCGGATTCAACCCTCAAGTGTTCAGAGGCGTTGTCCCCAGGAATAAGCTGTTATTGCCAGTTTAGGATGATAATGCAATATGACTCTTGGCTGCACGTTTGGAGCTCACGCCAACCCAGCGCTGAATGTCATGCATTCGTAAAATTGGAGGTTTCGCAAATTTCGCGGCTTATCAGCGTGTGTCCCGGTGGTCCATCGGTGGATAGGGCTCTTCGTCATCCTTCTCCATGTGGCCCAAATGGACCAGGGCAGCCCGTGCCCGGTTGTACATCGTGATCTCGAACGCCTTCATTAGTTCCGCTTTTTGAAGGTTCCACTGCGAACGTGTAATCCCCGCCTGGCCCTGGTAATCGAGATCCCTGGCCTTCTTGACGGCGGACAGCGCCAGAGACGCGGCTCGGACAGCGAGAATTCCGCTGTTGGCCTCACTACACCGCAGCTTGATTTCTGCCTCCCGCAGCTCCGAGTCCTCGTCGTTCGCACCCCGCTGTCCATGCTTCATCCGGTATGATGGGAGTTGGATCGCCGTTAATTCAGGCTCGTCTACGTCGAGCCCGCTGAGCTGGAGACGCGGGTATATTTCCCGCTGGCGTTCCCGGAATTTCTTGAGATCGAGATTCAGGGAGTTGCGTAGTTTGGTAATTGTCTCCCAGGTGTCTTGCAAGGGATGCTCTCGGTGGCTCGCCAGCAGCGCGATTAAAAAGAATCTGTGTTACGGCCCATTAAAACAGTTTCACGCATGGGAATTTGGAAAATTACTGCTGACGCTCGATGCTCATTCCATCATGAATCCACTCTACCATCGGTGGTCTATCCCCATGCCCAGCTTTGCGTCTCATTTTCTCTCGTTCTTCGGCGACCATAGCAGCCAGCGTGTTCTCGATGGTGAGTACTAGGCCTCATTAGCTTCAAATACGCGCTGAATTGAATAAAACCATACCTTTCGTCGTCTCATGCTGGTAAACACTTTGAGGTTTCCCACTCGCGGACTGGGTGGTTATTCACGACATCTTCGCCCAGACAATAACTTCGGTGGCATGCTGCCTGCTGAGGTCCTCCACCACAGCCATATGTAGCTCGAAGAGCCGCAGGGCGTCCAGTCGCTCCGCAGCAAGAAGTTCCGCTGTAAAAAAGATGAAGTCAGCAGTGTCTTTGAACAGACCGACGACAAAACCTTACCCTGACGCAATACCTTCCACATGTTCCATGCGTCCATCACGAAGTTGATGATGTCGTGTCGCGCAGCGTCAGTCATTTGACGCGTGGAAGAGCCAAGGGGGTTCAGAAACGCCCACAGCATCTCCGCCGTCTCTCCGTGGAAATGACCCCGGCACGCAAAATACACTGCCTGCCAAAAAGACTGACAGTCGGTTCCATGCCCGTTGATATGATCCGCTGGAATCTGGCCTTCCACCGCCGCTAGCAGCCTGTGCAGCCACTCCTCCTCCGGAAAAAGCGTGATTGCCCGCTTGAGCTGGTTCACGACGAATGAACGCCAGCTGTCGTAGCTGAAAACTGTTGGTGTGGGTGACTCTGGACCGTGAGGCGGTGTGTTGGTGTGCCTCAAATTCTCGCGTTGTGCTAAAGTACCGAGCACGAAACTATTGAAATCAGTGCTTAACCTTGTCGCCGAGAGAGAAAGACTTACGCTTCACCCTTGAGCATGTTGACGAATGACCCCACGACGGCATGATCGCACGCGCAGGCAATGACGCCGCTGACAGCTGTAGTCCCGTACTTCACTAGTCCCTGGTGACGAATCGACCCAATATGCGCCTTGCACGGTACTTCCTTGGGTTCTTTATTAGCGGTGAGCAGTAGTGCGCTAAAATTAACATACCTTGTCTTCCTCTGCGACTACATACTCCTTCGCTATCTTTTCGAACTCCATTTGATTGGGAAAATACATGTTACCGTCCGTGAGGGCTGTGTCGCTGCCATCGTCACGTTTAAAGAACCGGTTGGCCTTGAAGTTTCCATCTAACGTGCGATGCTGTGAATGAAGGTGTCTGGTAGTCCATCAGCATTGTCTCGTCTGGCGTGTAACTCATGTCCGCGACTCACCGAAGATAGCTCTTTTCTTGAACAACCAAGGGCATATTCATGCCCCTTTCTGGACAAGCCGCACACAGGACACCAAGAAATCCGATGGGCCGATTAGGGTACGGGTGGTTGGCTTCGCCGGGGAGAGGGACATCCAGCCCGTGTGCATGCCCGCGTCGCATAATAATATCAAGATGTTGATGAAATCGGGTGACCGCGAGGAAATTGACGTATATGTCCTAGGACCGTTTTAGTTCATTCAAATGTACCCGATTTACTGCTCAACTCACCGGAACCGAGCCCGCAAAGAATGGATCCGCCATCCGCTGCAGAACAAGCACAAAATTGTATGTGGAACCCTTCCCTTGGTTCCGCTGCTCATGGTAGAACTCGAGGAGGCCCAGCGTATATCCTGTCTTCGGTTCCTTTACGCTGCCGGGGAATATACCCGCCCGTAAGAGTTGCTGAAATTCCGGGAAGCCGCGCTTTCCCTCGGGAGTTGTACACCGGCAGAACGAAATGGCGGTGGCATGAATGCTGTTCCTCTCCACTAAGGTGAAGGTTCGTGCCAGGTCGGCCTGGGGACACCGATCACCGTAGTGGCTGAGGTCAATGGAAGTCTTCTTCAAAACTCGACAGAAGTCGTGTTTCTCGAAGAATTGCTCCTTCGCATTCCAAATCATTGCCCAATGCGTGGGCATCGTCCGGTGTTTGATCAGCCAGCACTGGGGACACAACAGCTCAGCTTGCAGACATTCGGTGCACGCAACCTTCCGCAGCCGCGAGTCCTTGCCGCAAGCGCACGGGGTGAGAAGTTGAGCGTTGTAGTGGAGGGATAGAAGGATTTGGAGGAAAATGGCTTCCTCTGCCTTGAATTCGTCCATGTGAGCCACATTCTACACGGATATTAGTTTTACTGAAGTCCGGTGCGTGAAACAGCGAACACACCTTTTGTATCTTGGCACCCTTCTCATCGCACGGCGTCGTGGTTTCATACGTGGGGATCGCACCCGGACCCTCTTCGGTCGCGTCAAAAAAAAACGGGAGGGATTGCCCGTCAGGGGGCACGTCGGGGGGCATGTTTGCCGGAAGATCGAAGATGGTGGGTTGTGCCACACATCCCGCAGTGTTTGTAACGTAGTGCCCCTCAGTTCTTGGAGCAGAAGCACCTGTCTAGGAGTAAGTCTGTGCGTGAGGGTGATACTCGCCAAGACGCACCTGTGTGGAAGGTAACTTCGTATGTTGGCACGTTGGTGGCAAGACGCGCTGTGCTCGGCTCCTTGTCGGTCTTGCAGTCACGTCTACGGACCCCGACCTGCTTCATGCTTGTGGGGAAGAAGTCGATAAGGGATACTGCAAAGTAGCTGGTGAATCTCAGTCCACCAGGAGGGGGTACAAAAAACGGACTTTGATCTGATGCCGAGGGAGCACAATGGGTATGATGGGGACAAAGGCGCTGGCTTGGAATTCTCTGAGTGCTCCAAGTCGGCGGGTACGCGTTAATACGTACAGAGCCTTTTCGTAGACGCGCAGGCCAAAAGATTGACTGCAATTTGAAGAAAAAAGCACATGTTGATGCGTATCTACAGAGCCCGTTTGACTACGAGAAGATAGACCGTTCGACTACATAAAAGAGACCGTTTTACTACAAGAAAAAAAGGCCGTGGTGAAAAGGGCGGGTAGAGACAGGGTGCCGACATGTAAGTCTGGCGAGCTGACGATGAAGTCGAGCCCAGAAATGGTGCAGGCTGACATGTGAGTCCAGCCTGCACCATGGGTGCGCCGTGGGTTTAATCCGCCTTCCTGTCCGTCGGCGCACGCGGGTTTGAGGACCAAGGGAGGGAGGCGGGGATTAGGATGGGAGTCGTGACACGGTGACGAGATATTTGGTGTTGCTTGGCAACACCATCTGCCGGCCAAATGGCGCCATAAAGTGCTCAAAATTCAAGTAAATTAGAGTGGGCATTATATCAACATATATTACATGTATTAACAAAAAAACTCTGTGTGTTGGTGCGACAAGTACAGAAACTAAGTTGAACATGGTGGACGACAAGAGGCAGCAAAACAAAAGAAATATATTCTACAATCTACAGTTGTCCATCCTCTTTTTCCACATCATGGTCCAGACGCAGCGGGACAACGGCAGCGCGACCAAAGTACTCCCAGAACGCTTGTGTACAGTAGCGACACACGGCAGTTTCCAGAGCCTGCATCTCAGACGGAGACCACCTCAAATGTTCTGCGACACGGCGGATGATATTTGGGCGAGGCGACTTGGTCGTCCAATCGAGCATTAGGGTCGCTGTCCGCCCGACATAGCGATGGTGCTCTTCCAGCGTCGTCGAAGCCCAACCGCACTTACTCATCTCCAACAGCACCCCAACCAACATATGGCCTGCAAAGCATGCCTTGACCACGTCCAACTGGTTCTTCCGGGACGCCCGCCTGTCCAGAGTGCAAAGCTCGAAACGGAAACTGATCTCCGCAACCTGCCAGACGATCTCCCGAGTCCACTCGAGAGGGAACTCGGGCAGAAACTCGGTGGGGACAGGGAAGCCCTCGATGGAGGAGACGTTGGAGGTTTCCAACGCCGGGCGTATGCGGTCCTTGAGATTCGCGCTCCGCCTGTACGTTCTGGAGCCGGGGGCGCCGCGCCTTGTCATGAGCCCCTCCAAGACGTCTCTCCATTCCTGCGCGCTGAGAAGCTGCGGGTGCTGGGTTAGCATGTAGATGAAGCCATCCGCAAGCAGGTTCCAATGGTGAAGGAACTTGCGGCGCCGATCAGGGGTGGTGTTTACGAACAAGGCGGGTTCGGGGAGGACATATTGTTTGTCCACACCATCAGATGTGTACGGGACTACAGAGCGATCCACCTGCGCCAGTGCATCGGCCATGGAAACAATGGATGGCGGCATTTCTTCGACCGCTAAAACACTGAATTTATCCCGCTCGGTTTTTGCGGGGGCCTTCGCGGGGCTCTTCGAGGGTGCGTTGGCAGGATCTGTGGTCCGATCAGTAATATATCTTTCCTCGCAACTGAGCACGTACATGGTTTATAACGCGACTGCTGATTATTTGACCGTGCTACTGGACGGGAACCGCTTGCAACAGGAATGGCTGATGGCGAGCGAGAGCGAGTGTTGGTGGTTGTGAAGGGGTCATGATACCAAGGCGTCTGAATGGCCGCGCTATGGATGGCTGCTATTTTTTCCAGCGTACTGTTCCCGGTATATAAAACTGGTGGTGCGCCATCGCCGTGTGCGTCTGGATCGGAGAGACCGAAGCTCGGCTCCCGTAAGGCGACGACTGCCAGGATGTTTTCTGCATCAAAGACCTCCACTGGTCGCAGAAACCAAAACGGCACGTGTGCGCCCCATAGCTGCTGAGCGACCGTCGGAACTGTTGTGAACGCGCCGACACATTGCGCGACAGCAGTATCCGCGGGGATGGGGGCCATGTAATTGTCGATTCGGGGTTTTTAGATTGTCATGTAGATGTAGAGCGCATCGAGTTCAAGAAACACGCGTTGCAGCGAAGTGACCGCAAAGACCATCTTGGGGTATGTGGTGGGGAGAGTCTGCAGTTGCTCAAGCCACATGAGGATGTGCTGGATGAGATCGCCGAAAAGTGGTATGGCAAGAGTTGGGGATGTCTTGCGAAGCTCTCTGCACCGCGCGACGAGCTGGTTGATGGGAGGGAGAAATCTGGAAAACTGCCTATGACTGAGCCGGCCCAGCCCTCGCATCACCACGCTCCCGACTTCGAAATCCGCCTGCGAAGGGTCCCACCACATCACGTCAAGGTCGGGGCGCGTCCCTTTCTCGGCAATGACGGGCATATGACAGTAGCGCTGCGTCCATTGCTGGGGCCAGAGGGTGGGGTCGTCAGTCCCATCCCGCATGTCCGACCGGAGGAAAACCGCGTGAGGGAGTTGGAGAGAGGGAACAGCGGGGACATAGTCGGTATTGGTCGTAATGAAATAGTGCTGCGCTCCGAGTTGAGCAACAGCTGCGACTTTCCCATCGAAGGGCCCCAGCGGAATCGTTAGGGACCGGTTCCTCAGCAAATCGACGCTGTGGGGATGCGGTTGCCTCAGCAAATTTTGAGCCATAGTTTCCGACGTGAAGTCTGGAAAAATCGAAGTCAACGCGGATTCGACGTGAAGTCTGAATCCGAGCTAATGACCCGACTTGAAAGTCTGGGTCCCGGGTTACTGGGTTTAACGCGAAGGCGGTCGGGCGAGGAGGGCACAGAGAGGACTTGAGGAGTTGGTGAGACGAAAAGGAATATGAGGCTGTGTAACCCTAACCCCACCTAACATGCTCTCTCCTTCCACGACCATCCACGACGCTTGTCCTTCTCCTCTCTGGGTCATGAAGCCTCCTCAACACACGTGCGATGAACGACAACATGAAGTGAATTACACCCAAGGCGCACCAATGGGGCAGGCCCGACTTCATGTCGGCCTGCACCATTTCCGGGGCTTGACTTCATGTCAGCCCGCCAGACTTCATGTCGGCACTCTGTCTCTGCTAGGGCTTGATTTTGCGTTCACCACGGCCTTTTCTCGTAGTAAAACGGTCTCTTTTATGTAGCCGAACGGTCTATTTTATCGTAGTCAAACGGGCTCTGTAGATACGCATCAACTTGTAATCGCTTTCAAATTCTCTTGCATTGATTTTTAGGAGGCAAGGCGTTGATGGACGGGAGTTGACCTGGGATGAAGGAAGAACTTGTGTGCGGCATGTGCACGAACAGTGTATGTCGATTTTTTTTCGATTTTTTTCCGTCTGCAAGCTCAAATACCCAAACAAAAGACTTCAATACCGTGTCCTCGAGGTGTTCATGACTGGCACCATCCGTGTCCTCATCAGGCGCGATAGCTGGAATTGTCACTCACGCGCTGCGTGCCGCCGAACACGCACTGCGACTCCGACATGCGGCCAGAGTGGCCACAAAAGCACGAACCGGTGAGCATCCTAACCAAATGTGTGCCGATTTTGCTCAGGCGCTAATGGTGATTACAGGCTTAGCGGCAATTCATCAAGTCGATGCGGGGCAGGAGCAGGTGAGCAGATAATTTATGAGGTGAGTCTATTGAGTTCCTTGCACTTTCACGTTTGCTAACTACTCGAAAGTCTACGCGATCCTATTTGCAATTGTACGAGGTCTTGCGCGCTAAATTGTCAAGTCGACAACGCCCAAGAATTTCATCTTCTTCCGTGGGCGCAGGGCCTCCTCCTCCTCGCTGTCAGATATGTCGATAACCCCCAAGAACTTCCTCTTCTTGGGAACGTTCCGGGCCTGTTCATGATCGTCATCGGGGAAGCGCAAGACTCAGGCGCGAGCGGCGGGAGAGCTGGACGGAGATGTGGCCGCAGCGCGGACGGGAGAGCTGGGTGGAGGTGTGGGAAGAGCCAACAGGGCATGACGCCTCCGTGGAGTCTGCAGGGTCGACGGAGCTGCTGCTGGTGCGAGGGCGGGCAGAACGTGTACCCTCTGAAGACCAGGGAGTGGCTGCAAAGCCCAAGCCGGACGACCAGGTGTCCCGCGAGCGGCAAGATAGGGCACAATCCAATCGTGCCATGCCTGCTCTGCAGCCTGCAGCCGAGGCTTAGCCTGCGGGTTGCGGACGGCATATTCATTACCCCGCATCATGAAGTAGGCTTCGTATGTGTTACGATACGCCCGCAGCGCGTCGCGCGCCTCTAGATCGGGAGCGAGGGTTTCTCGGGATACAAGGCAATTGTTGTGCACCTGGTGGGTGGCATGTCAGTGGGCAGTGCCGGGGGCCAGATACGAGTACGCACAAAGTTAGTCTGGATTTTACCCAGCTGGCTGAATGTGAGCGCTGACCCCATTACAACGCGTAGTCTGATGGGTTGTCCAAAGACCGCCTGAAGTTCTTCTGGGGGGTAGAGCTCCAGCGCCTTTCGCAGAATAGCGCGGTGGCGGACATTCGTTTTGAAGTCGGGTCGATTCGACGGGCCGAAGAGTCGGTGAGTCTCTTGGAAGGATATCGTGACGGGCATGGGGGATAAGGTATGCTGCGATTCCGAGTTCGAGTACAGCAACTTATACAGTCGATCAGCCTGCCATTCTGTTTCCTTTAGAAGCGAAATCTCCGTGCTTGAGTTGCATAAATGGAGGCCACATCGCTTTGGTGCCGAGTATTTCCTTTTCGAGGAACTGGGCCACAATGAACGTCACTCCTTCAGTTCAACAATGGGTGGCCCTGGTCATTCATGCCGCGTTTATTGGCTCGTGAGTGGTACTCCTTTGCATCTTCGTTTCACACAAACTTGACTCTCGCCTCCTCAGTCTGGTTTCCACTTTCCCCCACCCCGCACCGACTCGCCACCATGGCGCGAACGAAGACCGCTAAACCCAAAGAAATGTTCAAGGCGTACGTCGCCGCAGATGTCCCCGGCATCATGCCATTCCCAGAGTTGGCGGTCATTGCCACCACCAAAGGGGGAGAAGCAGCTGTGCCCAAACTCAACGAATACCAGCGAAGCTGGATACACAACATCGGGCTCCGCAACGTGGATCTTGCGAACCTCCAGCGCAAGGCCGCTCACGATTTCTACGACGAGATGAAGACCAAAGCCTTCGACGCCAAGGCATTCCAGCACACGGTGCAGCCCGGCGACCGGGTGGAGGAAGCTCATCTCCCCAGGCTCGTCACAGCCTGGAAACTGAAACATCCCAAGAAGAACGACAACACTGCGGCAGACGACGGCGACGCCAGCGATGAGGAGGAAGACGAGGCTGGTCGCACAGGTCTGCTGCGTGGATACCCCAAAGCAGGGTGGCGAATCGTGAGTACTTCTTCGACTGGTCTCATTTTGAGCGCACTTCTGACCAAGAAAATAGGCGATCCAGAAAGTTATCAGTAACAAGCGAGCGGATGCCAAACGCAAGCTCAAGATGACCAAGAATGATGCCGGGGAGGAATCCACCCCAGCAGCTGCTGCGTTGGCCAAGGTGATTGGTCTCAACGTCTATAGCGGTCGCGACAAATTCCGCGACGATCGCCATGACGACATCCACGAATATTCGAAGACCCTGCCAGGCTCAATGAATGCCGGTGGCAAGTTTCGTAAAGCGGAGGCCCTGCTGTGGGCGAAAGAGGATCAGGCCTCATGGGAAGCTGCGGCTGTGGCTGACGAGGACGTCGACTGGGTGCAGTAAGTTAATTCTGCTGTCCTGTCTTTCGCCGCCAACCCTTGTTCAGACGTCAAAACCTGGTGGCAACCGGCTTCAAGCACATGGTCAACAGCCTCAACGCCAGCGGGAAGTTTCGCCCTTTTGTGGTGACCATGCTAATGGGCTGGCTGACTAAAGAGGGACGAGTGAAGATGGATTGGCAATTCGTTATTCACTTTTGATCCTTTGTGTACCACTTACGATTGGAGCAGGATTGAGGCCGTTCCCGAGGGCATTCACGTCCGCCAATCATTCGAGACGCAATACGTGAAACTCGTCGAAGAGTGCCTCAACGGCATGTATGTATGGGCAGATAAGCCTCTCAAAGGTCAGATATCAAGTCCACACGACGAGCTCTTTTGACCTGCGCATATAGATTATGCAGCTACCCTCGAAGATTCCGCGGAGGGCGCGCCACCTGTCTTCCCTCTCGGTGCTGATGCCGTGGACGAGATGTGTCCCAAGGACCTGGCGCAGACGGTGACCAGTTTCTTGGTAGACTCATATCGTGCGTCATTCCCATTTACCTGAAAGGCTCATATTATTTACTTTACGGACACGACAGAAGCTGCGTTCGGGAGTCGAGAGATACCATGGGCAGCAATTGCCAACGCACCCGACGAGTATTACGACGCTGTGAAGTTCCCGCTCGGTTTCGCCCCGAACGGGCTGGCTGAGTTGACGTGGAACCAGTTTTATGACTGGGCTACCGCATTGGCGTCGGGCGCGGGCGCGGGGACTTCGGGGTTGTTCCGCAAAACCCCTTCGTCGGTGCCTCCCTCTCCTCGCTCGTCTTCTCCTCCGGCGGAGGGGCGCGAGGTGGAGCGCCTGAAGGAGCACGAAGCGGAGGAGCGCGAGGCGGAGGAGCGCGAGGCGGAGGAGCGCGAGCGGGAGGCGGCGCATCTCAGGCACGAGGCAGAGGAGCGGGAGGCGGAGCGTCTGAGGCGCGAGGCAGAGGATCGCCATGCCGAGGAGGAGGGCGGGGTTCTGTCAGCGCAGAAGAAGACTGGGAGACAGCGCAAGGCGGATACTCAGCTCGTTCCAGAGGATGCAGTTACGGCAGGGCACCCTTCGAGAGCGCGTAAAACTCCCCAGGTAAACTTTCATTCATTCATCTTGTTGCTTGCTTCCTCTAATTCACAGGAGGCTGCACTGGAACGTGCTGCGAAGTTGGCGGCCACAGTTCGCGGGGCCGGGAGACCGA
This sequence comes from Mycena maculata, assembly GCA_029448575.1. NCBI lineage: Eukaryota > Fungi > Basidiomycota > Agaricomycetes > Agaricales > Mycenaceae > Mycena > Mycena maculata. The sequence goes on from JARJLG010000171.1 coordinate 35,705, forward strand.
GGTAAGTTTTGTGTTGTGGGCATGGTGGAGGGCAAAGGTGCTAATGAATTTCAGGTACGAGTACGTGGCGAAGTCTCCTGTCAAAGGCGCGCCCGGGTCGACAAAGAGGTACGATATTGACCGGCTTTTGATATACACCACGGAACTGAAGATATACTTTATAGATCTTGAGTCGCACTGGAATTGAAGTACTCACCGTTGAACTCAAGTGGTGCGGGAACTGAAGTCGGATTGGAACTGAAGTCTTGAATGAACCTTAAGTTCACCCGAGCCTTGAGTATTTTTCAAATATATGATTCTTTTTCTTGTCTTCAGTTCACAGATCTCAAGTCCCCAGATCTTCAGTCCAAGGGTCTTGAGCTCCGCACTTCAACAACTTAAGTTCGGCTCCCCGCCCCCCCCAACAGAGAGAAATATTACAGTATTACAGTAGTACGGTACAAGACACAAACTTAAGATATATAGAGTCTTAAGTGTGATTGGCGGTTCGGACCTGCTCTTTCTTAAGAGGAGCTAATAAAGTACTTGCATCCCCAGTTGGTGCAATATCAGCAACAACTTTATTATAATATGTTTTAGTACCCTAATAGCCCGTACTTAGCCTATGTTACTCGACTGCTGTCTAGTTTAATCAATGTATTTTTGTCTGAAACTTTTGCGAAGCTAACTCAGGAGAATCACTGAGCATGCAGCAGAATCAAATGGAATGCTGGCCGGTTCTGCCGAGAATTCCACCGAAATTTCTGCCGCCATCAAATTTCCTAATTTGGTGCTTACGTTTAAAGCGGAAAGTGAACGAGTTCAATATTGATGGTTTATGATCGGATTAGCTGGGTCTTAGCTGCCAGTGGCTGTGCGATTATAGCTTTTTTTTTTTGGAGCATTTGGGATAATGATTTATACTCAGTCTGCAGAAGCATTCTAAGTCATCCGCTTGTGTTGCTGGATTATGACCAGTTGTTACCAGGGAATTCGTCCAAGGAAATGCTGTTACGCACAATTTTCTAACCAGTGTGGGACTCCAACCTGTAAAACTAACTATCCTATCCCAGATTTATCAGTCATTGGCCGCATACCTACTAAAACCCCCTCTGTGTATGTCCAGTCATCTGGCAGCGAATCTTCGTCCATCAGAATTCCACTCCATGTGTTCAACACTAGCTGTTTTTTCAATGCTAGTGTACCAAATCTGATCTTGTCTGTCAAGATGTGGTCACGCTGCAACACTTTGTTGACTGCTTTGAGCCATTGGTTATGAATGCTTAAATCAGAGAACACAGCTCCTAGATTGTTATCACTCAGCTTACACGCATCCTCCATATTAGGTGCCATGCCACAGACACGAGAATGGCAAATAGTCTACTCTTGGCTTTATCGGGTGCTTTGCAATTATATCAGTTCAAGGGAAAGGATAATGGCAAGAGGTAATTCTCTCTACGTCTCTTGATTTGGGTGGTCAAAAACACCATGAGGCCGGTGCCAAGTCCACCACCCCTTCATGTTTGAGTTGCATATATTTTCTCTAGGCATTTCTTTGAGGTTTTGGCTAGTTCTCTGTCTTCAGATTAACACACAAACAATCCATTCCGCTTCAAAAACCAATGTCAAAGCATTCTTCTGTCTCAGAGTCTCAGACTCGGACTCAGACTCAGTGTTATCCCGAAAAGTGAAGACCTAAAATGATTTCAAGGGGGGACAGTATGGTCTAGCATGCGGCTCTGGCTTCTGATTGATTTTTGAAGTCCTGGGTCCTGCGAGGGTTCGAACCCCAAGTGACACCACTCCAATGGGATCAAATGGCTTTTGTGGATGTGCCAAGTTGACTTGGGGTGTGGGCCGTGGCGTAGCCCGGCAAAACTTGTACTTATTTTTTATCTAGTAGGGTATCGGGGACAGGCCACAATCTCACCTACATCTTGACGTCCAAGTTACACACTACTCTCTGCTCACCTACAAGCTGTCTGAATTTCGATTGAGAGCCAAATGAACATGGAAAATTCAAACTCATTGGCTTGGTTTTGAACATTCTGGTCATTGAATGTTTCTGCAACAGGCAGCATAGAGAACACAATTCATGGGCATGACAGCGCAAATTCGTTTGAACTCTTTATTCAATCACAGAGGAAATGAACCTCTCCTGGGCTCATGGTCGCAACCATATCAATCTTCAAGCCCGGATTGAGCATGTCATGACCCAGGGCATATCTTACCACATGGCAGATACTTGGTTAACCTTGACAATCTGGATGGAATGCAACTCCTAACATGACCGGCACAAGAACATTGGGATGTAAGTACAGTACACAGTACTTGCTAACCAACAAACAGTGTAGTTTTGACAGCAGCAGGGATTGAATTGTGCTGGTAACCTGTTGTTGCAGCATAAAGCAGGACTCAGGCAGGGCTGGACGAGTGGATTGTCAAACCACAGAAGGCTGACAAGACCCAAAGATTTTTTTTCCATGAGACCCCTTGCAGCATTAGTGTTCATTAGGGGCAGATGATCAAGGCCAATGCTGGAGCGATTATGCAGGCACTTATGGCCACCAATTATGCACAATTATTGATGTTTAAATCAATCATTCCATAACTGTTGCATAATCACCTCCGAGCTGATTGTACACAATACTCAGTGATTCTGAGTATTTTGGATTTATGGTAATCATCCCACAATTAAAATCACTCCTAATCGTGGTCCATAATGGTGCCCATAATCACTCCAGAATCATCTACTCTGACTACCCCTATTATTGTACATGATCAGGTAGGGTTGGAACATTTTAAGGTAACAACTACAATAGGTTCATTCACAGTAGCCCTTTTTCACTCCCTTTTTTTTTGCCCTTTTTTCCCCCCTTTTCCAGTTTAGCTATGTAAAAAGGAGTGAAAAGGGGAAAAACATCATGTCTAAGTGCACAAACCATCGAAAAGCACAAAAAAGGCCAGAAAAAAAGGAAGAAAAAAGAGCTACTATGAAACCCCCCATCGTAACTCCCTTTTCCTTCCCTTTTTCATCTCCTTTTTCCCTCATAGCTTGCACAACAGGTCTACTAATGACTTTCAACATCTACATGGTCACAAAGCCTGTGGGACTAGATTTTGAGCACCAGAAGGTTTTTATGCATAAACTTGAAAAAAAGAGAAGGAGCAGAAAAAGGAACAGCAAAAGGAAGACAAAAAGAGATGGAGAAAGGAGAGCTGTCAACAAGCCTAATGCTTCTTGCCATGAGCATGATAGAAAAAAAAATAGGCGAATAGAAAAGAAATGTACACATCGAGGTTCGATCTCAGGACCGTAGAAGTACGCTCGGCATTAGCCGTGAGCACAGCCACTATATAGTCACAAAAAAACTAATGGAATCTCTGAGAAGGCCTTCAACACCGCCACTATTTTCCTTCTACTGGAAAAGTAGGACTGATGATTCGAGCAGCTCGCAAAACCCTCATGTAAACTTTTAGAAAAGAACGAGAACTTATTACATAAGTACTCGTAATCCGGGCGGCCTGATAGCCGGTCACCGTTTGGATCAGAATTCCTTCGGCGGGTTTGAGTCCCTTGTCAAACCACCAGGAGGTTTAGTGGGTATTACATTTTCAACCGAGTCCCACAGTACCATAAGGGGCAGCTACCTAAAATGGAGCTTATGTCCAAACTGGTCTACGTAAAAGCATTCCTTCCTGGCGGAGTGTAGTCACACTCTATCATTTCGGGTCACAGACTCCCGGAGACTACCTCGCGGATTTGTTCTCACGAACTAATAAAAGGGGGCTACGGCCTAGACCCAAGGGGGGTAGCCATGAGCTCATGGACAAATCAATTGCACCACAAAAAATAAAAAAATAGAAATAAATAAAAAGGTTTAAGCCTTCCCAAGGCCGGAAAGAAGGCCTTCAAAAGTTTTGGAGATATCTGGCTGCCCTTCCGAAGGCTTCATTCGCTATGTAATTTTACTTTTTACCTTCCACTGGTGACATCCACACGCAAAAAAATGGACATAGCACCGAGGAACTCTGCTCAGTGAGGCATAGAAACCACACGGCGGGACCCAATATATATATGAACACAGTTTTGAATGGTTTTAGATAAAATTCTTCTAGTTCCACATATGACACCAGGGCCAAGAAAAAGACGAATCGCTAAGTGGAGAAAAAAGCAGCCGATTATATCTGACTTGGCGACAAGAGACTGGAAAAAATGGATTTTGACAACCCACCGTAACGAATGCCGTCAGCTCACTTACCTCTCTGCATTGAGGGCCGTTCACGTATAGTAAAATTGTGGAACATTCACTGACGACCGAGATACACATGGACCAGATTTAAACAATTGATCGGCATATGTAAATGGGAAAGGGTCCACCACGGCGACTAATAGCGAACAAGAGTTACGTGATAGCCAAGAATACATTTCATATTCAAGTCCTAGATGCCAAGACCGTCGACGGGACGTACAATGTTGTTGTCCCATTCTTGGTCAAGAGCCGCAAGCCTCCCATCTATTTGGGCAATATCTTTGGCTTGTAATGATCGCTCGAACAATGATCGTGCCTCTGTCCAAAATGACACTGTCTTGGGTAGATCTCCTCTCTTTTCTGCCAAGGCACCTAGGCGGAGCATACAGTCTGCTCTGCCACGATGAACATCCATGTATGTGAACCCATCCAAGGCCACAACAAACAGATGTTCTGCTGTTACTTCATCTCCGGTTGTCAGAAACACATCTCCTAAACAGAATAGTGCTTTGTGGAGAGGAAGCATTTGCTTGGACGTCTGTGCAAACGCCAGGTAAACCACTGTACATGTGGAAGTCCAATGAAAGTCGTGGACCTTCCAGCGGCTGGTATTTGCCATTCTCTCCAAGGAGTAAGATGAGATTTGAGCAGTCCTCTTTTCCCAGGACCATTGTAGACCTTTTTTGAAGAGCACCCTTGCAGTGACAGAATCTCCTTGAATAAGCTTAAGGTCTGCCAGAACCAGGTCGCTGAGGGTCAACGCCACGGGATCTGTGTTGCTGAACAGTGTCTTTGCCTTGGTCAGGTTATGGGTTATATCTCTTTGAGGTCCCCCGATGATAACATCAATCTCCGCGATATTGAGGAGGCTCCAAGCATACATATGTGTATCTCCCTCTTCTAAAGTGCTCTGAAGAAGTTGCATGTCGATGTTTCTGGCCTCCGCATACTCAGATTTCTGGAAATGCACTCCGCGTTCGAAGTCCGATATGTAATGCTCCAAGACACCTCCGGCCATGCCACAGAGTGTTAAAAGCTCTCTAGCTCGGTGGCACAGGAGAGCACTGCGTAGGTAATTCCCAAGGTTCCTGGAACATAAAGCCTCAAGGCCCATTGCTTTTGCTTCAGCATATAAATCGGAAGACAATCGGGCAAATTTTTGTGCCTCCCTTGCGAGGGAATGGGCTGTGGTGAAATCACCGATTGTCCGCTTGTAATCGGCAAGGGCTGCAAGTATCAGTCCCTGATTGTTCGTCTCTCCCGCTGCCCTTGACGACATGAGGGCTCTGTCCAAATACTCCAGGCCTTTAGATGTGGTTCCCGACTTGAAAATAAAGTAGATTCCGGCTGCACGATAGAATTGAGCTGTTGAGAACCTTTGAGCAAAAATGCGGTCACAAACTATAAGTAACAAACTTACATTCAAGAACCGGATCACTCAATTCTGATAGCTGAGATGTGGCTTGAGAAATCCGCTGTTCCGCATCTTTTACAGGCCGGAGATAACTAGAAAAAAGTAGTTCCGTCAAGAACTTTACATTGATCCTGTCGTCATGAAGGTGAGGAACAAGACCGGGTAAGTGGTCCATCAATGGATGCCAGCCATGCCCAGTGCGTCGGGTGAAGGAGTTGAGCGAAATTGTGCAGTATATGGTATTTATCACATCTGGATCATCTTTGTCCATTCCCGGTAATAGTACCTGGTGAAGGTTTCCAAGATTTCCTGTGATCTGATTCATCCTATTGGCTGTCTGGTGCGATCCATGGTATTTCCTATAGAGATCCAGAAGCAAGTGAAAGTATTTCCGGAGGGGCTGTATGAGGGATGCTGTGGGTGGATGGAAACACTGCATATGTTCTCGGATTGGCACCAGTGACTTCAAGCGTTGCCTGGTGTCAATGTATGCCAATGCAGTACGGAGTAACACCGCTTTGCATCCCAAGATATTATGGATAGGTAGTTGGATTTCCATGAGCTCTGTATCCGAAAGGCCATCTGGAAGAAGTGAGAGAGAACTCAAGAGATCCCCGGCGCCAGGAACAGAGGTGAACCGTGGGCTAGAAAGAGAGATCCTAATGGATGCATCCAAATTTGAGCGCCGGTCATAGCCATCCGAGAGAACGGAGGTCTTTTCGATAGCCCAGCGAGACAGAACACTGGCACATCCCTCATGGTCAACCAAATGAGCCATCAAATCCACTGCTAGTGGGACATTGTCTGTCAATTGGAGCAGCTTGTTAATCTCCATGGGTTCATGAAAATTGTCTGTGATGTCCAGAAATGTGCTTTGTGCAGCATCATTTGACAAGGGTCCCAAGGGATGCAAAAATGGACGGGTCCAGCGAACTTTCGCGGGTCTTTCCATACCCCGCATTGTGATCTGGTGAGGGCTAAATATTTGCGAAATCGAAGTAACACTTTACTCACTATTAGCGCCAAGTGGGGTATTCCCGTGAGGAGGGCCAAAAACTCCTCGACACCATGACGGGACTCAAGTGGCTCCCATGCGGTTTCCAGATTATCCAGAATCAACATACAAGGTGCCTTGGATGTAAGATTATGGATGACCAGTTTGGTTAGATTTTTCCCGGGCTTCAAGCCTATATGAGCACCGATGAGGGTGGCCAGTTCGATGTTGGTGCTGGCCGAATCACACGGGATGAAGAACTGATGCTGATATTTTCCGTGAATGTCTGGATGGTGAAGTACGACCTTGGCGAGACTTGTTTTCCCCATTCCACCGGGACCTAAGATTGCAATGGCTGCCGAATCCTCGCGAAGCATTGTAACCATATCTTGAAGCTCGGATTCACGGCCATAGAAAATTGCTGGATTGGCTGGTAACATTGAAAAAGAGTTGGAGCTGGAGACAGTGATCAGTCTAGTGGGCTCGAGGCAAATATCACAGGAGTGCACACCTTGACCGGGAGCCATTCGATGCCTGATACATCTAATTTAAGCCAGGGGATTTAAGGCGAGATTACGATCAAGACTGGAAGCACACACGGATGAGGCCCCGTCTGATGTTAGTCCATCCGAAAGAGTTGTAATTACTGCAAGCAACTCCTTGTGCATAGTGTCTGCAGTCTCCTGCATCGCAGAAACTTGCATGAGCAAATCAGCACCAGCTTCAATCTATGCAATATTCAAGTGATCTGGCCATGTTGGATTTCAGAGGGACATGTACCTTCAAGACTTTGATAGCATCCTGCAGGCCTGCCCGACACGCCTTCAGCAATGTGTTCATCTCTGTGTGGCGGAAGAAACTCCTGAGTTTATTTCCATCCTGTTGTGCTTCCACAAATGTATAGATCTTGTGGAGAGTTCTGTATTAAAGACAACATTAGTCCAAGTTCTCTGAGGCACAATTGGAAAGTTAGCACTCAGTGAATCTTCCGATATGGTCCAGTGTGGTTGGCGACAGGGTCCCTGCAGTGCCAGATTTGATGTGAAGGTCGATAATAGCATAGTGCACCTGAGGCACGTCTTCCATGAGCTGCACACATACATCCTTGTTTGTCTTGGAATTCTGGAATAGCAAGTTGAATCAGACCGCATTCTGTGTAGGGCCCTCTTACCCGCACACCAGTAATAATGGATAGTGTTGTGTTTGATATTGCCCGTACAAACGGAGTGCCAAATGCATTGTCAATCTCGTCCAGTAGGGTCAGGGCAGGTTCCAAAAGGGCAACAACATTGCCAAAACAAATTTCGGCGGTGGAACGCTGGCGTGGCATCTTGGAAAGGATGGGAAGGAAACGATCGGGATGGCTGCTTATACATAGTTCTTTATCGGTTCATCGGCTTCTCTGATGAGTGTGGGACACGATCGGCCGATATATCTGCGCGCCACGCACTCGAGTTAAGAAGCATTCGAGTATCATGAAGGCTGCGTTTAACAGCCTATCTATCGCCACGTTCTAATTTGAGCAATTGTCACGGAGAATCTTAGACTCCGGTGATACGCAACCGGCCATAATTCTTCGTGAAATAGCGAATGGAACTGGAGTTCTCCCTGGAAACGGTCTCTCTGGAGCAGCTGTCAACGCATGTTGTCCGAATGGCTGCCTCTGAAAACGTTTGCGAAAATGCGAGGAGGAAAGATAACGTTCTTAACGCGGCCGTGGTGGAGCCGATCATTCCACGAATCCGAATCCGACAGGCACGGTGATTAGCAGGTGGCGAAACGCCGAAGTGACGAAATCCCGCAGGCACGCTGATCGGCAATCACCTTCCAAGAGGACAACCTCTGATAATACCTTTCGAGGCCGGATCCCGATTCGGACAAAATTTTGGCTTTTAGGGATCCAAACCCAGGTTCGGTTCGGACAAAAATGAGGGGTTCGGCCGTGCCAAGCTAGGTCCGGTTCGGACAAAATTCAGCTGCGGCTAGCAAATGGCAGGAGATATTTTTGCCTCAGAACCTGCGCAAAACTGCAGGAAAGCATCAAATCCGCACGAAACGGCGCATCAATCGGTCAGCCAGATTTTGAGGGGATTTTCGACTCGTGAGAGCCAAAAATTACCTGTTTTGGAAAGTTACGGCATCCTCGGCTAGGTCCAGTTCTGACAAAAATCAGAGCTCCCGCCAAAAATGGGTTCGAACAAAAAATTGGCCAATCGGGCCTGGTCAGGATCCAGCCTTCAAAGGGAAAATCAGAGGTCCTGTGAACACACACAGCACACTGGAATACAGGACCCCGATTTTCCCTTCGGAGTCTACGCCCCGAAAATCCAGAATCTGGCCGTTTTTGTCCATGCTTTCTGAGACTGCGAAAAGTGTTTTTTCGGGAAGGCGGTTACTTTTGGTCTTTTTTGCGGAATCATTTTGGGAAATTTTGTCAGCACGGCCGGACCTGGCCTCCAAAGGAAAAATTGGAATACACGGGAGTAATTGTAGATTTTCTATTTACACCTTCTTGGCAGCTGATTGCTTCCGTCCACTATAAGTGATAACAATAGTTGTAATCACACCGCCAATAAAGTAACTTCGGTGGGCCTGATGTGCAATCCGCCGACCGAAGTGTCGGACTGCTAAAAAGATCGGGCCGAAATGAGATCTCATTCCTTTAGTTTCAATCGTCCTGACTTTGTAACTGATAGTCAAAAAATAAGATATATTTTCGGTTGGCCTGAAATGTACTCGAAACGTAAAGAATAATATTACAGAACGGTCGGGCTTAAATTGTAAACTGAAAGTATGGATTTCAGTGGCGAGAAAGGAGCAACTGACAGTCTACATATCAGGTGTGCCGAACGCGAAGCCGAAACATTAAATTTCGGCTCTAGTTTCGGCCGCGCCGAAATGCCGAATTTCGGCTTGGATCTCAGCCAAAGCTGAAGTGTAAACCGAAACCACTAATTTCGGGGCCACCGAAATTTCGACGGCGGACGATCCGCCGACGATCCGCTGCCCGTCCGCCGATGATCCGCTGCCCGTCCGCGGACGATCCTCTACCCGTCCGCGGACGATCCGCTGCTCGTCTGCAGATATCCCGGAGCCCGTCCTCCACCCAGCAATGGGCCGTTGCTCGGAGACAAGCCTCGCCCAGCGCCGCCGTCGCGAGCAGCGCACGTACAACACGACACGAATTTGCGGGCGTTGCTATGTGCGCGGTACGCTGTCGTCCCCACCCATGACCCTCGAGAACAAAAAAAAAAAGCAATTCAAGCATCACATCATCGTCGGAGGCAAAGGGCACGCCCACCTCGGGCTTATCTACTGGTTTGACCCTCCACCGTTCTTCAGTGTGTACCGGGACGATCTGGACGGTGCGAAGCACGACATGGCGGTCGACGTGCCAAGCGCGGAGATGGGGTACCAGTGGATGACGGAGCACGGGCGAAAGCGAGGCGGGTTCGTGAGCGGGGTGCGGCGGCTGCCGCGTGCGCTCGTAAGGACGCGGAGGTCAAGGCGGGGGACGGCGATGACCGAGGGGACGGAAGGAAGGGAAGGGACGGGGATGACGGGGAACACACTCCCGCAGTATGTATCGAACCTGCCAACACCTGTGGTCGTGGACGCGGGTGCGAGGGTGGGGTTCTTGCGGGCGCGGATGGGGGGGCCTCGCGATGGGACGGAACACAGATGAGGATAGGTGCCCGCACCCCAGCTTCCGGGTCGTGTCGCCGGACGAGAACGGGCAGCAGGGGCCCCATCTCCGTGCTCGGCACGTCGACCCCATGTGCTCCGCGCCTGCCTCCTCCAACACCAGCACGCTCACCCGTCGCGGCGGGTCCGGGAGCGGCTCCGGGGTAGGCGCCTCCGCGGGCGGGGGTGAGCCTCGCTGCGTCATGATGACCCACGAGCGCGTGCTCGCCGCAGCGCTGTCGTGCGACGGGCGAGCGGCGGTGGGATTTCAAACGGTCGTACGAACGACGGCTCGCGCGTCGCGGCGTGGAATTCGGTGTCCGCCATGTCGGTCTTGTCTTGTCGTTGTCGAGGAAGGGAGTAGTACTAGTAGTGCGTTGGGAGGGGAGATACTTTAATTATGTCGATGTATATGAACACGAGGAAGCCGAGGCGCGGAGGCTTCATGGAAGTTGGGTGCAGGCATCCTGAGGATTAAGCTCCACTGAGATAGTTGTGCCTTAGCTGGGCAAGGACGAAGAGACATGCCAGCAGGAGAGGGAATAGGCCAGCATCGCCGCGGACCCGTGAAAGTGAGCAGGACCACGGTTGGTGTCTGGTCGGGGGAGGTAAAGAGTAGGAAGTCACACTTGTGACTTCCCGTCCACGTCCTCGTAGCCGCCGCTGCCGACACCAAGCGGGCTCCTCGATCGCAAACCATGTCCAGCCTCCACCCACCGACTGCCTCCCCATCCGTCTACAAACGGGACGGGTTCGGCCTGGTCTACGTGAACATCCGCGTCCCTTTCGTCGCAATCATCCTCTATTTGGCGAAAAGAATCACCCTCTTGCAATTTCTCCTCTATGTGGACGTCAAGGGCGGACACAGCGGCTCGTTTCCCACGCGGCGGTGCGCGTACCACAAGTGCGAGCGCGGGATCGCGATAATCTGGCACTGCGGGTTCATCGCGCACCGCAGGATTTTGGCAGGTGAGTGCACGTCCCGCACTTCTTATTTCCTTCGTCATTTCATTAATATTTTCTTCTGCGCTCAAAAGAAGCGCTCACCCATCAGGCTCTCCGCGCGATGGGCGTCGAGCCTCGCGTATATCCATGCCCGGGCTGCGACGTCCGCCACCATGAATATTTCCCCTTCCTAAAAGTGGGAGGCTTCGCGGGGTTGGAGTGGATCATCCGGGCGGCGATCAGGGCCACGGGACAGAGGGAGATCGAAAAGTGAGCCTCTCTTTGTAATAAATGCGTTACTGATTTTTTGTAGAATTGTATTTGACCCAAAGGGATGTCAGATTTTGAAGTTCCGCGTGGATTAGAATTCTTGGTCGGCCATTGGCCCAATTCCCTTTGTGTTTACCGTTCATATAATTGTACTTGACTATCCGCAAGTTCTGTGTAGATTAATAGTCTCGGGCATTTGCCCAAATTGAATTCAAATTTTGTAATACAATTGGGGGTTTTGTGCTGACAGAATTTTCAGTCAGCATCGTAGGGGCCAGGTGAAACCAGAACGCACCTATACTCTACATACGCGAACATACGGCAGATTGACCGCAGTACTGCTCTCGACGTGCTACCGGCGAAACATCCCAGAGCGCGCCACATTAGAACGTGTGGGCGAACGAATACTGGGACTCGACCGCATGGACGGGCGCGCAAATACAGCCCGCATGCCCGATTTTCTACACGTGGATGACGTGCGTGCGGACGAGGATGTGTTGCTCCCGTTGCTCAACGACTCCACTACGCGCTTCCGCTGCTCGATGCACAAGCAGGGGGAAGGTGGGCCCGAATCAAGCCAATCGCGTGTGTGCTAGATGCTCCGGAGGGCTTGAGTGAGAGGAAGGCGGCGGGGTGTTGCATGACTTGGGTCGCGAGGAACTAGCACGTTGCAGGGAGATCCTGCGCGAAGCATACGGGGAGTGCGGTACGGAGCACTTCTTGAGCGCTGAGGCCCCGCCCGCTGGTCTTCTGCAATCACAATTTCTTCAAGAGGATGCGCGGATGAAGGTCCGCGGAGGCCCAGCGGCCGACGAGGAGGTCCATCCAGAAGGATAAACGCAGCGCGGGCATGCAGAGGAGATCCTAGGAGAGTGTTACCAACGTCAGGTTAAGGGATAAGATGCTCCGGAGCGCTCGAGTGAGAGAAAGGCGGCGTGGTGTTGCGTGACTCGGGTCGCGAGGAACTAGCACGTTGCTGGGAGATCCTACGCGAAGAATATGGGGAGTGAGGTACGGAGGAGCACTTCTTGAGCGCTGAGGCCCCGCCCGCTGGTCTTCTGCAGCCGAGATCTCCTCAAGGCGGAGTAGGAGGACGAAGGTCCGCGGACGCCCAGCGGCCGACGAGGAAGTCGATCCAGGAGGATAAACGCGGCGCGGGTATGTAGAGGAGAACCTGAGACAGCGTCACAGACATCAGATCAAGGGATACTGCATACGGATGAGAAAATTTCTCACCTAGTCCCGACGCGACATATATTGCAATTGGCGGTCGCCGCCCAACGCCCTACGGAGAAGTTGATCCAGGGAGGAAACCCAGAGTCCGAGACGCAGGACACTGTCCTTGGGAAACAGAGGATGCAGAGGTCGCGGAAAGGTGGAGTACCGCGGACCAGGAGGAAGACGCGAATGGCGATAAGGACGATGCCCAAGTGCTACCCGATTGAACGGCTCGTCGAAGGGGTCGCGAGGTTAGATGTACCTGGGTGAGATGTTGAATGAACGAAGCCACTTGTGTGTGTAGCGGCGGATGAGAAATCCCGATGTAGACCACGCGGGTAAATGCCGCGGACGAGGATGGTGCAGAATGAGCAAGTTACCAGCGTATACGCCGGTAAGTTGCCAGGTCTTGCATCTGAAGGAGGGGTAAGTTACCATCGTAAAACGGTGGTAAGTTTGGAAGGAGGGATGGTCGTCGCGTCAGCGAGTGGATGTGGGAGGAAACGTCGGAAGCGGATGCATCCGATCACGCGCAGCCGCGGCAACAAATCCTCGAGTCTTTAGATTGTCTTACGCTCGTCAACTTTCGTACATCCAGAATGCTGCATTGGTATTAATACTATGTATAACAAAATCATATATCTACATCCAAATAAAATCCAAGAAAAAAGCGAGGCGACGCGGGCAAAGGATTAGAAATCCGCCAGGTCGACCTCGATGGAATCGATCACCGCTTCGAGCCGCTCGTTTGACTTCGGCGCGGGGCAAGGAAGACTACATGCGTCCGGTTCCGTGACCGCAGGTGCACCGCCTTCCCCGCCGCCGTTCTTCCACTCCCGCCGCTTGCGCTCCTCGGCACGGTGCACATTCTCCAAGTTTTCCTGGCGGTTGCGCTCGCTGACCCTTGCTAGGAGCTCTTCCCGCGAGGCCCGCGCCTCGTGCCGTTGTATGGGCTTCGCAGCGAGCGCGTTCGATTCAGTCCATGTCTTGCGCGAGCGCTCCAAAGCGCCCATCTTGGCCGACACCGCAAATTTGCTCCGACGAGTAAAGAAGCCGGTGATGTCCGACTGGAGGTTCACCTGTTAGCAAGGGCGAATGTCGGTGGGATAAGTTGCAAATAAATACCTCCGTGACGGGTCTGGCGATGAGCTCTTGCATCTCAGCAAGGCGCTTATCGACGTCCTTGCGTGTAAACATGGGAACCCCTTGTGCGGCGTGCGTTTCGACGAGACGCTTGAACTCATACTCGGTCCAGCGGGTGTTGGAGGTCCCGTCCATAGGCCATGCCTTCTCCGAATTGCCGTGTTTGAGCTCGAAGGCTTGGCGCGTCATCCGGCCGGCGAACGAATACGGCTCGAGGGCAACTGAAAATCCTGCGCTGTGTAAGCACACAGAAGCAGGGGCGGGGGCAGAAACTGACCCCTAATCTGACATATGCGATAGATCGGCTTGCCCTCCTCCTTGCCGATGAGGTACCGCACCCATGCACCTGCTCGGAATGGATCAATTGCCCGACAAAGATGATGCCACCCACATATGACGATCTTCTCGAAGTGAGGCGACATAGAGTACTTCGCCAGCGCATCGCGTGTCAAGGCGATTTTTAGCAGGTATTCGGTTGTCAAGGGCAAGGTCCCCGGGGGGGGCTTGGGTAGTCCGAAGATGCGCTCGCCCTCTTCATCGACTTGGCTGAAGCCTGAATCTGAGATCTCCGTGTTGGCAGGAGAGGACGAGCGTTGGGACGAATACTCGGGTGAACTGCCTCTCGTCTACAGAACAGACAGGTTGCATGAGAAAGGCAGAGAGTGTATGGTCCCTACCTGCTTCTCCTCCTTTGTTTTGCGCTTGTCGTTAAGCGTTCGGTACTCTGTCTGTTTGAGCTGCTCTGCGCGCAGCTTGGCGACGTGCTTCCGGTCGAGGATCTCTGCAATCTCGTCTAAACGCTCCGTCAGAATCCGCTCCCGCTCAACCTCAGTTTTTTGCAACAGCCTGGAGAGTGTTAGCCAGAAGGAATGTCTAATGCACGAGGCGTACGCACCTCTCCCGGTCCTCCTCATTCACATACAGGCCCTCCAGAGGGTAAAGCTCCACTGACTCGTTACAGTCCCCGCTCTCCGGTTCATTGTTGGAACTAGTGCAGTGTAAAAGCTCATGGACCAGGAAGAGTACTCGCGTATGACTCACTTCGTCGTGAGCTTGCGCTTCTTGGACGATGTTGACTTGGAGTTGCCTGGAGCAGACCCATCCTTCCTGCGCTTCCGAGTCTTGTCCGAGTTGACTATTTCATCGTCGAGGTCGGAGGCCATGGCGGAGTAGCCTGTATGGTAAGAGCTGCGGACGAGGACAAGGACGAGGTAAGTAACAAGTGTAAACGCTGGTCAGTTACGCCGGGTGGGGAATGAGAGGAGCGAAGTAAGTAACTAGCGATAAACGCTCGTCAGTTACGCGGGGTGGTGAATGGCTAGAGACTCAGAGGATGCTGACTTGGATCCACGGATCATGATCCGCCGATGAGCATCGCCACTGATCGATCTCCTAATCCCGTTTCCCATTCCACCACTCTCCGTTTCCCACTGTCAATCGTCTTACGATTGGCATTGGCTCCATTCTCGCGCGCCTTCACTGTTGACCGTCTCACGGGCAGCATTGAAATTCTTGTCCTATGCACCTCAGACCTCGAGCAAAGGATTCTTGCACTGATTCATCCTCCCGAGGAGGTGTGAGTCGTTGATCCTCTCCACCACTGTCGAGTCTTACTGGATTATTTTTTCGCCGCTTATTCTTCTCGTCAAAAACGTGGCGTCGAACTGGGTATCATTAAAATTTCGCGTAGCATTTCAATTTAAATCTAGATAACAATACTGTGTACTAACACTCTGAATCGTCGTCTGGAATATCCGGTTGAAGACTTTATCCGACTCTAGCTCTGTGGGATGTTATCAGTCAATTTTTGGACGGTTGTGGACCATGCGTACCCTGGATAAATCGAGAATTACAGCACGATTATCCGAAAATTCAAGTCGAGCGCAATGCGAGAGCACTGAATATGGCTAAACTTCGTCGACAACATCTTCCATCTGGGATGAGTAAGTCTTGGCTGGGAAATGGGGGTAGTATGGGAGAAATGGGTCAAATTTGTCTGGAGGGAGCGGCGCTTGACGTCGAATATGGAATAGAGTATGGTCGCCGACCGTTGAAATCCGTTGAATGCTTCCTGGAACTGGGGAAGTAGCGCTGGAAGTAGGGTAGTATATAACGAGGCTATTGCCCAGGTGTGCAGAAGCACGCGAATAATTCACCCCTTGGTGCGTATAATGCGCGCGATCTTTGCCATCTTCGGCAGGGACAGATTCCGCACTTCTATCGTTGCGCGGAGAAAACGTGAGGTCGAAAAGAACTTTGAACTGTTTGATAACTTCTGGGCAATCCGAACGGTTGAGATAACGTCGAAGGTTGGCACCTCTCCAAAAGGACTTGACGATTGTTGCCTCCAGCTCGCCTCCAATGTGATCTTTGGTGTTTAGGGGAAGCACCACCAACCGATGATAGGTCCAAAGAGCAGGAGGAAGTCGTAGATGTGAAATGCCGCATGGATGTTTATCCGAGCATTATGCTCAGACGAGTGAGGGTGGTTGCTGCGCAAGCCGTCCACCCATTCCTTGATGAACTGGCGATAGGCGGTGGCCCGCGCCTGTGACGAACTGTATCGACAAGCTATGGTGACCGCTTGAAATAGAGCCATGCTATGGCTCAACATCCTCTCCAGACGAGCTGCATCGTCCTTTGGTTGATCCCCCCACATCAAGACGAGGGCAATGGGAATGTAGATTGTCGCGAGAATGCGCCACTCGTCCGCCTTGATTGTACCTGCGTTTCCCTCTCCGTAATTTAGAGGTACAGAATTGATCCAAGCTGGGGTTGCAGTTTTTGTAATGACGTGTTGAATTCGCTTCAGTTGATTTAGATTGATCGCCTTCGGAACAAAATTAGGATTCGTCAAAGGCTGGGTAAGCCGCTGGTGATAAGTGAGAAACAGTACACCGTGTGCATGGGTACTGAAATGCTTACCCAAGCAATGAGTGCGTCTGCAAAATCTATCTTTCTTCTCTTTGGATTCACCTCCAGATTGAGAGAGGTCGCTACAAATCGCAGCGGGTGTAGATTAGTGGATAGGATCGAATTTTTCATGCTTTCTGGATCAGTTCCCGGGTCGTCACTGTCGAGGGGAACGATGGCCTCCATAAGCTTCTTTTGAATCTTCTCGATCTGCCCCTCCGTCTCCTCCTTCTCGCTTATAATATCGTCGGGGTCGAGGGTCGACGGATCATAGGGAGTCCAGTCATATGAAAAGGCGGTCTGGCTCTCCTTCCCTTTGGCAATGTTCGCATCGAGGCGAAGGATGTACCGACAGTGATATTTCACAATTCCCTCCAAGATGCAGTGCATTCCGTCGATTACCAACATTCGTGTGGGATTCCAATATGGTAAACGCCAGAATTTGGCCCAGCGCTGGCCACTCGCTTCAAAGATATGTTTTCGCTCCGCTAGGGTCTGGGCGTTCTTCCAAGCAAAAGCGCTGGCACGAAGATAGGCCACATCCCTGGGCTTCCAGTTTTCGAAATCTGTATTCCACACGTTCTTCAAATGATAACGGTCGCAGACCGTGCAAAAGAAATGTGAAGCGGTGCCAGCCGAGCCGGACACTTTCCTAGCGGCAGGAAGATCGTTGACCGAGATGATGAGGGCCAAATCTACATGCCGACCTGCTGAAGATCCACCCGTTGGCGTGATACGTAGTCCACGCTCCCAGCCCACGAGAAGGGTGTCGACGAGAGGCCGAGTAAAATGGTCGATCTCCTCGACGTCGGGCTCACGTGGGCCAGGAAGAACGACGGTCCACATATATTCTGCCTTGTGGTGCATGGTCGCGTCGAGATTCATAACAGCCACCGAAAGTAATCCGATCGAATCGTGATTCCCGCGCTTCCGAGTGCCATTGGGATTGAAAAAGTCCAGCTGCACTTCTAGTGCCAATCACATACGGCTCCCTCTGTCGACGAAAAGCTTTTTTCTCTGTGGTCCTTCAAACCCTCTCAGGAAGTCGGCTTGGAAGACGTTGGTAACATTTTCCGTTTTCTCCCCTGCATAGGAAGCCATGGCATCATCGCAAGCTTTGTCGCACATCTCCTCGATTTTGGGGTCCGAAAGAAGCCACTCCTCAAAGGAAGGGAAGACATATATTTTTATGGGCCGCATCTTTTGGTGGTGAAGTTCCAGCAAGGCTTCGTTACAGTTGAACGGGCCATCTTTCCCGATGATGGTGTTCTGGCAGGAAGCGGGATACGTGAGGGCTCCAGTGACCTTATCTTCCGTCGGCGCGTGTGTGAAACAGCATGACGGGCACACAGCGTAGATGGTGGTTTTGCTGTCGATTTTCAACGCCTTGAGGGCCGTGTGGAGATTCGACGGGAGCTGCTCCAGCACGAAGAGCTGCTCAGCATCGTTTGTGGCATCGGGAGCGACGTTCATTGACATCACCAATCCGATGATGGCCTTGACGGTGTCGAGAATGAAGTTGCACAGATTATTCCCGAGCCCGATGATCACGTTGCATATAACGACTAACAGAAGTGTCATTTGAGCAATGAGATCTAGGTCTGCAATGGGGTTTGAGAATATGTGGACTAGAATATCCGTAAGTAACAGAAAATCGGAAGTGAATGATTTCCAACTCACCAGCACTATATCGCACTGGTCCCGTATCTGGCTGCGCTGGGACTCTGGGGAGACGCGCCGAGACAACATCAATGTGCCGATCCAACACTTGAATCTCCGACACGACCTCGTTTCTCAGTTCCTTCAGATGATAATTCGCTGCAAGGGCTTGCAGAGACGCCCCGGCTGCGGTCACCGTTTCAGAAGCAGCATCCAAAATACTGCGCATCTCATCAACTTCCCTCGAGATGCTATGATCGAAGGTGAACTCCAAGCGTTGGAGCGCCACCCGGACGTCCTCCCTTATTTTGAGAAGGATAGTTTGCCCTTTGGTGTTTCTGTGCGGGACGGGCTTCTGATTAGCCACGAGGGACGTTATGCTCCGAGTCGCCTCGGGAACAGAAATTGGATGGAATTCGTCAGGGATTTGGGGTGCATGCATCTCCTGAACTTCGCTCCGTTCACTGAAAAGTTTGGAGGGCTGGTGATAGGGATCCGGGCCATCATCCGTCAGAACGAGCGCGGTCATCCAGTCTGCCAGGTTGGCATCGTTGTCAGAAGATAACGTTGGTTGTGTGATGGAAGGAGCGACGGGTACGGGCGACAGGGACAATGAAGACAGCAAGCGTGGCAGATCGGGAGTGGTTTCTGAACTTCCGCTGTTTGGGGCGGGTCGGCGATGTAGTTGGATTTCTGCTGCATGTGCGACTTTCTCGACAACGCGGACATAGTGATTACCACCATGGATCGGGCAGTCTCTGCAGAGAAACGTTCGAGGGGCCATGAAGACAGCTCGTTGACGCCGTAAAACAGCGTCAAGGAGAAAGAAATAGAGGGATGAATTCGTTGTTGGTGGTGGCCGAGGCCACATTTATATCCGCGACAAGTTGCATTGTTCCAAAAGCACCACAAGGAAGCCCCGAGTGTGTTGTTCTCGAAGCAGGCGGTCACCATCGAAACAGTTCATCGCCGCGAAGCACGAAGGTGGTGCGAGATTTGGCTTGTATATTCTTTGAAAGAACCCCGTAATATGCATTCGTCTCCTGACTGCGAATTTTGCTGGGTGAAGGTGCTGCCCAGGGACTGAGTAGTGGAGGATCGTTGAACGAGCGCGGAAAATGTGTGCAACGGGTTTCACAGGAATCGTTTCGAAGAGTGTTCTATTAATCGGATAGGACTACTACGGTGCTCAGATGTAGTAGGCTAGCAAACAGATTGTATAAGGTAGGATGAGATGCACCCATCCGCCCTGAAAGTACGCTTCCACCGCAAAAAGGGTGAGGGGCAGGGCGATGGGAGTGGTCGGGAATATACGGTCTTAAAAAACAGTCGGCTTGGATTAAATTCCAATCCTAAAATAACGAACCTCGTGCTGAAGGGGGCTGGTCATGTTCGATTCGACGTGGAACGATTGTGTTTGCGGGGGCGGCATCCGCGCCGCATGTTGGGCAACTGTCGCAAAGTGGGCAAAAGTAACCTGCGGGAATGTAAGTTGACAGTTCTGGGAGTTCTAGGAGAGAGGAGAAGGACATACCCCCTGGTGCAGATGCTTGAGAGTGACGGTGATTCATGTTCAAAAAGACGAGAAGTGGGTAGTTTACTAACTCCCTGTGCACTACAGTGGATTTTATAGTGAGCCATCCATTGGTGCGAACAACAAAGTCCAAAACCAGTATGTACCTGATTTTCACGTATATGGCCTGTGTCGGAATAAAGGAGCACGCTTAAATGACAACGATTCCCCATATCCGACAATTGGATGCGACCAGACAACAGATGGTGTGTGAGGACAAGGCCGTGTCGCGAGTGAAACACGCGACAGGGAGGATCCACTGATTCCGCTGCGGACGAGAGTACAAGGTCGTGTCGAGCGTGAAACGCCCGACAGGAACTGAGTTTGAACTGGGTACGAGGAAAGGAATTAGCGCAGTGTAGATGACGGCACTGATCCGATCAGGATTTGGTATGCCGGATCACGTCTTCCTTGAACACGGTGTTTGACCTCCCAACTTCTCGATGAGTTCCACGACGTTTTACGATGTGGACCTCTGGCTTTTGCTGCAGAATGCCCTACATTTCGACCAAGCAAATACCAGTATACTTTTCGTCCCTGGTCCTCGCGAATCGTGCCTTGTTCCCAATGGATGTACGTTGGGGCCCGCTCGCTTGCAAACATTCATGCTCATTCATGAGGATCCCGCCCGCCAAAGTACAAGCGATCACCCTTACCGAGGAGCAGACACCGAGTACAAGATATATCGCGAACTATTCAAGACTTGTTCCTAATGGACGTACGCATGGGCCCCGCCACTCGCTCGCAAATATTATTCTTGAAGATCCCGCCTGCCGAAGTACAAGCGACCACCATTACCAAGGAGAAAACTACCAAGTACAATATATTCCGACTTATTCAAGAACAATGAAACTAGACTTTTAAAGTAAAACATGTATGCATCGAAATGACTGTATTGCAGACGCGGAATGTCCTCAGATATTACATTGTCGGCCAACAATGCCACGCTGGGTAGTCCGTTCCAACTCGCCTCTGGCTCCCACCACGCCCATCTCTCTCATTGATACCGTCGCTCCCGTCGCTTCGAGCCGTACAAACGCGAATACGCGTTGTCCCAATGCTCGCCTCTCGAGAACATGAGGCAAAGTACAACCATTCTACGGTGAAGGAATCACGGCAATGTAGACCAAGTCGTTCACCAGTGGGTATGTTATCCATGATAATAATTAGTCCTACCACGACCTTGATTTTTCTTTTGCAAGGATCTAAGTGCCGCATCGCCTCAGACACAGGATTCCGTCTCTATGTCAGACTTGACCGCTGCTGTTGCTGGTGTGTCCCTCGCTGAGGAGATAGCCGCGGCAAGTGCCGCATCGCCTCAGACACAGGATTCCGTCTCTATGTCAGACCTGACCGCTGCTGTTGCTGGTGTGTCCCTCGCTGAGGAGATAGCGGTGGCTCTCGGCGGTGTTTCAATTGCTACACAAGTGGTCTGTATCAGATATTGCTTTGTTTGAAATAATCTCACGCGGTGCCCAGAGCTCGAGTCATTCTCCTCAGTCCCCAGGCTCTCATAGCTGTAGCAACTTTGAGCGTGTAAGTTGTTTGTCTCCACTTCCGGGCAACGCTGACGGGTCGACAGAGTACCAATGATCCTTGGGTAGGATCCCCACGCCGCCGTTGCCCTCATGGTGTCCTTCGGAAGCACGTTTGCGCTTTTATTGTTCCAAGCAACTGAAGAATCTTGGTGAAGTCCTGCTCAGAGAACACAGAACGAATAGACTCTACACTTCAGATTAAATGCCCCCTCACGTCTCTACTTACATCTTTCAATTTTTGCCAGCTATATAATTTTGTATCGGTTCCAGTTTAATAAATTGCACCTTCAATTGCACCTTCTTGTATTGTGGAACGAGTTTGCAATGGGAATGGAGCCAATCGAAATAACAAGAGAGCGTGGCGAGCGAATATCTACGCACTAGTGATCGAGTTCATCCAATGGCTTTTCAAAAAACTTGATTGGCATACATTCCCAAGTTTTACGCGCTACCCGCAAATTTTCTGTCAAAACGCCCGGTTAGCATCCATCCCCAAACTAACTTTGATGAATGTCCGTCTTCCAAACCTCTTTATCACCATCCGGGTGCGTCTTTCATTTATGTGGTATGTACTCTGAGCCTGTCTGCGATTTCGAGGTTCAACTGCAAGTGTTCACGCAATCCCATTTTCTTGCTCCCGCTGCGCGGCGCCAGACTTAAGAAGGCTGAGTTTGAGTTGTTGTAGTCGATTTACAACTGATTCGCAACTCTAGAATTCTTTAATCTCCGCTGCGCGGGGTTCAGGTGACTCACAGGCAACTTGTCTTTCATGCAAATCTGACTCGACCCCGACTAGTTTCTCCCGCTGCGTTCAGGTCGCTCGCAGGATACACAGGTAGGTTTCAACCGGAGTACCTTTCGATGCAATTCATCGGAGAAAACATAGAGTAGATTTGCCAGGTTGTAATTAAATAGCGCTATTGACCCGCTCTCACCAGAGGCAACACCCCGCCCTGCACTTACTGCGGAAACCGCCTTCACGGCTTGTGAGCGCACACCTATGGCCACACAGCGGCGGATGCGCGGTGGAGCAGTGGCCGGGTGGTGGCGGCGGGGTGGCGTGCGCATCGAGCGTAAGGGCGAGCTGAGGGTGGATGAGCGGCAGGGCGATATGCATGCGCGGGCCAAGAGAAGTGGCCGCGTGGCAACGAGGAGCCAGGGTGAGCGACACAGATGAGGATTCCGCACGATAGAGGGAGCGTATACATCTTGATTTTTCAAGAGTGCTGGCCGGTTCGAATGTGGGTGTACGGGGTGATTCTCAGATACGAGCCGGTTGCGCGAAAGAGGGAGCGGAGTGCTAGAGAGGGAGTAGTCCGTGAGCAATGGTGACAAGAGAGAAGGGAAGTACCGCCGACGATGACGGTACGAGATCAGCGTAAGTGACGAGCGTGAAATGCGAGTCAGTTACAATAGGTTACAATGCGAACTCGAAGCTTTGAAGTAGGGGAGGGAGGAAGCCGCGGTGCTGCCCATGTGAGCCGCGGATCATGATCCGCCGACATCGCCACTGATCCTGCCTGGATTCTTTCCACGTTCCCACAGGTTCCCACCATGTCCCACCTTGTCCCACTGTCAACCGTCTCACGGTCGGCACTGGGATTTAGACCGTTTTTCCGGGTCGCCGCTACTGTTGACCGTTTCACGGAAAGCACTATAATGGTCCCGTTGCAGCCCTCTCTCCAAACGGCTCACCGTCACTCAAGTCCCAACTCGGCGCTTGGTCCATGGCTTTACTGAAAAATCCTTTCAATTTACACTACAATGCTCGATGTAAACCCGACCAACTCTCTCTAACCAACTTCTCGAGTACTTCGCTGTTCTGGTATGCAAATGCCAGCGACGCCAATAACATCGACACTTGAAAAAGAGCTATGACGGTCTCGGACAAACCTGAACCGAATCGATGCTCTGCCTTCTTCCGCCATATCATTATGTTGTTCCGGCCCGAGTCCTCGCCCGACTTTGCGAGAAAGATGGTGGGTACGCCACAATCCATAGTCTGGTCTGATGATTAAGCCGAGCAGAGGAAACAAATCGAGCGTGTCTGCGTACGGCAAGTGTTTGAACCCAACTCTCCCCTCTGACAGCCAGCTTGTCGATTATATCGCCAGTGCGACGGTCGAAGATGTAGACGATTCCGTGGTCACTGCCGATCACGATGGCTCTGGAATCGTCGAGGAACCGTACCTGCCGTGGTCTCTTCGCTTGGGTGACAGGAACAGGGAATGTCTTGACCCGCTGATGATCATCGAGGCGGTAAAGGATGGCTCCATGTTCTGTGTCGTCAATGCAGACCGTCATTCTGCGAGTGTCCACGGCTGCGTCTCCGCTGAATTAAAAGTAAGTCCCTTTAAATCACGGTAAACACAAGTCACTCACATGTGAACACCGATCTCCCAAGGCTCCGAGGAACTGTCGATCTCCGACGAGCCAGTCAAAGTACGGCTGAATCTCGTGGTTAGTATGTACGGGTTGAGATCGGGGAGGCGCACATCTTGCCGTCGTGGAGCCCGAACACAAGAAGCTCTCGCTCGTTCCCGCGCATCGCACCGAAATGGACCTTCTTCGGGATGAAGTTGGCGATATTTACAGCGAAGGTTTTGCAGGGCTTCGCTGACGAAGCCAAGGTATAAATCTGAACGCTAGAGTTATAATTGCAAACTGCCAGACGATTCGACGTGGTATCGAAAGCAAGAGCGGTGACTTCTGACGGCTGTGCGAGTCGTTTGCAAAAGATCTCGCGAAAGCCCTCACGCCCCTGGTGGCCCGTTGGTGCGCGATCCCGAATTTGTAAGACTGGAACTCACCGGAACCTGCCGCCAACTGATCAAAAAGCCAGTGATGGTCCCGTAAAATAGCATCTCGCCGGGATCATCATCGAGGTTGGTCCAGGCAATCGCGGTGGTCGCCCCTCGAATGCCGCTAGATGCAGGTCTGTTGGGGATCTGAGTCATACGCTGCAAGTCCCATATTCGTGTGCCGTCGTTCCCTGTATCCCACGAGTAAGCAGCCTGAATATTTTTGAACGCCAATGCTTACTGCCACTCGCCAGAAATTTTCCGTCGTCCGTAGCAACAATGGAATAGACTGCACCTGAGTGGCCTAGCAATTTTCCTTCCGGGCGATAATTCCTGAACATGGCGGTAATAAGGAAGCGGGCAGATAGTGCTGCTCCTTCTGGCGCCAGGATTTTAATGGTCAGTCGCTGACGCTGATGTTCTTCTTCTTTAGTGACCATTGTTGCCCCTTTAGCACTCTTCGGTTCTTGTTTCTGCGCGCTCCACTTTCCCCATTGGAACAAGCTTTGTCGGTGTCTGCGGAATAAGAACTACCTTGTTCTTCTTCGGGACATCGACGCTGCCCCTTGTTCCGCCTTATCTGACGGTTGCGGAAGTTACCGCATTCACATGCGATCGATATTTCCTGATGGGGTTGAAATGGATGGCGACTCTAATAAGCAAGGTGCGTACACGTCTAATCCTGTTTACAATGGCACCCTCTCTGATCACGACGATTCATCCCTACGCCAAATCCTCTCCTCCTCCACAACCCATGATGGTTTCTCTTTGGGCGACCAACATTCACGGTCCACAGACTCCGATCCCCGTAGCACATCGTGACATCCCAAAATTCGATGATCCCGCCACCGCTGTAAAGGTTTTGATTCCCGTGAAGGAACTCAAGGTCATTGTTCCGCCCGCAGTGCCTTCTGTTGCTATTATCCCAAAGGCTACTGCTACTAGTTCGCCTGCTCCCACCGGCATTCCGGCCGCATCTGAGGTGTCGTCGAGCTCCACAGCTGGGGTGGACGACAGCTGTCCTCCCAGCCCGCTCACATCCCTCGATGACTCGTCCGACTCGGACTCGAACCCAGACTCAGACTCAGCCAAAATTCCACGTCCAGCGCATGCATCTACCATCCCTCTTCCTAAGCTTTTTCACGATTGGGGCTCCAAGCGATTGGCGGCAGTGCAGGTATACACATTTACATCTCATCCTGACGGTTATATTTATTGCATGACCAGGCATATATCAAAACAATTGCGAAAACACACCTTCCTCCTAATGCCAACTTCAACGCGCTAACCACGAGTGAAAAGAAGACGGTCAACGATTGCGTGAGTCGGGATTTATCTCTGTGGTTGCACTGCTGACGGCAAATTAGATGAATAAGGAATTCCCGTTCTTGAAGGACTACGCCAGAAACTGGCCCGTTACTCGCCTTCTTGTAGCACATCTGAAAACTAAGCGCAATTCTTACAAGCAAGTCGCGCATTGGAATGCTCTCGATGCAGTCGGTGTTGCGCTCAAAGCCGGCGGGTCTGGAGCCCACACTAGTACAGCTCCCCACGGCCACGGCAGGCGTAGTCGCACATAGTTTCTAGCGCTCGACTCGATAAATTTGATACTTGGACTGTATTTATCCTCATGATATAGATAATATAAAATAATTTTACCTCCACAAACGCACATACACGATATGAATTTGCTTCCGGTCGGGGCCGCGGTCCGACATCTGGTCCGATCACACGGATCATCGCACTGCGTATCATTGCGAAAATCTTCTCAGGCTATCATCATTTAGATTCTCTGTCTCTCAGCTCAATGTCATAGCTGCTGAATGTCTCACGTTCAGCATCTTGCGCTCAAGGGTTCTCCCCCGGGCTCTATGCTCCAAGGTCGTCCCCCTGCCGCCGTGCCCCTTCTTCAATATCGGGGTCATCGACTCATCGCCGAAGCGACCTGTGCGTTCATCACATGTACGGCGATCAGGGCCCACAGCGATCAGGGCCCACACATCCCCCGTTGGAATAAGACCAAAAATGATGTCCTTGGATATTGGGGTCGTCGCCAAAACAACTATCACATGTACGGCGATCAGGCACACACAGGGCCCTAACACATCCCCCGTTGGAACAAGACCGAAAAACAACACCCACAATGAATGACGCTTTCCAAATGTAGGAACAACACCAACAACAATTTCCAATGTGGGTATGAATGTTTTGGGGGTAGCAGCTGGAGACATCTTAATGGAGGCCCTTCCGTTTGTCAAAGTCCTCCTCCGCGCCACCCCAACCCATTCCTGCCTTCTCGATTATGCCCAGCAGTAGACCCTTCATGCCTCAACCGCGGACCGGGCCGGTAACCTATTTTATTCCTAATTCTATGCACGCGTTGACAAGAATATACAGGCCAGTAAATTTATGAACACCCGCTTATACCCAGCTCTGGGCCGACGCTCCTTCGTGTCCGTGCATGTTCTCTGCCCCGGTGCTCGACAAAATCGATATCCGTGCGTGGAAAGTGTAATGGGCGGCACCGTTACTCAGCCTTTCGTCCACGACGCCCGTGTGTACGTCCGGTATCGACTTCCCAATGGTCGTTGGGTGTCCACAATTTTCGTGTGCTTCTATAAGCGGCACAAGCGCCTCGCTCACAATGCGGATCTCGATGTGAAGGGCGACCTTGTAATCATGCGTACTGCGGCCCGTCGCTGCCTCTCGGTTGTCAACATGCGGAGTTCCGACAGGGCAGCCGCTGATTTTGTGGCTGAGGCGTAAGTTCTTTCCCGTCCTATCACTGCCCATATTGACGACATCCAGTCTAGCTCCCAGTTTGCGCAAATTCCAAGGGCCCCAGCGAACCCCTGTCCGTGCCCTCCTCATTGTGAGGATGCCTGATCCGTAGTCCTCTCGCCCTGTATGACTACCCAGTTTACTGTACATGCGATACCACGTCGAATTATATTTATTGGGAAGTTTTTTGCACGGCATGAACAAGAAAAAAAAATGTATGTACCATCCTGAAGAATACAACAATCCAAGATGCGCGCGTGAAACAAGCTCGGAGAAGGCCAGAATGGAGATCTAAGTGCAAGCGAAAAAACGCATCGGGAAGCTGTGAATACAAGGTCGGGATAGCATTAACGCATTTCTTGAATGTAGATCAGAGGCACAAGCGAAGATAGCTGCAAAGGGTCGCAAAGAGATCCAGATTGGGAACAACGCAAGTCCAGAGTGAGAATAAGGGACACACCTATAAAAGCAGGTGAGTGGCACGTTATGAACTTGTCCTCCTCTCCTTGATCCATCGATATCTTCACACAGCGTTTTACGCGGCGAACATAACTATGGAGTCCGAATATGTCCAAGAACCCGAATATGACCAAGAAATGCACGAACAATCTTCTGGACTGGTATGTGGCTCACACACAGCGCGGATATACGGTGTATTTATTTTGTTTCAGGAGAGAGTCAGACCGGACGGCGGTGGTCCAGCGGTGAAACGGCGGGCAATTCCTGGGCCTAAGCAAGATGTGCTCGATAATCTGAGTTGGCCACTTTCCGTCGCAACGTTCGTGATAACAGATGTTGCAAATAGATGCGCGAATTGGTTCAGTATTATAAAGAAAACACAATAGAGTCGAAGCGGAAGGCTCAGGCTCAGGCGGAGGAGAATAAACGACTTCTTGCAAACCTCGGTAACATGCAAGACCAGCTCAGCAAGATGAATGACTACATGCAAGAGAATTCAGAACACAACCGCGAGTTGGAGAAGTCAAAAGACACGCTGGTAAGAACTTGCGCCTTCTTTCGACACATTTCCTTACCTTCCTCAGTTAAACCACAACCAAGCTCTTTGCGAGCAGCTGACGTTTGCACATGGTGCGACGGAGGAACAGACCAGAAATTTTACGGTGTTTGGGCAACAAACGGTCGGCATCGTGCTGTGGTACCGAAAGAAAACTGATGTTTTCCCGTGGTTTAGATGGCCCAGCAGCAGCAGCTCTATACTGCGTTCGAAGCCGAAAAAGATAGGGCTCGAGAATTGGAACACGTTACGGTGAGTTTGGTGTTCTAGAGACAAGTCATTTTTGTGATATCCCCCTTCAGGCTCAAAAGACGGATGAAGCTGCTGCGTTGCGCGCGAAGTTGACCAATCAAGCCTTGGGTCAAACCCCCCGTCGCGCCCGAGCGAAGATCATGAACCCGGCAGAAATGCGCAATATTGGCAGGAAAATACCTGTAATTCCCTTCGCCCCAATCCCCAGTCCGGCAGCCGCCTCGTCGTCTGACGAGGACATGGCAAATCCACCTCCCACAGTGTCCGGTAGCATTGACATTGCCGCGTTAGCCGCCGAACTGGCAAAACTCGGCGCGACATTCAACTCGACACCTCCAAAGACTGGAAAGAAGCGGCGGATGAGTTCCAAACCGGTGTTTGAAGCGATACCCGATGCGATCGAGAAGGAGTGGAAGGCGAGTCCTTTACAGCACCGAGATACAATCCGCCGTATTAATGATCACCAGAAAGTGCTGAGGACTGTCAAGGAGGCCAAATGCGGAGTGGAAAATGCCGAGGAGTTTGCAATGAAGACGCCACCATCGGTGGATGAAGTCAGGAGGTGTGAAGAGGGTCATCTCACGCCGCATCCGGACGATTTTCGACTCGACTTCGACCCCGGATATCGCGCATCGAGATGGAACAGCATCGTTCTTGGTAAGATTGTGGACGCCACGATTGTTGCGGGGAACAGGACGATAGTAGTTCCTGTTCCACGGGAGTGGTTGCTTGAAAAGCTTAAGGGGCAATTGAATCGAGCTCAGGAGGCGTGGGCCCGAATCCAGCCACGCAAAAACGAGACTCCCACTGAAGCGACGGCACGGGCCAATCAATACCGAGAATATCGAGCGGATTATACGCGTGTACTTGCAGCAAAGACGCGGGTAGGTGTATCCGTTGTCATGTTTTCTTTTCCCTTCTAACGAAAGACACAGAAATATGATGCCCGCGAGAAGACCATTACATTCCTCACCAGTCTCAAGTCCGCCATGAAGGCTCCAGATCTCGACGCGTGGAAGAGAATCTTGGAGATGCTGAAGTATCTCGGCCATGATGGGATGTCTGAGGAGGAGGAAGTCGAGAAGGTGGGAGCTGGCGGCGTCAGAAGATACATCTTCCAAGTGAAGGTCTACGTTTGGCGCGCCGAGGAGGTGGGAAAATATCTGCGGCTGGTGGATTCGATGGAGGACAAGATCGCAGTCCGCCAGAAGAGAGGAAACAGGCCGCTCCCCAGAGAAAGGAATGGAGGCCAGAGCATTTCTGGGGCTCCCAAAGGACTTCCTGCGTGTTTTTACGATGCCGCATGGATCAAGAAGGAGTCGGAGGCAAGCCCGGTGTTTTATGAAGACCTAGAGGTTTCGGAGGAAGCATTTTACTTGCTGGCCGCATCGGCAGACATGGTGGAGTAGTAGGTGACGCCCGCTAGAATTTTAGAACGATTATGAACATGCCTTTTCCTGCATATCGTTTTCGCTTGAGATGTTAGGTGCATGGGGCAAGTATCTCAATGTTGCTCGTGAGACGGTCAACAGTGAAGGCGCCAATGCCAATCGTAAGACGATTAACAGTGGAGTTCGGAGTTGAGAGCCGTTGTGGCTATGTCGGCGGATCATGATCCGTGGCACCACATCACCGCATCTGCGTAACGGGCCACGCGCTCTCAAGTACTTCAGCACTGCTCACCACAATCCGGCCAGAGCCTCAGTAACTGACCAACGTTTAACGCTGGTCACTTACTTCGCTCTTACTTCCCCGCACCCCGCATAACTGACCACCGTTTTACGCTCGTCACTTGCCTGAGTCGTCCGCCCGTCTGAGGGCATTTGCCTGCGCTTCAAGCGTGGACCGGTCCAATCCGTCAGGTAATTAAGAACTCCGTGTCCTCTCTATGTGCAAGTGATGACCATGCTTCGACAGATCGTGTGCCCTCATTCTGTCATGGCCTCTCGCGACGATACACCAACCTTTCCTCAGGCTGTAAGTCGATCACTCAAGATCTCACGTCCACAGCTAGCTAAAGTCCAACTTTTTCAGCAATCAGATCCTTTCCAAGGACACATACGTAAGGGCGACACCATCTTTGGTGTTCATTATGGCAGCACCCAATTTCTACTCGATATTCCTGCGCCCCAGGACGCCAAATGCCCCCACTTCTCACTATTGGACGGTCATTTCAACCGTGTCTCCTGGGTCTCCCCCATTACACCGTGTCTCCTCTTTTTACCCCGAGATACTCCGTTCCACGGAGCACTCTTCGGTCGGCTTCGTGTCCCTCCCGCTGGACTCCCTGTTGTGAAGGCCGAAGAAGGATGGATCCTCGAACCACAGCTAGCGAAGTCATGGAGAGAACTTGAAAGCGCGCTCCGACACGTCCTCGATGCCATGTGTCTGGCAGCCAGGTTGGGCGAACGCTATCCATTGCCTTTGCAATACGGATACGATCTCGCTCACCAAAGCCGTCACGCAGTGACCAGGGTCGCAAGGCGGGCGCGCAATGCATTCCTACCCTTGATGGCCACAATCTCCATGATGTTTGCAATTCTGGACCATGAGAACTATCCTTCGTGGCGGCACCAAATAATAGAAGCCTCTGGTGTTCATGTGCAGTGGTTTGCGGATTTGCAGGTCTCTCCTGTGGGGGACATGACAATTCCACGGGTCGGTGGCATTCTGGACTTGAGAAACCAGAGCGATCCTGTCCACACATTTGATGCAATACTTCCCGTAATTTTCGGAAAACTTCCCATTCCCCTTTATTTTCACTGGGGCGACGCGAGCGCCTTCACCAGCAAACCGACCTTCCGCATACCCGACGCGCTTAAAGATAGAGGTTTCTATCCTGCAGTCGAGGAAATTACCTACCTACGTGGGCTGCCGGGTAAAGTCGCCTTCAGCTCCTGGCAAAGAGCACCCACCGGCAGGATGTATTCCGATAGGGTGAAGAAACCCTACGTACCACGACCAGTGCTCAAGAACGTCGATGCCCAATCAGCGACTGGGACCGTGCCCCACTTTCCGCAGCCAGAGAAGGACAGTGGCCAACGATACGGCGAAAACGTCCACGCCTTCTTCGTTCGTCGAAAGGCACGAAACGAGGAAATAGCCGCACAGGAGACACCTAAAATGAGGGAGGAACGTCTTCAACGAGAAGTGCATGCAGCGAAGGGCTCAGCACCGGGGAGGAAAGGAGCACGAGTCTTTGTCTGGGAGGAGGAAGACGGTTTTTTCATACGGCGGGCGATCAACCGCGACTTAGCAGCTCAGATGTGGGATGAGTTTACTCCGAACCAGCGCTTGTACGATGGGTTCCATAAGCAATGGGACCTGTGTGTAGCGCTCGCTCCGAATGAGGAGGCTGAGAACTCTGATGACGAGTATGATGGTGACGATACCGATTTGGCCTGCTCGGAAATACAAGGAATTCCCTTGCCTGAAGTGCCCGCTGGGGAAGTCTCCACAGAGCAGGACTTGTGGTGATGCCACGACTTGGAGCGCCGCGAAACGACGTTCGAGACGGAGGAGGAGCATGAGACGTATCAGGATATATCTCATGTTCCTCACGCGCGTTTCGGCTTCACCGAACCCGTCGCTACCGCGACTTATGCCACCAAGCCTGTGGAAGCCAAGATATGTCGCAAGTCCCTGGGAGACGAGAAGTGGTCCGGGCTACAACAAGCGCAATACCAGCATTTGCCGGTATTATTGGCCTACTTGCTTACCGCGAAGTCTATCGTCGACATACCGCGTGAACTGCTCGATCTACGACAACCAGGATCTGGGATTCCCCTCCAGTCGAACTGGGCGATCAATGTCAGCCTGGAACACCTGAATGGCTCGCCATTTTACATCCTCACACCCAAAGGCTTTGCGGCGGAAGATTACCCCCGATATATCTTACTGTCCAGCGCCGCGACCGCACTGCAGGTCATCCGCATGGGATGGGGCCCCGATCCCCAAGAAATTATATTCCATCTACTCGAACATGGCGTGGAATTTCGAGTTTGTTGCCGAGATGCCGTCGGGATAGCCCCTGAACCCCCACTCGTGTTCAGATATTCAGGTCTGGGTTACCGTGGCGTGGGCTACACACCCACCTTCGAGGACTACGGTGTTTATATGGATCTGCGCGATTCTTTCTTTGACTGCCCTCGCGGTCGTGCTGCCCTTTTTGCAGGTGGGATCGTTGGCCGTTTCGCACGGGACAGAGTTAATGAAGATCTTGCATCTTTGGGTCCGACCGCCGACGTCTTCATGACAGGTGTTCGTTTCTGGGATGGCCAAAGTTCAACGGCCTACTGGGACGACGGCCTCACAGACCAAGAGATTGGCCTGATCTGCGGGGTGTATGATGTTGGAACTGGTGCGGTTTAATAATCTGGATATGTTTCTTTCTAATGCTTTTCAGGCCGCGTCAATAAGACAAATGATGATCCCCAGACATCGCGAATCTCTTGGTGGCCGTTACCCCATGTGTTTAGATCTTCCGGGTTGAATACGGGGTGGTGGTCGCCGGACTGCGAGGTTTGGTTCCAGCAACGCCAAGCAGCAATCAAGCGGGGGACCGCGAAGCTTCTGACGCAGACGGAGTGGAAGCATGTCACAAAATACTACAAAAAAACTCGGGAAGTTGCAATCGCCAGCGAAATGGTTGCCGGGCAGTTCTTGAGTGAAGCATTATGAACGGTTCTCAATACCACGCGTGTTAATTCTTTGCCCGCCTCGTTTTTTTCTTGGATTTTATTTGGATGTAGATATATAATTTTGTTATACATAATTTTAATACCAATGCGGCACTCTGGACATACGAAAGTTGACGAGCGTAAGACAATCTAAAGACTGGAAAGTGGCCGAGGATTTGTTGCCGCGGATGCGCGTGATCGGATGCATCCGCTTCCGACATTTCCTCCCACATCCACTCGCTGACACGACGACCATCTCTCCTTCCAAACTTACCACCGTTTTACGCTGGTAACTTTCCTCTCTTCCAGACGCAAGACACGACAACTTACCAACGTAGACGCTGGTGACTTGCCCATTGCGCCATCCTCGTCCGCGGCATCCACCCGCGTACTAGTCTGCAAATGCATCCTTGTCCGCCGCTATACACCCAAGTGGCCTCGATTCAGCATGTTGCCCAGGTCCATCTCACCTCACCGCCTCTTTGTACTCGTTTGCTCCCACTCTCGACGGCCTCTCTGGCTCTTCTTGATTAGGGCGGCAAGGTCTGGACTTGGAGCTGGGTTTCTGTGCGTCTCACTTTTTGTTTCTGTTTCTCTTGTCTGACATGTATCATTAGTGCATCGTGGACTCACCTGCCCATCTCAGACAACTCTCAAGACAAGACCGGCCTCCCAGTTGCTCCAATCAACGAAGCCGCCGGCTCGAGGCTCGCATTCGACCTTCCTCAAGTGCAACTCGCTCTGCGAGTCTTCCAAACGATTGAGATGCAGTTACTTTGTGTCCGCGTCCCTGCCTATCGATCGAGACAGGCGCCACAGTAAGTTTTTTGGTGACCCGACATCGCATTTTTTGACCATATTCCACTACAGCCCTATCACCTCTCATCCCAGCCGCTCAAAAGTCTTGTGGGTGGTGTATGAGAAGTACTTGGAACTTTCAGTGAGTCCCCCGCGGGCTCTCGCCTGCTGCGACGAGCTAAATCCTCCAGATATCCAGCTTCGCCGCCGGCTGATGAATGTCGAAAATTTTCGAAAATTTATTCAGCATTTCAAACCGCACCCCAATGGACGCTTCACAGTCAGTAGGCGTATGTTATGAGCAGCAAAAAAAACTCCGAGGTCTGTTTTTCATTTTGACGGGATCTCAGGATATTGACTATATCCCAATGCAGCTCTATCAACCTTGGGCTCATGCGTCCGAAACTCCCGGGGGTGGTCTATTAGTAGTACTTTCGACTTTTCGTAAGTCCCCGCAAGCCCCCGCCTGCTGAACGCCGAGCTGATACTTGATTCCAGCTTCATCACAATTTTGTTGTTATGTCATCGTGATTTATAATAATAACAAAATTATACCTGCTTGGGGACCAGTCCCCGGGCTGAGTACCACGCACAGGACTCGTTTCAAGAGAATAAGACCGCAGAGCATCCTCCCAGTCCCGCTCCCAATCCCGTCCCGCCTCCTCCTACTGATCCCGCACTCGTGACCTCGCCTTCGACCTCGTACCGCCACCGTCTCGGTCCACGAGTGCAAGTTGCTCGGCGACTTGTTGCCCGCCCTGAGTTGGTCCTCCTGGATCAACATCCTCGTCGGCCGCTGAGTGTCCGTGGATCTTCGTCCGCGTGTCCTTTTCAAGGGATCTTGGCTGCAGAAGACCAGCGCGCGGCCTCAGTGCTCAAGAAATGCTCCTCCGTTCCGCACTCCTTCGCACAGGATCTTCCAGTAACGCGCTAGTTCCTCGCGACCCGAGTCTCACAACACCACGCCACCTTCTTCTCACGCGGGCGTTCCGGGGCATCTAGTACACACACCCGATTGGCTCGGTGCGGGCCCATCTTTCGCCTGATTGGGCATCGAGGAGCGGAAGCGCTTCGTGGAGCCCTCAAGCACGCATCCTCGTCCTGCGCGCATCATCTGTGTGTAGAAAAGCGGGTACGTGGGCTGTACCATTGCGCCCGTCCTGCGTGTCGCTCTCGGACCTTTCTTTGCTAGCACGCCGAGGGCAGTGGTGCTCCGGTCATCGTGTATGTAGAGTATAGGTGCGTTGTTGTTTCACCTGGTGCTTTCGATGCTGACTGAAAAGTCCGCCAGCACAAACCCCCCATTGTATCACAAATTTGAATTCCATTTGGGCAAATGCCCGAGACTCGTAATCTACACAGAACTCGCGGATAGTCTAGTACAATCGGTAAACCACCGGCCAATTGGGCCAATGCCCCACCCAAGAATTTCAATCCACGCAGAACTTGAAAATCTGGCATCCCTTTGGGTCAAAAACAATTCTATGAAAAATCAG
The DNA here is from genome assembly GCA_029448575.1 of Mycena maculata. Classification (NCBI taxonomy): domain Eukaryota; kingdom Fungi; phylum Basidiomycota; class Agaricomycetes; order Agaricales; family Mycenaceae; genus Mycena; species Mycena maculata. The sequence continues at coordinate 71,110 of JARJLG010000171.1, forward strand.
TACCGCAGTGTATGACGAGAAGAAACTCACTTCTCGATCTCCCTCTGTCCCGTGGCCCTGATCGCCGCCCGCATAATCCAGTCCATCCCTGCGAGCCCCCCGACTTTTAGGAATGGGAAGTATTCATGGTGGCGGACGTCGCAGCCCGGGCATGGATATACGCGAGGCGCGACGCCCATTGCGTGGAGAGCCTTGTGGGTGAGCGCTTCTTTTGAGCGCGATAGAACATATCAATGAAATGACGAAGGAAATAAGAAGACTGACTCACCCGCCAAAATCCTGCGGTGCGCAATGAACGCGCAGTGCCACATTATCACGATCCCGCGCTCGCACTTGTGGTACGCACACCGCCGCGCGGGAAAAGACCTGCTGTGTCCACCTTTCACGTCCACATAGAGGAGAAACTGCAGGAGGGTGATTCTCTTCGCCAGAAAGAGGAGGATTGCTACGAAAGGGACGCGGACGTTCACGTAGAGCAGGCCCGATCCGTCCCGTTTGTAGACGGACAGGGAGGCAGTGGGTGGGCGAAGGTTGGACATGGTTTGCGATCGAGGAGCCCGGTGTCGGCGGCGATGGGCCTGCTACGAGGACGTGGACGGGAAGTCACAAGTGTGACTTACTGCTCTTTACCTCCCCCGACACCGGTGCCTCAGTACACATCAAGTCTCGATGCCACACCCTCGTCGGCGACACAGTCGGTGGCGGTAACGCAAGGTGTGTCGCTCCTGCGTTGTCTCCGGCTCCGTTGCTAAGTGGAATAAATGGGAGACCGGGGACCTTTGGCCTGGCGCGGACAGAGCAGCAGAGCTCGAGGTTTGCTCGGAAACGCGCTTATTGTACTCTACGACAGACTCCGGGACCTCAGAGATTCAGCAGGAGTCGGTGCCTTGCAAAACCATTCCAGATATCGAAGCAAAGGATGGACTACTGTGGCGACCGACCACCGCGCCAGACGAGGCCGCGCAAATCATCCAGTCACCTGCACCATCGCCGCCCTCGTACGACCAGCCATCAGTAGCAGCTATGGCAGACAGAAGTACCAACAAGCGGGCTACGATGGCGGCGGCCAGTACGATCACCTACAACTAACCCCATTCCTCAACGACGGCTCGCGCGCGAATGCCAACGTCTCCTTCCATAGCACCGAGCCCGGCGACAGCTCCGCGCCCATCTCGGTGTTCTCGCCGCACTCGGCGGGGTACCAGGGCTCAGCGATGTGTCGCGCAAGAAGAGCCTCGTGCGCCTGGAGCGGGAGAAGAGCGAGCCCGGACATCGGCATCGGCATCGGCAGTGGTACTCCCACAGCCAGGTCACGCACCTCGAGGAGGGCCGCGGGCGCGTGGGCGTCATACCGTCCGGTCAGTCTCCTCGTCCTTCCGTGTCCATGTCCTAATGCACATTACTTAGCAACAGGCAACTACCCGCGACCCGAGGCGCTGCACCGGGGCCGCTCGCTCCTCGCGCGCGAGGAGGACGTGCACGAGTCCGGGCTGGCTGTTCAAGCGTGGTGTGTACTATACGTGGGACGTTCTGAAGAACAGCTCACGCCAGCTGGCCGTTTTCGAGTCGTGCGTCGGTTCCTTTTTTATTTGTTATCTCACTGACATGATTGTCTACGCAGCTCCGTGCTCGACCTCGAGCTCCTTGCGTGGCTCGACCCCACGCAGGTTACCTTCCCGACGCTCTTCACCGAGACCGTGTCGACCACGTCGACAAACCCGTGGGTGGACCGCAACATCCGGCCGCGCTCATGCGGCAGGCGCTCATGAGCGAGGGCCACTACCTGCAGGACCTCATCACCGTCGGCTTCATCGACTCGGAACTTGATCGGCTGCATCGCCTCGCAGGTCCTCTACCTCTCGCTCATCTTCCCCATCGGCGTCGTCCTCATCCGCTTTGTCATGGCCGTCCTCTTTGCGTGGTCCTTCTCCTGGAAGATCGGCACGTTCCCGAAGGACAGCTACGCGCAGCGCATGCAGCGCGCCGAGGCCGTCGAGGCGCCAACATCCTGCACGCCCTCGGCGGCGTCAGCCGTGCCGACTGCACCTCCTCTTGCGCGTCCTCCGCTGCCAAGTCCCCCGCGCTCCCGACGTCCGCACTTCGCGTACCTGCAGGTCAGGCGCCCGGGTGGGAGTGTGGTCGGGTTCGGGGTGCGGATGGGGACGGGGAGCGTGCAGACGCAGACGCAGAGGGGTGGAACGTGCGGCCGGCGGCGTCGGTAGCCGAGGCGGTGGTGAAGAGCACAGCGGGTGGGAGATGGAGGAGGACGTGGAGGTGGATGTTGTGGGCAATGGGGTGGATGGTAAGTTATTTGGTGCTCTCAGCTCTTCTCGTGCGTACTGACCTTCATCGCGCAGACGTGATATTTATTGGGACTGATGGTCACCTTCAACAGGTGTGTATTTTGGTACTTGGGCGCAGATACGGACATTTTCTTGATTAACTTTTCCCCTCCAACTTATACATTTTTACATTGTACAGTAGTTAACCTGTAGGATATTTATTGGCACCTCCCCGAACGACAGTGTTTTGACGCATTTGCGAGCAGCGCACGTAGAAACGCTCGCGACTCCGCATCGCGTTGTGCGTGCGCTGCTCGCGATGGCGGCACTGGGCGAGGGATGGTGTCGCGCAGCGGCTGGGCGGAGGACGGACGCGCGAGGAACACCACCACTGAGCAGGGGATGGGCAGCGGACAGGCAGTGGACAATCCACAGATGGACGGCGGGCAATCCGCAGATGGGCAGCGGATCGTCCGCGGATCATCTGCCGACGAAATTTCGGTGGGCTCGAAATTTTTGGTTTCGGTTTACACTTCAGCTTGGGCGGAAACCCACGCTTAAATTCCGCATTTCGGCCCACCCGACACGAGAGCCTTAAGTCGATGTTTCGATTTCGGGTTCAGTCTACCTGATATGTAGACTCTCGGACTCTCGTTTCTCGCTACTGAAATCTATGCTTTCAGTTTACAATTTCATCTGAACCTTTCTGTAATATTATTCTTGACGTTTCATGTACATTTCAGAGCGACCGAAAATACATCTGATTTTTTGACTATCAGTTACAAAGTTGGTACGAGTGAAACTTAAGGAATAAAGTCTCATTTCGGCCCGAGTTTTTTGGCACTCCGACACTTCGGTTCGCGGAATGCACCTCAGTTGCACCGAAGTTATTTTTTCGTCGGTGTGAATATTATACACCCGATGGTCCAATCTGGATAATTCTAATCAGCAACCCCCCGTGCTCGGGTACGGGGGGTTGCCGCTATTCAGCAACCCCCTTTATGTAACTCATTGAGCAGGCTGCAGCAAAGCACTTGGACCAGGCTAGGCAGGAGAGAATCCACCGCCGGATTGCCAATAGAGATCCAGCTAAGCTCGACATCACAGCAGTCTATGAAAAGATCCAGAAAAACATTTGACTGACCAAAGCTGGTGTTGAATTTTTTTCAACCGCTGCTGCTGTAGATGGCATCGACTCTCTAGCTTCCACACGCTCAAGAGTCCCCTTCATACATCCTGCCCCTGTGACAAACACTACCACTGTACAGCTCTTGCGCATGATTCCCCAAATTGGGGATGATGCTGGGAGAGCACTGTTGTTCTTTGCGTCACTTGCGTCATTTGCAGATGCAGCTGGCGGCTTCTTTGATGTACGAAAATCTTTATTTCTTTTTTCCTCTCGCTCACTCATGTGTTGATATAATATCTCTCTCAGGTCTGCCAGAAACCCATATGTTCCTCAATGATGGCCAGAAGAAGACACCGCAGTACGGTGGCATCCCATTTCAACCCTTCAGCACTGTCTCCGGACTGGTGCACTGCAATCCACAGCATGCATTCACCATCGGGCTTGCTGTGTGGCCGGAAAATCCGGTGGGTAAACCTGTTGAGAAGTGGGCCAAGGAGCCCATGCACTGTAATGTGATGGTCCTCATCCATGCCCCGCCCATTCCTGGCAGGCACAGTACCGGGAAAATCATTCTCATCTGCGAGCCGAACATCACCGATGTCGAGGCAAGGGAGTGCAAGGCTAAAGATATCCTCAAGAGCCGCATGTGTGAGATGCTCAAAGAAATTGGAGCGAGGGTGAAACAGGTCTGGGTCAATAATAAGCGCAAGGAGCACAACAACACTGGAATCTGTCTTACGCTGGCGTTGAAGTGGATGATCGAGCTTGTTGCTGGGGGCGTGAATAGGTTGGGTATTCGGAGGAACGACAATGGACAGGTGACAGCCATCAAAGGATTTCGCTTGATAGAAATGTAGCGCTCTGGAGTTGGAAATATTTTTCTTGCTTCAAACTTGGAAATGAAAAAAGAAATATGTTGTTTGAACCCAAATCCCGCTGTATTTTTTCATAGCTCAAGGAACCAAAAGATTGGAAGCTGTCTAAATGAGAACCTCACTCAAAAAACATGAGGACTTGATATAAACCTTCGTAATAAATAAACTGCAGTAACACACTTTGGCAACGGGTCAAGGTGAAACCTCGCTATATTTTATTATTGGGTTCAATAATCATTTGACATGATGTGGTAGACCTTAAGCACCCACTCAAAGAAACTGAGGATTGAACTGGGACCATAGCAGAAAGTGAAATGTAGGGAAATGGTTGAACTATTGGTTTCGGATCAAAGCCCATTATTTGATTCTGTGAACGCAAAGCAGGCCAGATATAATATGTATAAGCCCAGTTACTCAGACAAAAAAAAACTGAGACAATGTTTAAGGCCTCGTAATGAAGACCGCGGTCAAAACAAACCCAACTTTCCTAATTGGGAACCTAACGTTGAGTATTTCCCAATTGGGACATGAAACAGAACCCTTCGGGATCCTCTCCCTATGCCACATCCGAAACAAATATTGGCTCGTACTCCACGATTGAGCACCTGCACGTCCCCAAAGGCACAACTTCATATTGTACTAGGGATAAATATGGTAAATAGTACCCCAAGATCAAGTTTCCACCTGTGCCACCTCCCAAGGGCAGGTGGATCGATTATGGCCCGGCCGATGGCAGCGTGAACAGCAGTTTTGACGACGTAACCCATCCGAACCGCGACTAGCTGCTCCTCCACCACCCTGTGGGCGCCCCTCCGTGGGACCTGTGAGACGTTTGGTCAGTGGACGTCCTTTGCTCCGCGTTGTTGTGGGAGGATCTTGAAGGTGGTCACGCCTGGTCCGAGCATCTATATCTTGTCTACGGGTGATCCGATGGTCTCATTAATCATGAAAACGAAATTGAATTAGAAGTTTACCCAATCTGACCCAGTCGTTCGCGCATATCATCCAACTGCTCCTGGGTTTGAATACCATTCATCATCGACCTCACCTCTGCCTGAAGTGCATGGTAGACGGTGCGCTGGGGGAGCGTTTGTGTTGGTGGAGGCATTGGGACTGTTGAAGATGAGACTGGATTGGATATGGTGGATCGAGGCAAAGATGTGGCAGTGAACTGAACCAGGCGGCTTGTTGCCCTGTCCCGAAATATAGTCGGACTGAGACTGGCAACCTCCAGACGTGGATTCTGGTACCATCTGGACAATATCTCAGAGATGAATATTCTTCGAAAATTTGCAACCTACCGTGCCCTGATCAGGGAAATATGGAATGGAAGTCCGGGTATCTTCAACCACGCTGCAAAGTAATGACGACAAACAAGGCCCTGGTTGAGACCCATGCAGCAGTCACAGACGTAACGTCCATCAGGCAGGATGGCAACAATATGAGCGGCACCGGTGTTCCTATGGGTTATCTTGACCAAATGAATAGGAACAAGACCTTGGTTCTGAACCAGTCGAAGAAGCCATCGTGTCTCAATGTAGGCATTATCGTTTGAAAAATCATTCATCGGATGCTATTGGACACGTAGCACAGCAATTAGTCAAGAGATCACATAGAGGTCGAAGATACTCTCACATTCTCCTCATCATTACACCATTGATATCCCAACTCCACCTCATTCCGACGGACAGCGTATTCGGTCTGTAAGTCGCATGAGGGGCTTTGCAACGAAAAAGATGAAAGGTCTCACCCAGGTTCTGGTCCCCTCCGGGAGTTGCAGAACATCTGCGTCGTAGAATACAGATGATTCCATCTGTTGGAAGGATACATTGAGAGCAAATGGCCCCACGTGCTCGCGCAAATGGACAAGAATCGAGGTGAACATGGACTCGACCTGTCCGGGATGCTGTCTTCGAGAGGACTAGAAAATCGGATTAGAAGTCTAACCGATGATTAACATTGAGAAGAAAAATCTGTACCTCTCGAGAACGAATTAAATCTGCACCGGTTTGCTGTCGAGTGCGCTCATTCAAAGCAGTGAAGACCTGGAACAGAGTCTTTTTCGAGCCACTGACAGCTTTAGTGACTCGATTCTCTGTTTCCACTCGCCCATTAGTTCGGATACCTGCAGTGAACAGGTAACTGATCCATGCCCACGCCCACCGATCACGAACATTGTAAAGCTCTTGCAAGTAAATCCTTGGATTTGGATAACGGGCAACAAGGGCGGCCCAGAGTCGCTCGAATTCAGTAGGAGAAACAGCACGGTAGGCGGCCCAGAAGTCCTGCAAGAAATTGCCCCAGTCAGCACCGAGGGAGCTGCGCAAGTTGCGGTCAATATTGTCGAGAAGATGGGACAGACAGTAGACGTGGAAAGTGAGAACCAGGACAAGTGCAACAGCGGCAATGAGGGCGGGATCACGGTCCGAGATCAAGACCTCGGGGTGAATACCACCAGATGCCTTGAGATGGTGACGCAAAACCCAGGCATAGGTATCAGTATCCTCTTTTTTCTGGAACGCATACCACCCATTTCGTGATTTGCCATGGGAATCAATAACTACGCCAATATTGAGCGGGTATTGCTTGTCATTGCGGTTGTAGGAGTTGTCAGTGAGAATGATGTCAGGATACCGGCGAGTGAGTTCGGCCTGTTGTGGAGACTGCCACCACAGTGCAACGACAACATTATTTTCGTCAGTTCGAACTGCACTGTCCCATCCGGGCTCTGTACGATTGGCTTCCTCTATTGCAGCTAGGATGGCTGGAATATCACCGCCCCCACCCAACGAAGCCACATGCTCTCGAGCTTCCCGCCGGGCATCGTTCAACATGTTGGATATCTGGCGATCCTCGAGCCTGTTCTCGGGAAAGTGGGAACGAAGTATCTTTTTAAGATGTGGTCGTGAGAAGGAGTCGGCGAAGCTGGAGACAAGATGGCGATGTGCCTGTGTTGGCGGGCGTGATGCTACACCACCAATCGGAATTTCGCGGTCATGGTTATGTTCGAGGTCAACTGTGGTGAGGTACCATTTGGGGTCAGTCGAGCCCGGCAGGCGATTTACATTCACGTGTGCCATACATTGTGTTTTAGCGGACTTGCCTCGGCGATGGTCTGAAGGATCAAGGTCGATCCGATGAGCAGGTGTGGCTTCGCGGTAGCGGTTGCAGCGGAGAGTACGCTTCTTCAACACCCCGGCCGGGTTTTTCCATGACTGGCCCAAAACCCACTTGTGCCCTAGATTTTCCTGGTGCGAATAAACTGCCGTTATCGCTTCATCCATGCTCTCGAACTGCGTGCCCACACGGATCCGCCCGAAGTCCGGTTGGATATTGCGGCGAGGAAGCTCGGGTTTGGAATCGGGTTCAATCTTTGGGTGAACCCGGGGTGGGGTAATGAGATCTATCACATCCCCAGTGCCGTGGTTTCGCGGGCTAGTGGGCGCCTGCTTGCGCTTAGCGCCAGGACGAAGCGGACTGATGTTTGCTGGGAAAGGGGTCAAGCTGAGATCGATGATCTCCTGCTTTGTGGCAAGGTGCGGAGGAGTACACGAAGGTCCAGTGGGGGTACAAAGATCAATCACCTCGGATTTGACTGGCCGAGGAGGGGTTTGGGGTATGGAAGAGCCGTCACCATAGGCTGAAAGGTCGAACCTGAATTGAAAGGCCGAGGCACCACTTAGGGTCAACGTTGCAAGCTGGGAGATGAAGTGTGTGGGGAAAAAGAGGAATGAGGGCTCATCCTCCGTGACAAGTGCAGCGCGTCGGAAATATATCAGTTCGGCCCGGGCGTTCAAAACGTCCTCGAGAACCCATCGTTCATTGAGTAAGCACCCGAGTGTAGAGATTGGACTCTGAGTCACGAAGAAGCCTGCAATAGGCTCGTTCACGCGATTACGGCCAAACTCATGGATTAAATGAGGGAGAAGAAGATTTTTCTGGTGCAAATGGCCCAAAAGACTTGAGGCTGGTCGAATGCCATACAAGCCGTTGTTCGCATTGACAATGAGGCGAATCTATTAAATGAAATAAGTCGTGTGTATTGGAGGTGCACAGCATAAAGACCTTCGAGAAATGGTATCGAACAACTTGAGGCATTCCAGCAAGCTGAAGAAGGACAGAGCGAGCACTGTGCTGATGATACGCATACTCCATCAGCTTGGTAATCTCAAGGAGATCCTCAAGGCATGGAATGAACTCGTCAACTGCGAGATTGATATCCTCAGATTGAGAGGGAATAGTTTCGTCGAATGTCCATTGCATAATTGATTTTTTATCCAAGATCGTGGGGAGGCCCTCCGATCTCACAATATAATCAGCAGCACTAACCGTCAGCTCAGTAAACCATTCAAAGGAGAACCTAGTCTGAGGCAGTGGTGATGTGTACTGTGCATAGGTCATGGAATCCGACATGGCTGACTCTCGTTCATCTAAGAAGCCGGGTCAGAATTGAGCAAGCAATGATCAAATATCCATACTTGAGTTCGAACCACCAGGAACAGAGATCCTCATGTGCAAATGGGCCAAGGGCCCAAGTCCCAGTGTCTGCATCGTATCGGTTTGGGAAACGCGGCAACCTTGATAGGTGAGATACATATGATGTAGCCCGCTCTTGTGATGTGAAAGCAGCTCATTCAAAAGGCTGCTTATGGTCATGCTGTCATTAACAACTGCAAGAGGTGGCGTGAGTGACTCGAGGCTTTGATTTGTACTGTGAGACTTACCCATCGGGATGGAACGTCCTGTCAAACCCATAACAAACACTGTATACTCCCAGGGCGGCTGCGGCTGCGGCAGTTGTGATTTACCCCAACATTGCTTCATTCTTCGCTGGGACATGAAGGTCCAATGCGAACGATGGTGTCGACGTCCCAGAATCAATGTGATGATCAAATTATAACGAAAAAAACCCGGGAAAAGGATTGAACCTGCGAACAATGGTTCTATATGGACATTTCACAATAACATAGGAGCATCCACGCACCATAAAATATCACAGAGGAGATGAGTGCAGTCGAAAAGTAGAGCAACACGTAGCCAGTGTCGAAAGTCAAGACAGTCGGGACATTAGATGGAATAAATAAGAACCCGAGAAAGCTGGCAACCAGCGAGAGGAGAAATAGTGCAGAGTGAACAATGGCCCATTTAAGTCGGTTGAATCCGACTGCCTCTGGTCTGGACTTGAATATAGTGCCACGCTCCGACAGATATTCAGTGAAGAACAACCATGTTACGGGGAAAAAATCGCACTGGGAAGGAGTTTGCTTGGAGGGCGCTGATCGTGCTTGACAATCTTTTCTTGCATGCTGGATATGCGGGTTCGTTGGATAAAACCGGTTTCTGAGCTGACTTAAATAATGGTCCCTCTTGTCGAATTTCAAAAATCTGAATGATTGCCGATAGGCTGTGAACTTGCGAGCCGTGATTGTCTCAAATATTGCAGTGCTTGAGGGCGCAGTGCTTCAGGGCGTGAGGAACAGATTCGGATTTCCAGAGCAATAATTTTTTTCCGAATATATGTACTAGACAGGGAGGTTTGGCAGTTGAATCGGAACAATGTGAATATATTGCGAGTTCAATTAGGGCATATGTGAAAGTCTCTGAAGCGAAGGCTGTGTATTTGAACCTGTAAGGACTTATCCGAAACACAGTGCAACAGCACATTGTAAGGGGCTGTAAGGGGTCAGCGGAGGAGCGGGAGGATCAACTGCGCCCGCACAACTGCGACAGCATAGCCGAGATTAGATCAGGCATTTGATCTAATCTAATCAGAGGGGGTTGCTGAATAGAAGATTGTTATTCAGCAACCCCCGTACAACGGCACGGGGGGTTGCTGATTAGATTTATCCGTCCAATCTTTCAACACTGACTTTCCCGGGTGTGACCCGGGTCTCTCCGTATCCGTGACTCTCCTTGATCTGCCATCGTCACGACTGTTTCAGCCACTACATTTCGTCAACCGTTCCCAGGACACCTCCACCTTCCGACCTGCATGTCTGCGCTGACCCGGCCTGACCGAGCACCGTTGTTTGAAGTTGAAGGAATAATATCATGCCTCGGGCTTATGTAACAATCAATAGGGATGGTCAGAGTAAAGCTCAGAGGCGGTTCTGAGGACAGTTCTGGAGTTGGTTCTGGAGTTGGTTCTCGAATTAATAAATCATGGGAAAAATCGGAACCGCCTCCAGAGGCGGTTCTGCATGCAATTCCGGTTCCGGTTCTGGTTCTTGCTCTCAGGCTTGATGTTCTAAAGGAATCCAATTATTTATGAAGTATGATTGCTGCTATTGTTGTGTGTCCGGATAGATTCAAGTCCAGGATGTGATTGGCGCGCTGGGCTTGGGACACAGTTCTGGGGTGCACTCGATGTGCCATGCAGTGGGAGGCATATCAATAAAAAAAGGACCCAGAACTTGCAGTCACAAGAGGTGAAATAAAATGTATTGACCTTGTAACATAACTAGGACTAATGAGGGACAAATAATTAGCGGAGCGAGAAACGGCTGTAAGAACTGCCTGTTGAAAACTAGGAGGCGGTTTTCGACCGTTCTCTCACAATTCTGATGAACCGCATCCAGAACCGCCTCCCAGAGTTTACTCTGACCGTCTCTATTGGCGAAAACTCGTAAAAATCTGAGAATGTAGGAGTCGACCGAGCGAGCTTTGCACCACCTCTAGCCTTCTGTTTGAAACCTCTTTGAGATCCATGCTGGTGGGCAATGGCCACTCGTCGGCCCTACTCATTTTATCAATTCGAGGTATTCCGGAACACAAAAGCACTATGTGGAAAAGAAATATGTGCGTGATGTGGCAGGGCTGACAGCCCCACAAGTAGTTTGGTTGTATTAGATGTAGAGGGCTGTCCTCGGCAATAACATTGGGTTTTCTGCTTGAACTCCCATCCTGCTGCAAGCCCTTTTGGTTCTTCTCCGACCCTGAGAGTCCCCTGGACCTCTCCATCTAGTGATGAGAGTGTGATTCACTCTTCCCTCATGTCCTTCAGCCCAGATGAGCTCTTTCTCAATCCCAGAGCAGTGACTCTTGATTTGGCTCTCATCTGCTGCTAGCAGATTTCTCAGCTCTTTTTTCGACACACGTGTTATATCCATGCAACATCCCCAACCCTCACGTCGACCTTCCGGTACTTCCGGTAGGCTCCGAGACTCTGGTCATATACCGGACCATCTGGTATCATCGGGTTTTTATGCAATGAAGGATTACTGAGCGTTTCCCGTTTATCCGTCTTTCCGTCTTTCCATATTTTTGTCATATGACTTCTCATCAGTCCTTCTGACTTGCCTTATTGTTAAGAACCACTCTCCTTCCTTATATGGAAAACAATAGCTACTTAGTATAAATAGGTCTTTAATATGTCTTGTATGTCAGTTTGATTATTAACGTTGCTTTGCTCGTCTCCTTGCACTGAGTCGTCTCCATTCTCTTCGTTCACCTCCAGTACTCCGACTTCCGGAATACCTGCCGGTCAGGATAGTCACTCACCCTTGACCCCCTTGGTGTTGTGATCCCTCCTTATACCACTCCGGACCATTCCCGGGCCCTCCGGTCTTTCGGAACCTCCGGCCTTCTGGAGCCTCCGGTCCTCAGGCCCCTCCATCCTAGGTCCAACCGGCTCGGTATATAACAACACGCCCCACCATCTTCAACTCTTGGCTTTATACTGGCACCGGCTTACTCATATTGACCGTGTTCTCAATGCACACTCACGCACATCCCACTTTCCTCCCCATATTTTTGCCCTTCTGTGATCTCACTTGGGGTGTGGGCCATGGCATAGCCTGGCAAAACTCGTACTTATATTTTTTAATCCATTTTCTTTTCACGCAGGTGGGCTATTGAGCCTAGAAGAGTTATGTTTGAAGTTGGGGTAAGGAAGGAGCTTATGAATCATTCAGACTGCATTTTCCCCTGACATCATTGTAGTTCAAGTCCTCTCTTCTCAGCAATTTAACAACTCAACAGTGTGATTCCCATTTATGTATGTAACCTTAGGTATGAGTGCCTCAATGCCCCCCAGGAGAAAGGGAAGAAAAGAATGAAGGGGGTGAGTATTGTATATCTCATATCACCTGAAACAAACTCCAATCTGTATCATTAAAGCTGCAGAGAGTGTTGCCACTTATCCGAAATTCAGGCTTAGATCTAGACTCCTAGTTGAAGTAGCTTGATATACACATCTGATACAAGTGGACTGATGAAGGTGCTGTGAGCCGGCTCCACGCGCCGACTCCAGAAACTCATAATATTCCTCACAATGATGGAAACAATGGGGAGAAGCAGATATCCCCTTACTACAACAAGCATATCCAGAGCATTTGTGAGCCGGCTCCACATGCCGACTCCGGAAACTTGTAATATTACTCACGATGACAGAAACGACTGGCAGAGAAGCAGATATCCCCTTTCTACAACAAGCATATCCAGAACATGAAAAAAGAGACGGTGCTGCTGGGAGTCGAACCCGGGACATCCGCGAAACAAGATCTTGTCCCTCAAGTAAACCATGGTGCAACACCCTATGATGCTGATATGCAGATGGGCACAGAGGTTGTCTCGAAGGACACATTCCATGAACAATAAAAGCATGGAAACACTGTTAGGCCACCAATTCAGCCCTTCCGCCACTTGAAGAACACATTCAATTGACTTCCGCCACTTGGAAAGCACATTCTGTCAACAATAAAAGCATGGAAACACTGTAAGGCCGACTCTCGCCACTTGAAAGGTCCTATCCGCCGATACTGAACGAGAAACATCCACCAGAATTGCAGTGGAAAACAAAACAAGTCGCATCGGGAACTTAAAAACCGAATTGTTCAAGACAGATGGCCCCACCAGGAATCGAACCCGGAGTCTCTGCAGAGATCCTTGGTCTCAAAAGAGGCATTCGCGGCGCGTGAACCCTTACGCTATGGAACCGGTACAGAGAAGGAAACGGAGGATCATTCTTCAAATTATAAATCCCCTTTGACTAAGAAACCCACGCACACATGGATCAATTTCGCCGCGAGGGAACGCATGGCAAAATCCCGTCCAGTAAATAACGAATGATTGACAGGATTTACAGTGGCAGAATCTCGAACTTGATACTATTGAAGAAGGCAGGACCATCAGAATGCGATTCCGTTAAGCGGAAATTGCCTGAACGGGAAGATATAACTGATGGCTGAACAACAATATCCTTAAGGGGCTGACGACCAAAGGTTAACACCGAGGAGAGTCCGATTCCATGGAGGGCTTCTGTTCCGCCATGGGAAAGAGGTAATTCTACTGGCGAAGGTATGACACAGGTATGCTGTGTCAAAACTACCAACATGAGGGTCCGCTGGCAACCAGAGAGTCAGTTCCGCCGGCTCTGCCACACTGTTTCATGCACAACGGAGTCAGCAGAGGCTCAACATTTCTCCTGGGAAGGCAGTTTACTGGGCTCTGCTGGGATATAAATACGAAGTAGAATTTGTAGTAACAGCATCTAGTTCTCCCCTTGCAATCTAGGCATTTAAACCCGCTCTAGAACAGAAGGAAACAGTCAACGAAAAGAACCTAAGGTCACTGAGACCAAAGGGAACACCTTTACCTTCTGCCTCACTCCGCTGCAATTCCCTCGCCACTTATACCCCACCCTTATTCGATATTTGCCTCCTCCATCGCCGTATAGGCCCAAGCGGAGCAGAACTACAAACGACGCCACAGACAGCTCTGTTGTATTTGTCTGTAGCCATTAAACCCCGTTGGGACATCTGGTCCTACAGTAGAGCAGGAGAACGATGGCACACCATTCAAGAAGCTTTCAAAGGAGCAGACTCTTTGACGGAAAAAGGGAATTCTCTGTAGAGGCAGAAGAAAGGAACAAAGCAGAGAGGGATTTTGCATAACAACGACAATTGCAGCGGACCCGCCCTACATTTGTGTTTGGTAACACTCTGAAGTCGGAAAATACGACGGCGGAGACTTAAAAACAGGACCGACATACCCCAGACTAGTGCCAGCGCTTCCCTCCGCATCGCATCGGGACCGACCTCTCTCGTTCTCGAGTGTAGAACGGAGAAGCAGTGCTACTGGAAGGCTTTTCTCTCCCACAGGGAAGGAATCAGCAACCTTAAGATTCCTCCGTTGTGAGACAGAGTAGTTTGTACACCACCACAGTTATAAAAACACGAATTCCGCGGCTGTCAAGAGACTTCAGATACACAAATTTCCCCCTAGAGGACGAACGTCTGCCGAGCAACAAACCGACTTGCCAGCAGTAGCATCACAGTCCGAATCACAGTGCACTGCACCTGCTGCTCGAGGGTTACTCAACCACATCATCTATTCTCTCCACTCTCATGAAGACGAAACCAGGAGAGCCCACTCACCTAAGCACATGTACTGAGTCCATAGTGCAATGGTCCAACTGGTACCGGGCTTCTGACAGGTGACAGGGAAGATTGCGGTTCTAATACGTCAGAACATGAGTAAGAGAAGACGAGAGAAGACAAGGCAGGCACGGGATGTCAGACGGGCTGGCCCCGCCTGACAGGCGCGCATCAAGGTGCGTCAAGCGGCACACACCACCGGGACAGAACCGCCCGATGCCGCCCGTATCAAGGCCGGCACGGGTGCCGAACTCGGCATTGATCAAATCACAGGCATCACACGCCCGCTCATGTCTTCTCTCCCACACCACGAGCGCTCGCCCTCCGCCACAGGCCCTGTTCTCGACGCTGTAGGCCGCGCTGCCAGCGGCATCGCTGTTTGTTCCTGCCCATCTCATGTCGCAAACCCCACCCTTGACGCTGCAGGCCACGCTGCCTGCGGAGTCACTCGTTTATCCCGCCAGTGCTCGATGCTCAAGACCGCCGCGCTGCTCAGCGGGCGTGACGCCGCCCATTCCTACCCGCTGCAGGGACGCCCTGCACTACATCATCCACACGGAAATCCCGTATGGGCGCAAAGGTGTGTGTTATCCATTCAACTTGGCACCAAAACTAATGACGGTTGTTCCATCTAAAAGTGAGCAGGCTGCATCAAACACTACCTCGACTGAGCGCAGTCTTGCCTTCGGTGAGTGTCCAAAAATTCAAATGCTCTCCGTGTTCTTACCGTAATTCAGTCGCATACCAATCCAACATTAGCAACGACAACTGCGGGCTGAACGACGAGCTGGACCGTAATGCATGTGGCCTTTATTGTAAGCCAGTGGGTGTTTTTTTTTTGTGGACTCGTTTTTTTGACCCACGCTCCACTTTTGCATGCTTCTACTATCATCCTTCGCTCTTCGTTCTTCGACTTCATGTTCAGTGCGGGTCTATCACTCTCTTACCTTGTACTCGTCTTTCTCCGAGGGACATTGATGCTGACTCCTCCCTCCAGCACAAGCGCTCCCCTGTCCTAAGATGATGTGACCGGCAGTGGAGGCGAGGACCACGGGCAATCAGTGCGCGTAGAGGCCGTCGACATCATGGGACGAAAACAGCATACATGCACGCTCACGAGGCTGCAGCGCAAAGCTGCAACTGCCACACGACCGCGACACCGCTCTGGTGCAAGGACGACGAGTGCAAGACCGTGTGTGGGCTCTACTACAAGCTCCACTGCACCTCGCGCCCCATCTCGGTGAAGAGTGATGTCATGTGCAAGCGCTCGCCCCACGACGCCTGTCGGCGCGTCCGTCTCCGTCTCCGAGACGCCCACTGCGAACCCTGGCGTCAGCTACCGTGCCAGCTCCTCCGCATCCGCGTCCGCGAGACGTGCCTCGCCCACGCTCACGCCCGACGGCACCACCACACCACGCACCGATTTCGGCTCTCCGTTGCACTTGGGCCCGCGCCCACGCCCAAGCTGCCTACAGCCACTTCCCATGTGTTATGCTGCCGTTCTCGAACATCAACGTGAGTAGCGACATGGACGCGAGTCGTCCGATCAAGCGCTGGCGGTGCAGGCGGCAAGGAGCGCATCGCGGATCTCGAGAATAATCCTAGGTGCGTGCTCTTTCCTTCCATTTTCTATGTGTTAACTTGATTTAAAGTGCCCGCGCTCCTGCTGTCTCTAACTCGCTTGTGGTCACCACTCTTCTCGGCTGCTGCTGCCTTCACGGCCCTCGCCCGCGCCATCTCCACTTCGCACCCTCGCCCTTCTCACCCCTGCCCAGTGGTGTTGTGCCCACGCCGCCGCTGTCTCCACCTCGCACCCGGCTGATCTCCGCCTTTGTGCCCGCCGCGGCGCAGTGCATTGTGCTCGCGCTCCCTCGCGCTCGAGCGCCTGCGCTGCGGATAGGGAAGGAGGCTGCGAGGAAGTTGGTAAGCCACTGTTGCCCTTCATGCTGTGGACATTCGTGCCGGCGGCTGCGTGGTGCATTGTGCAAGCCGAGGCTAACCGTCATAAAGATACAGACCCTTATAACAGCAGTACTACACTTGAGTTATTAGTATCAGCAGCAATGAAATATGCGATTATCCATCGTGAATCTCGCTGCAAGGCTTGAAGATTGAGCATGCAGTTCGCGACCGAAAATGCCGTCAGTAACCTTCAAATTGAGGCCCACAGTATCTTTCTTCAAGGCTGATATCGGGTTTATAGCTTGGTATAGTGAACATCTATCGCTGGAAACCACTAGAATGTTATTCCACGCAATTCTCGGGCTTGCTATCCTCGTCCTTGCGATGTGGCAGATTCACACCGGATTTAGCCAGGAGTGGCCGAATTATGTGGGACGAGCACCGCTGCCGAGCGGTGTCAAGGGGCTTTGGATTTTCTGGTGTATAGTATGCTTATTTCATTTATATTTGAGATTGCAGCGTTACCCGGGCTGACTGATTCTGTGACCCTTGGTTCCTTGTGGATGCATACGCGGCGGGGATGTGGTTCATCCGCAAACAGTTCGCACAGGAGGCAGCTGCGCACCAAGAGGCCCGTAATGCAGTGGAGATGAGGTGAGGGAAAATCCGAGATGCACACAATGCTTTCCAAGTGGTGCAGATCTCGAAGAACGGGAAATGCGTGAACGCTCATAGCAGTCCACCGAGGTCGATGATGGCAAGTGAGATGAGTTTGAATCAACGAGGGATAGGGAAAAGAGCTCAGGATGTAATAGCTGGTTCTGCTGTGTCGAATACATCAACATTTAGCTGCCAAACTGAGGACAGGATGGTACACCGCAGAAAGAAAAACTCGGAGAGATGGCAGAGTATGTGAGGTCCCCCTTTGACGTATTCGAGGCCTTCTTTAGTTCAACTGTCACCCAGTACAGTGAATACGAGCAGGAGTGCGGATTGCATGCCCGCGGCACTGCAATGCTGGTAGAAATGATGATAAATTAGGTTGGCACACTGTACGGACGCGAACAAATACAGGCACAACAAAAAATAACACGTTGAATCTCGCGGTTTTGAACGTAGGGAAAGAAAAAAAAAAGCCTCGAAGCATTATAATGGGTGCGATTAGTTCTGCCGAGGTGATTTACTACTGTTTCCGCCCATGTGCGATCGTATAAGGGCATCGTAAGCAGAATTATCCGGATCCTCGATTCGTCATCCATATTTCGTAGTTCACTCGAATAGTTAATCCGGCCTCAACCAGGGGGAGACGGAAAGGCGGAAACGGAAGGAAACGAAAACTCATCTTGCTTAAAAGTCGACTCGTTACATTCACGACACACCGCTTTCTAGACCATGTCTGGGCAAAGCAGCGACTCCCCCGTCTTCGTGATTACTGGCTGCTCGTCGGGATTCGGGCGAGAACTGACTATAGGTGAGCTGCAGTTGGAATTTTAATTCTGTGCAAATCTGAGAGACGTATGGTAGCGGCGTTGGCCAGCGGCTTCAGAGTTATCGCGACTGCTTGGCGTGTAGAGTCCTTGACCAATCTTGAGGCCCGGGGAGCGAAGATCCTCCCTCTCGATGTTACCGCATCCGTGCCTGATATCGCTGCGTTCGCCGCTCAGGCCATCGCCATCTAGTGAGCCCCCGCATAAGCTAAATAAATAACTTATTGAAATTCTGCGCAGCGGACAGGTCGATTACCTCGTGAACAATGCGGGGTCGGTTCAGTCCGGCCCCGCCGAGGAGGTGTCCCCCGCGGGAACCCTGCAGCAGTTCAACACGAATTTCTTCGGCCTGGTGAACACCACGAACGCCTTCCTGCCGCACTTCGGCTCCCGGCGCACGGGGACGCTGGTGAATATCAGCTCGGAGAGCGCGACCATCTCGACCGTTGCCGCGGGAATATACAGCGCGTCAAAGGCCGCGGTCAACACCATTTCAGACACTTGGGCGAGCGAACTCGCGGAGTACGGGATCCGCTCGATAGCTGTGCAGGTGTGTCGATGATATGATTTTCCGCACCCCGCATTCCATTTATTTCCGTGCCCAGCCGGGCCTATTCCGCACCAACGTCCTCACGGCGAAGAATATGCAGCTGGCGGCGGGCACGATCGACGGCTATGCGCTCGTCCACGGCACCATCGCGTTCATCGCTGCCAACGTAGTAGGTAACGAGCCGGGGGACCCCGCGAAGGCGGCACCCAAGATCATTGAGCTTGTGACGAGGCCCGAGATATCGATCCCGCTGCGCTTCGTGGTGGGCGATGACGCCGTTGCGCACTTGAAGGAGTTTTACGAGAAACGGATTGCGGAGATCGAGGCCGCGCGGGATCTGGGTACGGGGACGAGCTTCACTGCGTAGATAGGCATAGAATACAAATTGGTGTTGGTAATAACTGAAGACACGCACTGCGCGGCCATGACAGGACCGCGTCACTCCACGCCGAAACACCGGCAATCACCGAAAGGCGGTGTTTTTATTTGGTGCTATGCATCCCCTCCTTCCACCGTCCTAGCTCAGCGGCGGCATTTTTCGTAGGAGACGCATCCTGCCACATGCCCTGAAGCGTGACTTGTCCTCCCACCCCGATCCTGGAGAAGGAAATCTTCGAAATGGCAGAGTTATCTTCACCATTGTCCATACCCAATATTGATGCTAGTGGCTTGGCGCGTCAAAGCATGGTTCGTCGACATCCGAAAATCTGCTTATTAGAGTCCCCGTGGTTTATATTTCAAGGTTGAACCGCTGCTTTATTGTGTTCTCGTTCTGGTCGGTAGTGAGTTCCATCTGCCAGGGGGCTTGGACGGAAACGGAAAGCGGGGATACCCTTTTGAGGAAGATGAAGAACTCTCCCGGATCCAATCTATCCCGGAATCGGTCCTCAGAGACACCTATTGCTTGGGCATATGCCCGCCCCAGTGACGGAATTCATTCTGTCCGCTTCCTCCGCTGTCGAAGATCTTGTCTACCTGAACTTCGAACAGCACAATCCCTCTCTACTGGATATCCTCGGAACTTCATCTTTGAAACGACTTTCTTGCGGGCTCAGCACGGACATATTCGAGTCCGTCGCCCACATCGATTTCTCTCGTCCCTTATTCTCCCACATCACACATCTCGAGCTATTTGACGAGATGCACGTTGTCGACGTGGACATCTGGTCTAACCTCGCTCTCGTTCCCTGTCTAACCCACCTCCGTTTATGGAGTCCATCCTTGGCACTGATTTTATCCAGGACATGTAACTCGCTACGGGTGTTGATGGTCATACGGCAACCGTTCGAAGAGGCCTCCGAGACAGAGTTGCGAGAACTCGCCCAGGACCCCCGATTCGTCCAAATGACTTGTCCTGAATTCGTGAAGGATTGGCAAATGGGCGCTCTGACCGGCGTTGACTACTGGTCCCAAGGGATTTCATCGCGAAGCGGATCTCGGGCGAAGTCGATCGTGCGGCTTTCGGTATACTCGACTTGAAAAAATAACTTACGTTCTTTTCCAGGTCTTCAGTATTTTATTGAAGAAGGCTAGAGTGCCCACCACCCATACTGTCTCGGCGACAACAGGAAAGATTTGAATCGCGCGGAAATCCTGTTATAGAACATACGTGACATTTTGTGTCTATGTCATTCCTGACCGGATAAGCGCACAACAATCCGCCGGCCCACAACGTGGAGGGATGTCTACGTAACCTAGTCGAGATCCGTCTATTCCTCTCCTGACAACACCATTTTCCCTGCCTTGCCCCCCCCATCTCCAATCGAGCAGTTTTACCTTACCAGTAACTAGTTTCACTCTTCGCTGCCCCGTGACCTCGGGTGCCTATTACGTCTCGTGAAATTCGACGTGGTCCCGTTCATGGACCACCTTTCTACCGTGCCTGCACGCGATGGGCACTGTACCTCTCGTTTTAAACCGTGGAATTCTGAAATCGGTCGCTTCGCGTTGATCTGAGACTCGTACATTCGGTATGGTGTGCATTAGTTTTCAAGGCTTTGCGCGACAGGAATTTACGTTTCACAGTTGAAGTCACCGTTGTGCTGCTGACACGCCCTTTTCTTTGGGTTTCGGCCAAAGCCAAGTAGAGGGAGACTTGGCTTCGAGGATGAGATCTTAGCGCAGCTTACCTATGAACGTGAGTGACTTACGAGGCCCGAGTGACGCACGAGCAATAAGATCCATCTTAAATATTCAGAAGAATACGAATACGATACGGCCTAGAACCCGATCTCAAAATATGAATACCGGCGCATGTGTTCGCAGAGAAGGTCTCTATGGCTCGCGCTCGTCAGAGTCTGTTCTTAGTTCTAGGTCACTATCGATCCTGAAATCTTCGCCTCCAAACTCCCTCTCAATAATGAATTAATTATATCTTTTGAAACAAACTCTTCCTGTCTGTGTGTACACCGATCTATGGAGATGGGGCGTTTTCGGTCGTTGTGTAAAAAAAGAGTCAAGAAGGAGGCCATCAGACAACCTCCGCTTTGCTATAGTCCGGAGTACTCTCCGGTCCAAGGGACACAATGCGCCGTTCAATTGAGTGGAGTGGCTGGACGGGTTGATTACTCTGAATCTTTCCGAGTCCGACGCGGACAGCAATGATCGTTGGCGCGATCCCCTTGATAATGGATATGGACAAGTCAGTTTGCCAGCTCGGTACGGAACTATTATGACGGACCACCAACTGTCCGAGTATGGCACCGTTCGTAATCTGTGATGTACACGGATTTAGTGGCGCTCATGAAGAGCGTGGAGGTCTCACTGGATCCGGACCGATTGGTACCACGGAAAATCGAAATAAGACAATGAGGAATACAAGTCCGCCGGCGACATACAGGGCCCCGGACTCCAATCTGAGTAATGTGAGTCGGACGACTCCGAGAGGCCAGTATCACTCACATCATTGCACATACGGTGTCGTACCTGGACGTCGCATCGTTTCCCATCACCTGCCGTGCGGCCCGCGAAACCCACTAAATGCGACCCGCTGGAAAACAATGCACTTCGATCGAATAATGAACGGGAATTACACTAACCACTCAAGCCCATCAAGATGACCGTCGTAAAAACGGAAATCGAAACGGAGATGAAGAACAGACGTGCGATGGCACTGTGTGGGTCAGCAGCCACAACCATTGTCAAGCCATTTTGAAGAGACACAGCAATGTTGGCATAGCCGAGAACTTGGAGACTGAATACAACGATTCCTTCCTGAATATAAGAGGACCCACCTCCCACCAGGGCAGTCAGAACTGTCGGAAGGATGATGACCCTGATGCTGAAATTCCAGATCGCGTAGCAGCGGAATATCTGCATGAGTCTCAGGGATGCGGTGGATGAATTGGCTAAAAGAGCTGACAAAAACACAATCTGCTATCACACTAGGGGTCGGCGTCAATATATTTATTATCTCGTTGGAACAAGGGACACACTTGCTGGTGACATAAACCGTGGTCGCGGCCCGATTCAAAGATGCGGAGATCTCCAAACTTGAAGTGGACTCTTCCCCGACGGAAGTCTCATGAAATTGATTCAAAAATACCGTGGTAGCGGCCAGGAGGGCTAAATGTGCGGTGCAGAGAACGAAGAGACATATCGTAGCAACCGTCAAAAACCGGTTATTCGAAATTCCGCGCCCACGAAGAATGTGAAGATAGAAACCGAACATAGCGGCATACGCCCCTGTAAAGATATTCAGTGCAGGATTCCGCAGGAAGATCGAGTGCTACCGTAAAGAAGCACTTCGCCCTTTCCATAGGAAGAAACGCCAGCGTTAGAGTCGCTTCGGGACCAAGGGCAATGGACTTACAGCGAGAATATAAAGGTTAAATTGAATATGCTTCATCGCACCTTTCCAGGAGGCGGGATCCTTGGGAAGAGCCATGAAGGAATGGGAGGACTGAATCCTTCAGCGTCTTTCTATCTGATAAATATGCATTTATGGAGATCTGGTGACAACTTGAACGATACGTGTCGCCGTTGATGGTTGTCCAAGGATGGCTGTTTAAAAGTAGGATCGGAGAAGGATGATCTGTCAGATTGGTGATCCCCCCAACCAAGATCCGGCGCCTCGATTCACCTGGAGCTTCCTGGAAACGGTGGAACTGGCTGCCGAGCGAACATCCCTCCACGCGGAAGAAGGGAGGTCCAAGCAAAATAGTGAAGAAGAAAAAGACGCCCACGGTCATTGTAGTAAGATCATTGTCATTGACGGCGATAATCCGGGGGAGCTTAAAGTCCATGGGGTCGAAATATCCCAGCCCAAGGTGAAACATCAAGGGCATGGCATCGGGCACGTACGGTGTGACGTGATTTCCCCTGACGTTTCGATGTTCGAGTTCCTGTTGAATTTGCTGTTAAAATTGTATAGGAAAGCGGAAACATCGGGATCTGAAGTCACACCAGATTTCAGAACAAATCATTTTGGACGGCAATACTATGTGAACAACCGTCGCGATGAAGAGCCAGGGAGCCTCTGCGGTTCGGGAAATGGGTCGGTAGTCCGAGGTTGGTAGAGTAGATTTTGGAAATAAAACAGTGAAAACGGTCTCGAGGGCTGGAGTACGAAAATGGCTGCGAGAGAGAGTACGGGTGGAGCGACGTGAGAGCATAAAATGAGTGCGGTCGTCTGGGGGCGAAAACGAGGCTGTTGATGGCTAAAGAGCCCACTGGCGACGTTCTGGAGTCGGAGGGTTCCACTGAACTTCTGGGCACTTCCCTGCACTGGCCGCGACGATGGTGGTATGAGCGAGAAAATTGATTGTGGGTATGTAGTATTTACGAAACAAATATGAGGTAAGCTAAATAGGGGTTACTGGAAAGACTGCGAAGAAAATCTAAATAAAATGTGATTTCCACATGCTGTCCATCCTCCCCTGCCACACCAATGGATTCCAACATGAGACAGAACCCCGTGGCTCGGGCCTTACACCCTTTGAATTATTTATACGTCGTAGTTTCGTGAACCTTGGCATTGGGAACCTTTCACCTGTAAAAACACTGTTCCTGCTGCGAAAAGTTACGATCCGTGGCATTCAAATCTTGAGAGTAATGTGAATATAACCGGGACTCTCAAAATATTATCAGGCCTCCACCTTCCCAATTTCAGGATCAGTCTGGGGGCGAAGGTACAAAATCCGCTCTTCGTTTGAGTGGACTGGCCGAGCAGATGGAACCTGGAGTGGAGCGCGCGCCGACCGTGGCTGCACCTCAATGAAACTGTCCACGCTCTCCACACTCTTTCCTAGTCCAACCCGGACAGCGATTATGGTTGGGGCGATTCCCTGGATAATGATGAGCGATTGAGTGATTCGTGATGCGAAACTGGCCAGGAACGTACCACCAACTGTCCCAATACACCTCCACTCTGGAACTATCCAAGATTCAGATCACGGGCATGGGTAGAGAGTAATGGTCTCCTCACATCGGTCGAATACGGGCCAATCAGGAATATGTACGCCATGCCGCCTGCGAAGTACAGGGCACCGGACTCCAGGCTGACTAACTTGAGCGATGAATCGACAAAAGTGATCGACACACACATCATGGCACAGACGGTGTAGTACCTCCCGGCAATTTTCCGCCCCATTACTCGGCGAGCCGCGTGCGCGAGCCCCCAGATCCGACCGGCTATGACAAAAATCTAGCAAGTAATAACAAATGTGCAACTGAACGAACCACTCAAACACATCAACATGACGGTTGCCACAAGCGAAGGGAGAACCGAAAGGAGGAATGTAAGACCGTCACGCGAGAGGTGGGAATCTGAGGCTACGTTTTCAACATCCATGATGGACTGAACGAGGTTCAAATAACCAAAAACTCGATGAAGGAATTAGACTCTCCGCTGCACTGGCCAAAACAGACCCTGACTCACAGGCAACGGCAATGATATACAATGCTGGGATGATGATCATTTTGCGCTCGAAATTCCAGATCGCGTAGCAGCGAAATAACTGCGGAACTATGAGAACCGAACGCGAAACGGATTGACCGGTGGAGCTGACGAAAATGGTATCCGCTATGACGCTCAAGGTGAACATAAATATATGTCCGATTTCAACTGAACAAAAGGACACACTTGCTTGTAACGTAAACCCCGTTCGCCGCTGCATTCAGGGCAGAAAATATTTCTGCGGTGCTGTCTTCAGACTCGATTCCGAGCGCATCTGCTTCATAACTTTAATTCCCAAATGCTGTACCTGCAGCTAGAAGTGCAAAATGCGAGGTGCCGAGCATAAAGAGAGATATTGTCGCAATAGTCAAGAAGCGATTATTCGAGATTCCGCGGGTGTGGAGAATGTGGAGATAAAATCCGAACAAAACAAGGTATATCCCTGGGAGGCACATTCAGGTGAGGCTTGAAGTTGTGGCAGGAAGATCGAGTGCTACCATACAGAAACATCTCGCCCTTTCCATATCGGTGTTAGATTCACCTGGAGAACAGGTGAAATGAACGAACATACTGCGAGGATGTAGAGCCCAACTTGAATGAACTCGATGTCCAGCTGAATCGAGTACGTCGAGGGAAGGGCCGGCATGAAGGAAAGGAAAAGAATACCCATACTCCGGCACGTCGTGTCCACTATAACAGATGTGCAGTGCACGGTGATGAACTGTGGTAGTTAGGACCATGGATGGCTGTTACCAGGGATCTAAGGATGGCTAAAATCAGCATCGATCTTGATACTCCCACTATGATCCCGCGTCAGAATCCTGATACTCCCAAGATACTCCCACTAGGGTCCCGCGTCCCAGAGCACCTAGGCCTGGGACGGCTCATTGACAGACACCGGGAACTGGCGGTCGAGGAGACACTCAGCCAGGGAAGACTCCTGTGAGTATGAGCCTAAAACTCAGACTTTGAAGGAAAGAATTGGGAAAGAGGATATGCCACGGACCCAGCGGAACAGACCGCCACTGATCATTGATCCGCTTCCGCTGCCACATCGGGCGAAACCGGCGAACTTCCGTATCAACACTTAGGCCACATGACCGGCTAGCCGCATAGCTTCGCGACTGACAACCATGTTCTGACTAAATCCACCAGATATAACTCACCGGCGCAAAAATATGGCACAGACACGACATGAGCTTTCCTCCTGGAATAATCTACTTGGCGAAACTCCTCCCAGGCGTCCTCGCGCCGCCAATCGGAACCTGCTTCCTCAAGTGGCTCTGCGACACATATCTCGACCTCCAGACACCACGTTGGGTGTTTGTGCCACTGTGCCTGCTGAGCTTCCCCCTGGTGTTTACGGCCAAAGTGCAATATAGACTGTATGCCAACCGCCGCGCGGCGGCCGCCCATGGTGCGATATTGCCGCCGACAGTCCCGTCCACGATCGGTGGCATCGACATGGTGCTCTCCGCAATGCGTAATAAGGGAACAGTCTATCCCGGTGAGACCCTATTCTCTGCGCTTGATTCACGACTGATTTCAAGGAAGGGGAGCCGTTGATGCTACTCGCCAAGAAGATGGGGCATATCTATTCCGCGCGGGTTTTTTTCGAAGACAGGGTGCGCAAGTCCTTCCACTTTCATGCATCTAGTGAACATCCAATGTTGTGCAGTTTTTTGTTACCGAGCCCGAATACATCAAGGTGATGCCTGACTTCCGATGCAGTGAAAGGAATAGAACTCATCCGCACACGCAGATCATGCTTGCAACGCAATTCAACAACTTTGAGAAAGGAGAAGACTCGCGAGAAATATTCGGCACGCTTCTTGGCCTAGGGGTGTTCGCTGCCGACGGTGAATATCTTCCTTCTGCAATACTCCATCGTACTGACGTCCTGCAGGTGAGCTATGGAAGTAGGTAAACTAGCAATTTTTCAATCTCTATGTCCAATGAATGGTCATCTTAGATTCCATCGTGCCATGACCCGCCCTTTCTTCAAGCGCGACAGAGTCAGCGACTTCGACCTCTTTGACCGGCATTCGAACCACGCCATCGCGCAGATCAAGAAACGCATCGGCGAAGTCCACCCCTTCGACTTCCAGGTGCCCTCTCCACCCCGATTTTTCTCCTTTCCTTTCCTTTCCTTTCCACTCCATCTAAATAATCGTAGGACCTGATCTCGCGCTTCGCGATGGATTCCTCCGGCGAGTTCCTCTTCGGGCACGACGCGCAGACCCTCTCCGCCGGTCTCCCGTACCCCTTCTACGTCCCCCAAACCGCGTCGGCATTGGGCTCCGAGCACATGTCCACCAAATTCGCAGCGGCGCTCAATCGCGCGCAGCTCGTCTCCGCTGGGCGCGGGCCCTTCGGCGGTGCGTGGCCACTGTTTGAATTCTGGGAAGACCAGATCAAGGGGCCGATGGGCGTGGTCCGAGAGTTCCTCAATCCTATCCTCGCCGACGCTTTGGAAAAGAAGCGGGCCAGCGGTGTGGATAAGGTCATGGACGTCAAGGGAGGTGCGGTCGCGGACCGCGAGGTGCAGGAGGGCGAGACCCTCGTAGAACATTTGCTAAATTACACTGAAGGTAGGCCGCGATATGTCCCCGCAGGCCTCCTGCTTACCCCGCTGCACAGACCGCACGATGCTTCGCGATGAGATCCTCAATATCAGCGTAGCCGGACGCGACACCGTGTGTATTAATTGTATCACCTTGATTGAATGCGCTGACGAAGTCTCTCGCAGACGGCGTGCCTGCTCACCTTTGTAATCTACATGCTAACCGGCCACCCCGACGTCTTTGCCAAACTACGCGCTGAGATCATGAGCACGGTGGGATCCTCGCGCGCCCCCACACCCGAGGACTTCCGTGAGATGAAATACCTTCGCGCTGTGTTGAATGGTGTGTTTCCTCCCCCAGAGCTCTGATTCTTTCTCTCATGCACAATTCAGAAACGCTCCGACTCTATCCTCCCGTGTCAGTGCTGTACCCCATTACTGCGTGATTTCAACGCTCATTTCCGCCCTGGGAAAAGGCCCGTCAATATGCGGTATGTACGCTTCCCCGTCCATTTCAAATCACCTCTCATTTGTGGCCATGCTCAGGAGCACCACATCGCCGGTAATTCTGCCATCCACCACGGGCGGGAAACCATTCTACCTCCCAGCGCACTCCAAGTTCCGTCTTCGTACCTCGTCGTTGAAATTTCATATTAGCTGATTGTGGGATTTGTAGAGTCCCGTTCAGCGTGCTGGTCATGCACCGGCGTACGGATTTGTGGGGGCCCGATGGTTCGTCCCACAAACGACTCCATTAACAGCTTTGGCGTCATTGACGAGTGATACAGCCGCAGAGTGGGATCCCGAGCGATTCATCGACGAACGGCTGCAGAAATACCGTGTGTCCATCCACCTACATAACCATCCCAAGCCGATTGTGACCCAATCCAACTCCAACAGTGACCCCCAACCCATTCATCTTCCTGCCATTCAACGCAGGTGGGTACTCTCGACACACCTCAGGCTCCTTATCTTGCCTTTCCTCACACTGTGGCGCCCGCGATATCTAGGCCCGCGCATCTGCCTCGGACAGCAGTTCGCGTACCACGAGGCCTCCTTTTTCCTTGTCCGCTTCCTCCAGAGTTTCTCGGGCCTGTCCCTCGCCCCGGACGCCCAGCCGCCCGCGGCGCGCGTGCCTGCCTCGTGGGCGGAACCGGACGAGCTCGGGTGGAAGGGCCGCGAGCGCCTGGCGGTGAAGAATCATCTGACCATGTACATCGATGTGAGCCTTTTCTTTTATTGCCATGCGGGTGCGATTTGAAATGCCGCGGCAGGGCGGGCTGTGGATTAATGCGGAGGAGGCGGGCACGGGGGAGATGGAAATGGAGGGGAATTGAATGATTGAAGGGCAGGTTTCAGTCGCGTACCTGACCCAAGCTTGGTGGTTCGCCACTGCTATAACTTATGGACGAATGAATAGATATCTCCCAGCTCCTTCCTAGTGCTCGCTTCCGGCTTTGTGGTTTTACTAGCAGTCTATTGTACCGGGAGTACCTGGCTTGCGCTCCCAAAAGTTGGATGTGGATTCTTTGGCCCATTGCTGCACGATTACATGTCAAGGAGAGACCACGGAACGATGAGACCGGGGTTTATTCGAAAATTGCCAAATATTCCAGCCCTAGCCTAAGTACCTTATTCCGTATTCCATTTCCAGCTGTAAGTCGGAGGTCTGGAAAGGGACCTAGAATTGGCAGGCGTCCCATTTCCGCATCATGTAGGGACGGTCGGACTACATCACATCAAGAAACAAGAGAACACATCGTAGAATATTCTTGATGCAAACACAAGAAAGGAACGGACTCGGACACTGCTGAGCGCATGATCCCTCCCGCCCGATACATTCCGAAATGCAGAAGAAGGCATTCACAACCCCTAAACGAGGTCTTTCGCCCTTGGTGCTGTGAAATTTTATAAAAACTGTGCATGGGCTACAAATTTTCGGACGACCGTTGTGAATTAGAGACATCCATATATATCAAGGTATCGTATGACCCGTATCATACAGCTTCAGCCTTCCCAGAGTCATGATCACTTTCAGGTCGAATGTACATCATTTGCGACTCAATCGCGTCGGCCGAAGCGACCGCAGGTCGGAACTCCAGAGGACTACAGGCGCGCGGCCGTGCCGTCGCGACGAAACTGTTCACACTTTCAACGCTTTGCCCTAGGCCAACCCGCACGGCGATGATGGTCGGCGCGATTCCCTGGAATATGTATCAGGCAGTTCGCGAGCCGAAATAGGACTTGAAACATACCACCAACTGTCCCAATACAGCACCACTTGTGGTCTAACGAGAGTCAGGATCATGGGGTGGAGACTGGAGCAGTGACCACCTTACCGCGGGGTAAATTTCTGCGACGATAACGTACGCGATTCCGCCGACACAATACAGGGCTCCGGATTCCAAACTAAGTATCGTGAGTCGGGAATCGCGAAAGCTGGCGGACACGCACATCATGGCGCATATGGTGTAGTACTTGCCGGTGATCTTTCGTCCCATGACTTGGCGAGCTGAGCGTGCGAGCCACCAGATCCGACCCGCTAAGAGGGAATTGAAAATGCGATGACCCATAGTAGGAAATGAACAAACCACTCAGACCCATCAAGACGAATGTTGTGAACACAGAGGTGGCAATGGCAGCGTCCAGGGTCAATGATGCTGTATAGTTGTCGTAGAAGAAAAAGGATTGAGAGACTGCATCGGTATAACCGAAAACTAGAGGTGGGAATCAGAAACCTTCCTCCGCCCTTCCCCACCACAATATAAACTCACCGGCAAGAGCAATAGTCAAGATTATCGGAAGGAGGACGATCCGGATGCGTGAATTCCAGACCGCGTAGCAACGGAAGATCTGCGGGAGTCTTAGGGAGCCCAAGAAAAACGGTTAGGTTGAAGGAACTGACAAAAATGGCATCCGCCATGATACTGAGGATGATCGTCAATGCATTTACAGTCTCAGATCGCCAGAGGGACGCACTTGCTGGTAACGTAAACCGCTTTCGCCGCTTGGTTCAAGGACAAGGCCAGTTGAAAGGTCCTGTCCTGGATCCCTCCCCCAATCGCGTCAATCTCTAAACTTTGATTTCTGAGTATCGTGCTGGCACCAAGGCATATGCTTCTAAACCAGCCGATGCTCGGCGACATTCCAGCACTCAAGGATGTTCTGAAGAGCCCGCTAGTAGTCTGTTTATATTGATATAGAACCACTTCTTTGCGAACTTCGCGTGGCTTGAAGCCCGAATCGAGTCTAAGAGATCCCATGTGTCCGGTCAAAGAACGAGACGTTTGACGAGCTGTGCCAGCTCGTCGACTGAAAGATCCTGAACGTCGGGGTTACAAATCGCATCCAGAACATCACAGATCTAGAAAAGATGCTATCGCCAGGAAGCTTCAGGACTCGGAAGACAAGGAACTTGAAGATCTTGGATTCTTGGGAACAGCCGAGAGAATTGTGACCAGATCCATGGTTGGAGATTGGTTGGAGACATGCAGATTTTGGCAGGGAACAATTTGGGCAGGTATTTTCCGACTCAAGGCCACAACGATTCGTTGGCGGGAGACTTCAGTTTGAGAGTTTGAGAAGAGCGCTGAAGGGTCGGAAGTTTGCGGAACCCACGTGTTCCAACCTCCGGGTACTCCCGCTTGCCTCCTGCAACCAGAATCCCACGACGATTATAGCCTTCCATTCTGGCGACCTATACTCCCGGGATCTCACTCTAGTTATCTTGTGGCTCTATCGCGGGCAATTCTGTGGTTTCGGACCCTCAAACGACCTTATTAGCTTGCGTATTGACTCGCCAAAATTTTGCGCTTCCTTCCCTCGCGGGGCCTGCGCCCGGCCATCCACGCGCGACGGGCATTATCCTCGATGGAAAAATCCACTTCTGCTGAGGATTCGGGCCTTATCAAAGAACTAGTGGCCCTGTCGCACAAGAATGGGAAGCTGGTGCGCTCGTCCAAGTACGCAGCACCAGCGGACTCGAGGATCTCCGTCCGGAGCTGGAAAATGCAGGAGCACAAATACTACGTCGTGCCTTCGCCGTTCCCCACCCTCGCACGCGGACTTTTCACCGTGGAGCAGGAGGATGGGGAGCACCGTATCGTAGCGCGCGGGTACGACAAGTTTTTCAATATCGGCGAAGTTGGATGGACCACGGTACGCCCAGTTTTGTTTTCCTTCTGAGAATTTGCGTGTCTCACGGTGGATGCAGTGGCCTTCGCTGGAGGCACACACGGAAGCACCGTACACGCTTTCCTTGAAGAGCAATGGATGCATCATCTTCGTCGCGGCGCTCACGCCCGATAAGCTGCTCATCACATCTAAGCACGCGATCGGGCGTACAAACGAGAAGAAGCTTAGCCACGCTGGCGCGGGCGAGGGATGGCTTCGCAAGTACCTCGCGCAGAAAGGTCGCACGGAGGCAGATCTGGCGGCCGTGCTCTGGGAGAGGAATTTGACTGCAATCGCGGAGGTGCGTTCCCATCCACCTCTCCAGTCGATACAATGCTGACGATGGTCCCGCGTAGCTCTGCGACGACTCCTTTGAAGAGCACGTCCTCGCATATCCGCCCGAGCTCACGGGGTTGCACCTCCACGGACTCAACGAGCGCACCAAGGCATTCACGACGCTCCCGCATGCAGAGGTCGACGCCTTCGCCGCGGAGTGGGGTTTCATCCAGACCGCATCGATCGAGCTCCCCACCGTCGCCGCGGTGCGCGCCTTCACGACCGACGTCGGCAAGACAGGCGCGTGGAATGGCGTCCCCGTCGAGGGCTTCGTCGTTCGCACGCGCGTCGCGCCCCCGCCGCCCGGCTCCGCCCCCTCCCCGCGTAACGCGCCGCCCTACCCGCCCGGCTCCTCCTTCTTTTTCAAGGTCAAGTTCGACGAGCCGTACATGATGTACCGCGACTGGCGCGAAGTCACCAAGGCGCTGCTCTCGATGCGGGGCGCGAATGGCAAGGGCACGATGAGTGTGGGGAAGCTGCCGAAGGGGAAGATGCGCCGCGCAGAGACGCAGGCGTATGCGCGCTGGGTGGTGGAGGAGATCCGCCGCGATCCGGCCGCGTTTGCGGAGTACAACGACAACAAGGGGATCGTTGCGGTGCGCGAGCGGTTCCTTGCGTACCTTGCGAGCGACAAAGGGAAGAAGGCGGTAGGAGCGTTTGCGGCGCAGGGCGAGGGCGAGCAGTCGGCGGCTACAGCGAAGGAGTTTGGGAAGACCATTATCGTCCCTGTCGCCATTCCTGGATGCGGTACGTTTGGTCCCCGAAGTCGATTCATACTTGCTGAATGAGTATCCAGGTAAAACCGCCGTCGCCGTCGCGCTCTCCCACATCTTCGGCTTCGGGCACACCCAGAGTGACGACGTCAACGCTAAAAAGGCCGCGCCCGTCTTCATCAAGAACGTCACGGAGCTCCTCAAGACACACGACGTTGTCATCGCGGACAAGTAAGCTCCATGCATCCCCGTCTCCTCCCCATGACTGATCCCCCTCCGCAGGAACAACCACCTCCAACAGCACAGGGAGCAGCTGCGCGCCGCGACCGCCTCTTTCCAGCCGCCCGTGCGCCTTCTCGCGCTGCACTGGGCCCTTGACGCCGCGCCCCCCGCGACCATCCACCGCATCTGCGCCGACCGCGTCCAGGCACGCGGCACAAACCATCAGACGCTGCGCCCCGACGCCCAGGCCGCGCACGAGGACGTCCTCTGGACCTTCATCACCAAGACGGAGCCCCTCGCGCCCGCCGAGGTCGACGCCGTCGTCGACATGGAGCTCACGGACGACCTCGGCGCCGCGGTGCAGCGCGCGGTGGACGCGTGCGTGCGCATCCTCGGGCTGCCCGCCCCTGCGCCTGAGACGGTGCAGGCCGCGCTGGAGCAAGCGCGCGCGTACGCGCCGCGCGTGAAGAAGCCCGACGCCCCGGCGCCGGCGGGGAAGAAGGGGAAGGGCGCGGGCGCGGCGGTGCGCTACTTTGCGCTCCTGCCCGAGGTGCAGCTCGCGCCGCTGCTCGCGCCGGTGCTCGCGGACGTGCCGTTCTGGCGCGCGCTGCAGGGCGCGGGGCGCGTCGCGGCGCGCCCGCATGTGACCCTCGTGCACAAGCGCGCGCTGGAGGGCGACGCACCGGATGCGCAGGCGGCGGCGTTCTGGGCGCGCTGCGCGGGGCTGCACGCCATGGGCGCGCCGCCGCTGTTCCGCTTCACGCTGGGGAGCGTGGTGTGGAATGAGCGGGTGATGGCGGTGACGGTGGAGGGCGTGGAGCTCGCGGCCGAGGGCGGCGCGGGACAGGCGGGGGCGGAGTTTGTGTCGCAGTTGCAGGAGGAGGTGCGGCGGCGGCTGCACATCACGGTGGGGACGCGCGACGCGCACGTGCCCCCGGTGGAGGCTAAGGCGCTCGTCGAGGCGTGGCGGACGGGTACTGCAACGGGCGTGCAGTCCGTCGAGCTGGGCAGGGTTGTGGCGACCGGGCGGGTGAAGGGATTGCAGATGTGAAATGAAATATAAATGTAAAAGTAACCTAAAGAATTGAAATATTCCCCACTCTGACGATGCGTGCAGGCAACTACGCGCTGGATTCCAGCGTCGACTTCAGCCTTCATTTTCCATCGGATAACCAGCTTAGCCGCCGCCAGCTGAGACCCTCCTAATGCGAGTCCACTATAAGATAGCTGCCCCTCACTAGGGCAATGTCGGTGCCCTTGGGCCCCGCTGGCTGGTTCGGACCCTTCCCTCCGGAGACGTGGAGGAACGTCTTCTCGTCTGTATCGGACGACGTGGCATTGAATAACCTCGTCTTGGTCGGCCGGCAATTTTATACGCTTGCAAGAGAAGAACAAATTCGAAACATGGAGGGGAGAATGCGGGCGCGGAGTGGCGGAACGCTCCCACACGCACCCGCGTCGAGGAACTGAGTATCCGGCTCAAGGTCCATGATCACAGTGAGTCTCATGTATATTCGTTGGGATCGTGTCAATAAAGATGTGTCTGCGGGGTTCACGATGTGCCACCCCTGGAGGAAATACTTGCCGTACCTGCCAACCTAGAGGTAGCATCACTTGTGTTATTTCGGTGGGGATGCAAGGCACCAGCAAGGCAGATCCGCAGCTCGCTTGAATCCGTTCGCCAAACAGTGCTTGGATTCAGTTTCACTGTATCTTCACCCGCTCCCGAGGCATCCCAAGTTCTTTCAATTTCGAGATCTACGAGGCGAGAACCACTCGAATTCTGGTCACTTTCAAGTTCCAACATACCATAGAATCATAGAATGAATGGGAAGTTTTCGTTGGTGAGATTTGGGTGCGATGGCCTTCTGGTGGTGGCGAATTGATTTTCGCAGGCGTGAATTGGATGTTTTCATTCTAAAGGCTGGTACTTATTCGAACCTCTTTAGATGTTTCCATTCAACAGACAAAGAACCACGGATGGACGCAAAACGGAATAATTTAATAAAATAATGGGTCTGTATCGAGTATAGAAGGAAATTCAGTTCCATATCTACTGAGATGGGACAATTCACACAACCTCAGCCATCCCAACGTCGTGATCACTCTCCGGCCGAATATACAAAACCCTCTGCTCGGTCGAGTAGACCCTTGACGCGGCGGGTTGAACCTCGACCAGAGGGCGGGGAGGTCGTGCAGGTGCGATGAAACTGTCCACACTTTCAACGCTCTGCCCGAGGCCGACGCGGACAGCAATGATCGTTGGAGCAATTCCCTGCACAAGTGATCAGTCAGTTCGCGAACCGGATTGGGGTTGAATGTAGTACCACCAACTGCCCTAATACGGCCCCGACAATGGTCTATGAAATGTCAGGATCGTCAACACGGGTACTTAGACGACAGATTGATCGCTCACAGCATTGTTAACCTCTTGGTATGAAATCACAAGGAATACGATCCCGCCAACACAGTACAGGGCGCCGGACTCCAAACTGGGAGAAATTAGGCGGGAATCGAAGAATGGAATTCAACTGATACGCACATCATGGCAGATATAGCGTAGTACCTTCCTGTTATTTTCCGGCCCATTGTTTGGGAAGCTGTGCGCGCGAGCCACCAAATCCGACCCGCTGTGAATGAGGCACTCAATAACCGTGGATGAATCATGCGAGTTGAACCAACCAGACAAGCCCATTAAGATCAACGTCGTCAAGAGTGACGTCACAACCGCAACGTTAAAGCCACCCGCTAAATGTACGTCTTCGAAGGTGGGGTTGTTCATATCAGGGCTGCTGAACGAATTGCCATATCCGGAAACTTGCGCCGAGTTCAGAAGACGTCTCTCTTCGCAGATATACGCTCACCCGCGAGAATGGCAGTTAAGAGTATTGGAACGATGATGATCAAGCGCCTGAAATTCCAAATCGCGTAGCAGCGAAATATCTGCAGAAGTCTCAGAACTTTGTGGACAATAATTTGGTTGAAAGAGCTGACAAAAATGGCATCTGCTATGATACTGAGGATGATCATCAATACATTCAGTCTCAGTCAAACAGAGGGACGCACTTGCAAGTAACGTAGACCCCGTTCGCTACTCGAATCAAGTCAAATATGACTTCCACGGTGCTGTCTTGAGGCTCTGTTCCGACCGCGGATCCCTCGTAAGTTTGATTGGCGGATACGGCGATGGCCGCCAGAAGGGCAAGGTGTGCGGTGCACAGAAGGAATAGAGATATCGTAGCACCCGTCAAGAAGGGATTGTTCGAGATTCCGCGTGTGTAGAGAATGTGGACATAGAATCCGAATAACACAGCGTATATTCCTGTAAAAGCAATCAGCGGGGGCTTGCAACGAACGGACCGATTAATCCCTACCATAGAGAAATACCTCAGCCTTTGGCGGGAGAAACCGGCGTCGTAAACTTCACGAAAGGACCATGGACACTGGGCTCACTGTGAGAATATAGAGGCTAACTTGGATCTTATCTAGGACACCTGTGACGAAGGCGGGATCCAGAGTCGAGGCCATGAAGGTGAGGGAGGGCAAGGAGATGGTTGCCAACGAGCGCAGCATAACCTTGCCTGATATACTGTGTAGTCGTCGAAGATATGCGGTGCGCAGGTATGGATCGTGGTTGTTAGGACGGCAAAAACCGCCTAATATCCGATCTGCCACGGGCGAAGCGGTTGAGAGCGTAAACAGCTGTTGCACATTTTCAGCCCCGATGGTGGGCTCACAACAGCTTACCGCTCCTGTCTGAGCTTCGCGTTGTCCCTCATCTTTTCATTTCCGCGCAGTACGGATACAGCCCGCAAATGGCCAATCGATCTCTTTGCTCGGAAGGGAACTATTGGGCCGCCTTGTCACCAACTACAATTTCTATCATGAATTTCCTGTCAGTTTTAGGGGTAAGTTTGTGTGAGTGAATCCCAGCACCATCTGAGGAACAACCACTTGCAGGTGCGTGCAGGCGCGGTCTTCAACTTGCCGTCGTAAATGGCCGGCGAATGCAGAATATTGTTTCGACTTATACACATGAGATTAACGTACGTTGCTTGCGCCCTGCCATATCGCATAGCTTCTTCTCGTTTTGGCTGGTCGCTCATCGGAGGAGGACATAGTGGTCGCTAGTAGAGAAAAGAAGACACATCATGATTGCGTATCAGTTCCACTTACGTACGCATCAGCGGTGTTCCGTCAAGCTGAACCCAAACTGCTGAATGGTTCGAAGGAGATATACGGCCAGAAAACGAGTTTACCTGACCACCATGTCGACCACACGAGATGATCTTTCCTCAATGTGGGATGACACGTAAACTCGGTACATGTGCACCACAGCGGCAGATATCGCCGACTGGGATTGTACACTGTACACGAAAATCTGTAGGCGAAGATTTCCCGCCAGACAGGACTGCAAAATCATTCGTGACCTTGTGTGCCGGCGAGGATGCAGAGCATCATGTACGCAATTGGCCTGCAAACCTGCAGACACCACCTCTATCTTCGTCTTATTCCGAGCCCAGGGACGGCGTCCGAAGGTCGTAGCCTGTCCTTCGGGCTGTTTCGGACAGTGACGGAAGTGTCTGATGAGCCCCTTTGGGACTCCTGATTTTTCGAGACAGGGGATTCGGACCGCATCACCGATGTCATCGCCCACTGCAATTGTCTCCATCGCAGAACACTTCAAACTCGGCAACGATTTCCTGCCACACAACTTTTGGGCTGTTTCGGTCAGCAACAAGAGTGTCTGAGCAGCCACTTCGGGACAGATCACTCCTAGCTAATTGTGGCTTGTGGCGACTCGCCGCAATCCCGTCGCTGCTGAAAAATCCTGGGTTCAAAAACCACAACTACTTACTTCGGCATTCGGCTAATGCCCACCCCAATGATGCTGGAAGAATTCCTCCAGAAGTCTCTCAAGCCACAAACTGTAGCAATATCAACTGCCGACAAGCTCAGAACTGGTTCGCTCCTGGGGCTTGTGGATTGCTGCAACTTATCCTCAGCTGAAATTTGTATTGGTCTTGTTCTTGGCTTGCCTTTAAATGATAGGAAGCAGCCTGATACCCCATCTGTGCTGCACACCTTCTGTGGACCATGTGTGCCTCTTGAGGCAATTTGGTGTATTCAATATCATAATGGTCTGTAGCTCTGCGCTGCAAACCTCAGCGAATACTGTACCATTTCCTCGACATCACCACATGGACACAGAGTTACAGTACTTTTGGCTCATGCTTTTTCACCCTTCCACCTTCCCGTCTATGACCAACTTTCGTGAGAAGATCTCTCAGCATTTCTGTCAAACCGAATCGAGGCATAGAATGACTGTAGCATACACTTAGAGGCTGGTGTATGTAGGTACGGTACCCGCCATGTTCTTTGTAGGGCCACGTGCGGTAATATATCCTCCTCCTCCTCCTCCTCCTCCTGAGCACGAGGGGCCAATTCTCAACGTCCCGCTTCGAGAATAACGTAAATAGTAGACTACAGAATGCCTCAACACAATATTCCGCATTCCAGTTGTGTTTTGCCTCATTGCCCATTCAAAGTGCCAAATGCTCGGGCGCCATGAATCCCTGAGATAAAATGTCCATTATAAGATT
Source organism: Mycena maculata (assembly GCA_029448575.1). Lineage (NCBI taxonomy): Eukaryota > Fungi > Basidiomycota > Agaricomycetes > Agaricales > Mycenaceae > Mycena > Mycena maculata. Next base: position 109,217 of record JARJLG010000171.1, read on the forward strand.
ATACGCCGAGGAACTACAATGAAACGGAATACAACTACATGTGTGGAAGCTAACAAGCATGAGTACGGGTGAGGATCGGACTAATAATGGACTTACGAGCTACCAACCAGGACACAGGGCAGGATCCAATGAGAGTAGCCTACGTGCGGGCTTGGACACCGTCGGGGCGGGGCCCTTGGGAAGCGGAGGCGCGTTGAGGGAGGTCTCTACCGTCACTGGAATCTCCGCAATCGAGAGCGACTTGGGGTCGATGGGCAGCGGCAGAGGCGTGGACGTCCTCCGTGACCGTGGTACAAGGTTCTTGGCTACACGGAGTAACGCCTTGCAGACCCTCACCGGCGTGAGCGAGGGGAGGGTCGGTGGGTGAAGCTCTGATGGACAATAAGTTGCGAGAAAACTATGTGGAGTACGGTGGTGGACTCACTCTGTGTCTCCGTCAGGACGACGGAGCGGCGACTGTAGAACGGCCTTTTGGACTCAGGGTCTTCGCGAGGGGCCTCATCGCAAATGTAGGGAACCGAGGCCTGGCGGCAATCAATTAGCCACTGGCGCGAATCGAAATAAACGAAGCGGGCTTACCGTCATGGTCCGAATTATGACCGGGCCTGTGATTAAGATGGAATCGGAAGAGAGACTGTCGTGACTGGGCGCGAATGACTCTAGCGAGTAGCCGGAAGGAGACGATTCTGAGCTGGAGGAGACTCTTGAAGACATTTGTGGAATTGCGGTTCAGGGTTGTACGACGAAGTAACGTGAGGATGCTACGGAACGAGTAGCGAGCTTTTATATCCTGGTTCATGGCAGTGCAACGCGGATCAGAACTAAGTCTCAGATCTCACAACGGGTATTCTGCTAAATATCCGGATGTCTCACCAAACACCTTCGGGAGGACTGGACGACCTGGGGCTGGCTCTGGAGAGGACTGCGGGCACTAGGGTATACCACCCGATTTTTTCAATCCACCTGGTGCCGACAGTTGCGCCAGAAAACTTATTCCTGCAATTGGGTGCACCACTACTGCAAAATGTTTAGGGGTCGGATCTGACTCCGCGGAAGCAATCGGCGAACTTGGTGAAGAGCCGCGCAATTAACGATCTAGACCGCGCGGCAAATTGTCTGAGAGGTCTCATGTGAATTATCCGCGGAAGGTCTTCAACGAAGCTCGGAGACGTTCTTGAGAGATGATCACAGAGTCCGGAGCCTCTGGATCGAAAGGTCCTCGGTTTCAAGAATGAGGTCGCATTTTCAAAAAAATTCCATGGATATTAGGGTGCTGTTTATAATTCCCCAGTCATTTATAAACAATTTTATTTATTTCTGGTTTATAAACATGTTTATAAACACTCACTTAAAAGTGCTGGAATTACGATGTTGCGACGACTTTTCACCCCATAACTTTCCCAAGGACGAAAATGAATGCAGCCTCAAATCCACAGGAGTATCAACAAATTGGCGATAATAGCACAATGCGAGTCCCCAGGAGGTAAGAAGGTCAATTTCGGATCATTTGGCCTTTGAATTGGCCACATTTATTCCAACAGTGACCAGAAGATTATTGTTTCTGCTGACTTCAGGTCAGTCTAGTGGGGCCGGGCACTACCACCTCGAATTAAAAACCAGTAGCTTAGGCCCGGCCATATATAAACCGGTTTATAAACACCTATTTAAAACAATGTTTGCAAACCGGAATAAGAAACAGCACCCTAATGGATATAGCTTGAATCCATCGCAGCTAGAAAAAGATCCGTTTTTCGAGTCTGTGCATCAGTGAAGACGAAAATTCTGTGAAATAGTAACTCTTTACCGAGAAAAAAAAAATCAACATTGCTGTATTTGACTCGATTCATAACGTACACAGATGCTCACGATCACCTTCGACCACAATGTGGTGACCAATGCTTGCAAGTTCAATTTGAACCGATGCCTCCGATGTGCACGTGCCACTCGGATGAATGCGGCCGACACGATGTGATTTTTTTGCTTCATCTCCGGCGTTCACTACAAAACTTTCCAGGGGCATACCCCAGGCTCATCGTGACCGCTCGCGATCGCACATCGAATGCCCGAGGTCTTGGCTCAACCGGGGCATTCTCTAAGCTTGCTCTAGAGTCTAAACACCTCTGAACGATTTCAAGGGACGTCAACACTGGCCAAGTCCTTTAGTTCACGGAGATCGACAGCTCATCGCCATATGCTTTCTTTCTGTTTCGGACATCCGACGTACTAAAGCCGATTGAATCATCAAACCACCCTCGCCATCAATCAAGTCTTTGTGTTGCTGGGTCCACCACATCTGGTATTTCCAAATGCGACAAACCGTCTTTGAAACCGAAACGAACATAGTAGAATTCCCGTTATGGACTCTCGCACAAAGCACGTTGCTCCTATATGTTTGCTTTATTTCAAACAGAACAATGCCTTGGTCAACGCTTGTAATGATCGAGCGTTTTGACGGTCTAGCGCTTGGCTCTTTGAGGGGGGTGGCCCGCTCGCTTTGACGAGTGGAAATATATAAATCATGTCTGGTTACTCTCCGATTCTATCCATTACTCGCACTCTCCTCCCAATAATCAACACCAATGGCCTACTACCCCAACCCCACCCACGCGCATGGCGTCCCCCGCGGCGGCCAAGCATATTCCATCGCCCACGGCCCTGCCCCCCTGCGCCCACCTTTTTCCTCAGCCTCGCGCCGCAGCCTCCCGCTGGACGAGTACAAACCTGCACAGGCGTTCAAGGCCGTCACCGGCCGCACCCAACGGCTCCACGCCCCAATCCACTTCGACTACCCCGGGCAGCAATACCAAGGCGTTTTGATGCGTGAGATTCGGCTGAAGGGTCCAATGGCGCCAATTCGTGGCGCCGACGACGCCGTCTTCGCCCCCACAGGCCTCAAGCGCATTGTATTCCGGATTATCGTGCGTACTCTCCCTCATCAGAGATATTACATGGTTGACTGATATATTCCTTCTCAGTGGCCTGGATATCGGCACGTTGACTGGTGTCGGACAATTGTCGTGGAAGGGAATATCACGAGAGCGGCACTGGCGTTCCAGATCGCGTCCAACTTTGCGCGCTTTGTCGAGGTTCGTCCCATTTACAGTTCTTCCTCCCAATCTAATCGGCCTTGAATAGAAATCGCAGTACGAAACACCAACCTTGACCGACTGGATGATCTCTCCGACCTGCGTGCGCTTCGAGCACCTTTTCCTCGTTTCGCTGACGAACACATTCGAGGATGTGTGGCAGGCGGACGTCGCGTTGGACGTGTGCTGAATATCTCTCGTTTTATTTTGCATCACCATCTTTACATCTCCCATATTTCCCATTCACGTACCCGGCATTAATTCCCCTCATTTCTACCTGCACATCTGTACATTGTACAATATCATAGAATCCCATCCATCCATAACACTATTCGAAATACAGAATCACAATTGAGTTGAATGTCGGGTATGTTATAGCCCCAGAATACGCCGCAACATCGACATGACCCCAGGGATCCCCGACAAGTTCCACCGTGCGGCGTGCCTGTGTCCTCGTCGGGGCGACAATCTCGTGCCCCACCTCGTCTGAGGTCACCAGGGTATGGCCCGAATATGTGATGGCACGATGGTACATCTCGTCCGGCGTGGGCGCGCTCGCGTACTCGCGCCACGCGACCTCGCCATTGGGCGCGCACGAAAGCCGGTAGCCATGCAGGGTCGCTCTGAGGAGCTGGTACGGCCGATCCTCGCGCGCGACGTACACCCACACGCGGTACACGTCCGGCCGGAGCGGGTCCTCACGCACGGACACGCGACTGCGCGGCGGATAGAATACCCGCGTGTGATTGGACCCGAACCCGGAGAGGTCCATGCGCTGTGTTACGAGCTTGGGGAGGCGCGTTACCGGCACAGGGGTCAGAAACACGGCGGTGCTCAGATCGACGATCGGGCCGCTCAGGCGCGTCCAGTGCGGCGCGAAATCAGCGAGGGCGAGGACGTAGATCTCATCCATCCCAGTGTCGGCGATGGTTTTGAGGAGGAGATGGTTCGGGAGGATGACGATTTGAGAAGACCAACCCGGCCTGCGCCTCAGGGTGGAGTGGGGAGTGTCGCAGGCCAAAATGAGTGCGGAGCAAGTCTTCCAGTTTATGATGAGGTACATGTCCTTTTGCGGTCGTGTCGGTATAGCGACGAGGTCGCCACAGACGATCGGATCGCCGCAAAAGTTATATATTTCTGTATCGAGCGTCGAGACGGCGAAGAGTACCTCAGAAATGCCTGCGAGAAGATTTACCCTGAAAATCTCGAGATAACTAGGGGGTGAATCAACCTTGTGTCGGCAAATAAGAAATGGAATAGCCCACTTCTGCACCCCCACAGGTATTCGCCCACACAACACGACAACAATAGAATTATCAGCGGCGTCCAGCACCTCGGCCGCGAATCCGAGCAACGAGGTCGTGCGCACGGCAGGGCTGCGCGACCACACGAGTCGGTCCTCCGCGACGCTCCAGCACTCCAGAGAGTTCCAATTTCCGAGCAGAACATGACACCCGCCCGGGAGCAATTTGGCCTCGTTTTCCGAGTCGCGTCCCGGACCTGTGGTGATCGAAGGATGCAGAATAATCTTCTGTGCGATCCTGGGGGCAAAATCCTCATTCTGCGTCAACGCCCATGTATCCGGTCCGTTTATCAGCCGTTTGAGCATGGTAAGAAGCTCGTCCGTGGACAGATCGCGGAGGTTAGGGTCGTTCAGGAAGTGCCGTCGGTTGAGATCGTCCAGGAAGGCAAACCACACAGTCCGGTGGAATGCAAGCGTATGGAGATGTTTACACGTCTGATACCGAATGAGCGGCTTATCGCTTGCAATTTGTGAAGGACGATACCTGAGCAGTAGAAATCACCGCGCAAATGTCGCAGAATGCGAATATGGAGAAGATCACATCTGGGGGCAAGCCCTGGAAGTGTAGCATTGGCAACTACAGGGCCCCGGAGCTCACAGTTTTCCACCTGAGTTGGGCGCGAGGCTGACGCAAGCGCGCGACACGTGGCAGCAGATATCAGAAATCGATGATCACTGTCACTGTGTCAGCATCTTGCCTCCCACTATGAGATGATTTTCTCCGAACTGCCCCCCGATGTCATCCTTTCAGTTTTTGCTTGTTGCGACGTCTCCTCCGTGGTTTCGACCGGTCAAGTGCATAATTATATTGCCTTCCCTATTCCCCCGAATCAAAACTGATGCGTCGCGCAGACCTGCAGACATCTTCACAGTCTCGCAGTCGAAAAAAGCGTCTGGGTACGTCTTCTAGACGATCTCAAACGGCGGTCCATCCTGGATCCCACCATCGCTCCTAACCTTGATGTCCTCTCCATCGGCGACCTGATAAAGGTCGTCAAATCCCTTTTAACCGGCCCCAGTACTTGGACTCCGACGGAAGCAGGCTTTGCGCCCCAGGTCTCCAAGAGAATCACCCTCCACCCTAACATCCTTACTGGTCCTGGCATACTCACATGGGAAAACGAGACCAGGCTCCTGCGGAATGGCGCCCATGTCTTCTTCAATAACTGGGGAAAACTCGAGTGCTGGCATGTCGCCGAAGACAGATTGGTGTGGGTGCACACCGCGGGTGTAGAAAATGCTTCGGTCCTGGAATTTGCAGTGGACGAAGACGCCGGTGTTGATGTCCTTCGTATTATGATTTGCGTGCGGACTTATCCCCCGGGCTCTATGGATTTGCGAGAGAAGCGAGTGTCATTTATCCCGATCGTCTGCGAAATGTTAACCGCCAGCCACTCTAGCTACGTCGAGATCGTCGACCTCGATCTGCACAAAGGCATCCATGATGTTTGCCTATTGGTGCGCGCACCCAATTCAAGACATGATAACCCGTTTTCGTCACCCGTAATCTGTGGGTCGGTTGCTGCTGTGACCTTATCAGCTGCAGAGGGGAGAGACAGCCTTCTGTTGATCGACTGTGAAGCACACCTGACGGTCGTCTTGTCTCGTATTTTGGTAAGTTCGAGCGATTATCCTGCGCCGATGCTGACTCTATTCTCGATGTAGTGTGTGATCGTGGTTGCACTCGTTCCCCGGCACATCATACTCAGGACCACCTCCAAGACCGGCGAAGACGAAATTCACCTCATTCTCTCCGAGGATCTATTTACCCTCCACGGTGGACCCGCCGAATTTGGCGCGCACAGTATCTCGGTCGTGGTGAACGAACTTCCTTTGATCAGCACGCAGCGCGTAGCGCCCGGTTCCCTATCTTCTCGGCGGGAGCCCTTTGCCTGGAACTCCTACGACCAGATGTCCGTCCATGCGTGCCCGCTGCACCGCGACACGTACCGCCTCTGGGTCTACGCGTCGAAGAGGCCGAGCCATGGCATCGCAAGCCCGCTCGACAGTACCCTCTCCAGCTTCGACATCTCCATTGTGGCGGCAGAGCTGCGTCCGCGGACTTGCGTGCCGGCGCTGGGCCCAATGCTCTACCGGACGATCACGTACTCCGGACATACCCAGGTCTTCGATGCATATGGCACGCGGTACCAACAGATATTGCCGCCGACGCTGAGCGCTGCCAGCGGGGTGGTGGAGCTGGACGACTGCGGTGATCATGTCGATGTGGGACCTTATTCTGGGACGCTGGCATATTCGACGCACAAGGAGATAGTTATCTTGTACTTTAGATGACATCGATGAAGTTTTCCTGTACTGCACAGTTTCGCAAGTCATGATAACATCACGACGGGACAGTTTCAAGCAACATTGAAGCGAGGATTCTGCGGGTGGTCGCAGCGAAGTTCCGAATAACAGGCTAGCCCGAATATGAATTTAACAAGCAAGTGCGAATAAAACTACTTAGTCGACGCCACAGATTACTACTGGTAATAACGAACAATGACGGACCCATCAACCACTCCTAACACCGCCCCGTTCAAAGGCGAGAAGTGCATTCTCTCCCACCCGGGGTCCGCCTCCAGCACGCTCGAGCCTCCCTGTGTCCTAGTACCGCCCCGTTCACGTTGCAAATCCATGATCGTCCCTATGATATTTGGCCACTGGACGGTGTATCCCGCATATGACATCGCAGGACCGACAACGTCAGTCACGCTATGAAATGTAGACATCAGTTGCAAACTGGGTGTGGCGTGCGGCAGGTTTGGTGAAAATGCGTAGGTGAATAACAGGCGATTGCGCGGTGAGTGAGGAACATTGTGCGACCGGAAATACAACATGATCTTGTATGCATCATGGTGTACTGGATTCTCGTAGACGGATAATCCAAATGAACAGGAACTGTCACAGATTGGTTCATTGTTGAATTCCAACTTTGCAACCGCGGCGATGGGGGTTGGATTACCTGCCGCTTGTTGGTTAAGGGCCAGCGGGCGAAAGTCCTGCTCAATGAACAGCCCAGTTATGGCAATCAAATCAAGAGATTCCCAGCGCTCTTCCAACATATTGAACGCAGTTACGGCGAGCACATGCTGCCGAGGTGGGCTGGACTCTGGGAATATAACAAGGAGATGATCTCGAAGCAATCTTGGCTTCAACTACAGCAAACATTAATCAGGAATGTAAACGATACTGGTGAGAAAGACGGGCACATACATCGGCGGAGGCGTAATTTAATATAATTTGCCTTCTTGTACGCCAGTCGACGAGGACGAAGATGTCCCCGCCGGGAATGGTAAAGAGATGGACATGGAGGATGAAGAAATCCTCTCGCAGGTCGGTGCACCACCAGTAGTCGTGGATCGGGCCCAGTCCCGGCGGCAATGCGACGCGGAAAACCTCGCACGAAACGTCCGTTTTGAGATTAATCTCTTGAATAGTTATGTTACTGTCCATCCGTTGGTGGTCAGTCGGTGCTCTGACGGCGAGAAAAGAAACGAATGTACGCGTTTGCGGAGTACTCGAGAGGGACCAACAAGATGCGGGCAACGTGGCCGAGCTCGACCAAATTCGTCGAAATGGATGCCGATGCTGATGCCTTGGTCCAAAGGCACCGTCCCGTATGCACATTATAAAGGCGCACATCCTCGGCCGTTTTCAGTACCGCATGTGTGCCACCGGGGATAAGCTGGACATCAAAGATGCGCTCCGTTTCCACATCTGTGCGGAATATCAATTGCCGATGACTTGGATTGGGCCTCTCCGAGGCGGGCGCTGAACCTTTAGGTGAGTGAGTAGACCCATTATTTTTTATTCTCCCTGACTTTTGCTGAAGTGATATCATTTCTTAAATAAGTACTTCTATTACGTGATTCACGACTTGAAAGTTCAGAGCCAAGAGTTGGAAGAACAAAGGTACAGTATATATAGGTAGGTATGGGAGCACGGGCACATGCTCGGATAAATCTCCTACCTTGTCTGCGGGGAGAAGGCCTCGAGGGCGGTGAATGGGGAGGAGTCCGGACTGCAGAAACGACTCCTGCCTGATTCGGTTAATTCTCACGTCAACGGATACTGACCCGAACATAAAGCAGAAATGACAAACGGACAGTGTTCAATATATCGTGAATACCATTGCCTTCTCTTTACGATCTGGCATTGGAACGAGTAAAAACACATAAGAAGATGTCAAATGAATATTTTCGCATTTTTTATTGCCTACTTTCCAGCTTCCTGAATCCTCACTTGCATTCCGAATTTTTCCGAATCCATGACAAGCAGAATATGACGAAGTTTTGTTTGCACTTGTAGCAGAAAATGGAACAAAATCGATCTTCCCCAGGGTAGCCAAACCTAAAGGTTCAGCAATGAACCGTCGGCGCAGAGGACGACGAGGGCGCCCAAGTCTCTGGCCCACAGATAATGTGTTTGATCTCGGCAATTATATCCCTAGTCGAGTACGCGTCGAGCTCTTCTGTAGAATGACAATCGAGCAGACCACGGGAAACCAGATCCCGGAGCAAGTACAACCACAGTTGCTTGGTCAACGCCACCCTACGGAGAGTTTTATTGACCTGGGAAATATCCTTAGCACGATAGGATGCGATGGGTAGCACGTACCGTGGACACTGAAAGGACGGCAGAGACGTCGCAGAATGAGAGTATCTCGAGGAGAATATCCTCCCCGATATCTTTGAGCGGCATTGTAAGTTTGAGTGCAGGGAATCCCGTCGTCGTCTGGGTGGTCGGAAGTAGGAAGCGACGGGCCGACAGCCGGGATCAATCCCGAAACCCGGGGACGACAAGCTGGCCTATCTTATTTCCCGTGGCTTCATTGCACTCTGCAAAGGGAAAGACTTACGACAGCTATTTGTGTACTGGTAGACTCCCGGGATTTTCACCTGGGAGGAGTTCCCTCCTCCCGTACTCCAGCATATTCTGCTGGAGGTCAGCTCCCACGAGGTTGTAACCGGAGGTCCCGCCTTTCCAGGGCCAGTCAGTCTCAGATTGCCAGGGTCTTGTAATACTCGACCCCCTGGAATGGTGTATGTTCCATCGATATCTCGTAGAATGAATAATCACACGTTCATTACTACATGTTTGTCTTCGGTAAAATCGTTGTTCATACGCGAGTATAATAACCCCTCCCCGTATGCAGACCGAGGGATGAATATCGATGACAGAAATATTTCAGCTTTGGTTGTGCTAGATGAAATGTGGAGGGAACTCTCGTTGCCTAATCGAAGACCATGGAGTGCATGGCCTATAGGGGGAGAAACAGTATCCGATTCTTCTTGAGCCGAGAAGCGGTTGAATCGACGCCTCTGAAACGGACGGACCGCCTAGAGCTAGAAAATTTGCGCATGATATTCGAGACGGACCAGCAGCCAAATTGCGGGGCGCAGGGTCCGATTTTACGTACAAATGGGTACTGTCGACGGAACCAGGAGGCATCGACATGAGTATATATTTTAGGTGTCACGGAGTCCAAACTTTGGACCCTGGCGGTCGGGACGGGGCGCCGATGGCCTGGATTCCGTGCAGTCTCGCGACAAATGATCTTTAGCGCCGCAGCGGTAACTGGGTGGAAAGGTAAGCTCAGCGAAAATACGCCGAGCGGAACAAAAGACAAACCAAACTTTCGGGCGCGCACTGACATTGCGATTCGGGTCGGGATTCGGACACACGCTACTAATGTGGCCCTCGCCGCCGCAGGCGTAACACTGTACGGCCTTTGGGCAAGCAGAGGCCATGTGGCCCGAGAGTCCGCCTGTAATGAGACTCAAAGTTAGGCGATTTTGAAGAGAGAACAGAATCATATACAGACAGTTGTGGCTGATTGAAAGTGCATCAAAAAAAAATATGGAGCCAAGAACATGGCATTCGGTGAGGAACGTACCAGGTACCTGCAAACGTGCGAGAAGCAGGGTAACTAAGGAACCGCCTGCTGATTGTGGCTACACCTCTGGGGACCCAGAGCGAACGGGCGACGCGGGTCGGGATGACGCGGATGGAAAACATGCGCATGAGCGTCGAGAAAAGAGAGGAAAAAATGCGTGATCGTGGGAAGTCGAGCGGAGTTTCGATCCATTCGGCCGAAACCAAGCCGAAGCGCCTTCACTTGACAGACTGACCACTCGTAACAGTGGCAACCACCTTCTCCTCCGAATCGTGCGCCAAAGACTTCCAAGGTCATCCACGCTGGCTGGTTTCGAATGCTAGCATCTTCACGAGGGCTGGCCAGAGCTTCAGACAGACGAAAACAACACCGTGCACAAGCAGGGAGAAGCAGGTTTATGTCTCCCACATCATACCGGTACCCCGCCAAACACCAACGGCTCGTCAACCATCAGGCCTGGCACGAGACTCCAGAAATCAAGGCGCAGAAACTCGCAGAGAGGAATCTCGATGGCAGCATTCCAAAGGTTCCTCGCCGGGACTGGACTCGGATCTAACTAGCAGTTCTGATGCTCTGAGCATCCACGATGAAGCCAGAATACCGATGTCTGGACTCGCTGGCGCGTAGCGGGCCGCAAGATATGGCTTGATGTCAATGGAGTGGAATGGCATTATGGAATGGGTAGAGTTGCACACCGTCCCATAAACGGCGACGGCCGGAAAATGATGGCGACGAGACGGGTACGTCTGCCGTTCTCTGCGCCGACCTGAAGACGGGACGAGACGGGCACGGAACGCAAAAATGCGGGACTACAGACTTGAGCGAACGGAAAGATGTAATGACCTTCATACTGGATTTGGAGGGTTCCTGTTATACAGAGTCGCGTCCACGCAGAAAAGGCATTTCGATGTTGCGTATGGCATCACTCTGATTCGTCAATACGGACCTCACGCCAGGTTTCCGACGAGATTTGGCTCTAATCTGGATCGAAAGAGCCGTCAGGTAGGCAATCTCATTATACACACACTCAGATTTCAATTGAAAACCCACTTGTACAATGAACATTCCGTGGAACCCGTGTGCGGCCCACCTTTCGACCAGTTAGATGGTTACGGGCGGGAGGTGGGCCACCGTACCCGTCCTGCAAATTTGTTCCGTGGAGATTCGTGACGGGACGGAGTGGCCGTAAACGGCACCCATACAGACGGAGACGGTGTGCAGCACTAGGAATGGGGACTCCGCCCCCAGATGAGGTGAGTTAAAGTGGGACTTAAGAAGCTCGTACCTCACCAGTTACGATGGAACATATGCAGATGCCGCGGTTCTGAGGAACTCCTGCCGACTAGCCAAGTATCGTTCCACTTCGCACCATATCACCCGAGCGGCATTAGGTTGGCAAGGCGCTATCGACAGGGTTCATTATTCCCTGGACCAAAGTCACAAAAGAACTTTCGCTATCTTCTCTCGCACCTCGCCGAACCCTCACACAGCCTCTCTTGAAAGACCCCTACTCTAAGTTGTCTCTGGGACGTCGCCAGGCTGCGCGGTCCCGTCGAGATCATTGACTATCTTTCTGGGAGAAGGACCGCCAAGGGAATCCGTCTAGTTCTCTCGTGTTCGCAATATATCTGTCTGCGACCCGTCCTGTTAATTTCCGAGGAAATCATTCATCAGGTAGATGTTCTGCGACACGTTGTCAATGCCGGATTTTAACTGATACCCAATTTTTGGATGTTCTATGCGCGCTGTTCCCCCGCAGAACAGAGTGGAACATCGGCGTCTCCCATTCCCCATTCACCAAATGTGTTCGACTGGACGACTCTGGATACCCAGGGCTAAGTAACACCTTTGCCGAAGGCCAACGAGGGTTTTCTTGGGTAACTCTGTTGGCGCCTGGGGTTCGTTTTTTCCTGGAAAGCAAGTATTCCGATCGGGTAATCAATCGACTGGACGTGAGGGACGTGCATGGAAGGAACATCCATCATGTCAGAAGCTTGACTTGCTCCACAGTTCTTGACCGGCATGACTCGGCGGCATGCGAGCTACATTGTTTCTCCCTAGAATGCTTCTTCTTCGCTGCTGTATCATGTCGAAGAACTCCACATTCCACACTTCGTGTCTCGTCCTTGAACCAAAACGGTTTCACCATCCTGCCGAATCGCGGGAATATTTGGGCGGAGGAGGTTTAAAAGCGGGTGTCGACCTGTCTCATTATTCACTCGAACACATCCCTCCGTCGTTCAAGCTCCCTCATAAACAAAGATGTTCCCCAAGCTCTCCGTAGTTGCCACCTCGGTGCTCATTGTAGGCGGGCCGCCCTCCCCTCCTCCCCATACTAATTGTCTCTCCCGGCGTAGACCCTTGCAGCCGCCATTCCGAACAACACTCCCCCCCCGGTGACGCCCCCCACCTCCAACCAGTGCTGCGCGAGCGTCGTCCCCGCCAGCAGCAGTGCCGCCTCGCTCGTCGCCGCCATTGTCGGCCTTGACCTCTCTGGGCTCCTTGTGGACGTTGGCCTGAGCTGCTCGCCCATCACGGTCCTAGGAAACAACTGGTATGCTTCTCATGTTGTTCTCGAACGTGGTCGTAATGTTGACCGGATTGTGTAGCGGAGGCACCACCGTCACCTGCGATGCCCCCGAGGAGGAGTGGGGTACGTTCACCATTGCAATGTTTCTATGGGAATTAATTTCGTTGATTACCAGGTTCCCTCATTGCCATCAACTGCATTCCCATTACTCTCTGAGTAGAATGGATGAAGGAGATAACCATCTTGTGGTTTCGTGAAACATTTTGCTGTTGTTTCGAACCGACTATCCTTGTCCTTGACGTATTTGTACTGTCTTTACTTAATCCGACGCTCTTTTGTGTTTTTGTATCAACTGCCGCGAATATGACGGGCACTCAAGATGGAACCGACATTTGCGCCTGCGAGCCAGAACAAAGCCTTTCTGTGCAATACGCAATGCGGCAACAGTTAATTACACGCCAATAAGAAGGTTCCGTTACGTGCGCCTTCTTCGAGTACGAGAAGGATTACCATAATTTGACCAAGACACACCGGCCAAATTGAATATTCAGCTCGGCTGATTGTCATCCGAAAAGATCCTTTTCAGCTACTTCAGCTTGCGGCATTTTTGCCATTGACTCGGCATTTTCCGAGCCAATGGCAAAAATGCCTCCAGCTGAACATGTTGCCGAAACTGGTGTTTTCAGGTAACGTTTAGGCAGCATAATCCCGGCTGCATATTCACTTTTGCAGGTGTGAGACGGAGTATTTGGCCTGGGTAAATGGGATACCAACAAACGGGATGTTGGTCATCGACGGCCACAGCGCATGGATTGACGGAGCCACGGACGTCCTTCTGAGAGGACCGGACGCGGGCATGGTCTTCCGACTCGTTTCTGCTGGACTCGCGGAAGGATCGTTCTACTGGCGGAAGATCCAAAGTTTTCCAAACGATCCTGCTGCTCTTCGTAAACCGGGAATTCGGATCTCTACTCTGGTTCTTGGGATTCCGTGGTTACAAGTTGTCAGACGAGCTTCAGTACCCCTGATTTCGTGGCCCGACTCATAGACCCCAGGTATTTGAATCACACAGAAACACACCACTCCATCCAAGACTGCCTTTCGATTTTCGCTGTCAACATCGATTGCCAATCCACACGCAGTTCAGTAGATCAAAAATTCGTTGCAAGAGTGTACTCATACATGTTGTTACATCGACAGTTGAACAATTCCATCACCCTATGCCGCCACCTGGAATGTGATGCCCTCTTCCCGCTCAAGCACCATGAATTCCATGCACCCGCTAAACCACCCCGCCCCCTGCGAACCGACGAGTTTCCCCGTCTCCGCCGCCTGCGCGGCGTTAATCGGCACGGTCTTGATCCCGTGCGCCGCCGCCGACGTGTCCGCAAGGAGCTGCACCTGGCACGCGCGCTCGAGCGAGATGTAGAAGTGGAGCGTCGCCTCGATGGACGCCGTCGCCACGAGCAGGCCGTGGTTCTGCAGGATCGCGGCCTTCTTGTTCCCGAGCGCTGCCGTGATAGCCGTGCCCTCCACCTCATCGAGCACGATGCCATTGTACTGTTCGTAGAGGACGTGGTCCTGCGTATGCATCCGCTTTAATAGACGGCATCCAAGAATGGAAGTCAGGCTCACATTGTAGAATGCGCATGCGTCCTGCGAAATCGGATCCAATGTCTTGCCCAGCGCGGCAAACGCCTTTCCGTGCGTCGAGTGCGAATGCGCCGCGCAGAGAACGTCCGGGCGTGCGGCGTGGATGGCAGAGTGGATCATGAAAGCTGCGGTGTTGAGGAGGCGGAACGGGCCGTCCTTCTGCCCGGACTCCTCCAGAATCGCACCTTTGTGGTCAACCAACAACAAGTCCGACGGCTGGATCAACTTGAAATGAAGGCCCTGCAGCGGGACGTGAGTGGAAACCTACAGGACCAAAAACGAGGAACGCACGAATGGGTTGACCCAGAAGCAGTCAGGTCGGATCGGGTCCTTGGGGTGAGGGTGAGTGAGCCACCAGTGCTTCGGCTAGGCGAGGGACGCACCCGGACAGTTATGTGGCCAGCGACTCCCTCATCATATCCCCGATTACCGAAAATCCGGAGCGCCTGTGCAAGGCGGAATTTGAGGAACTCGCGCTCTTCGAGTTTCGACGTGAACACCGGTGGGGTGGGGCGCTTCCCAGAGGTCATCTTGGCGTTGCTGGCGCCTGTGCCGAATTCGAGAGACATCGTGGTGTGAAGAAAGGAGGACGTATTTGGACTTCCTTTTAATTGCCACGGTCTACCGGATACTGATTTCCCGGTCATACATTGGTCATACACCCGGGCTCCCGCCGAGGCAGATGGACACCATCTCGTAAATGAGGTTCAATGCCGTACGGGAAACGCGGGCCGGGCATACCAAGGGCATACAATCAAGATTTAACTGCTGCCATACCGGACGTCCATATCCCTCGCTTTGTGAAGATCTAGCAAACAAAATTCAGAGTGTGTGGACCAAGGACCAACTCGGAGCGGTTCAGGCCGAACTCTTGACCTTGTGACTCGCCGCTTCTCAGGCGATATGGAAGCGATTGTTTGACAACTTTGACTTGAGCCAATCGCAGGACGCGCATTATTTGCGGCAAGAGACCTGTGCGCAGACCGGTCGAATCAATGTCAATGGGATCGTCAGTGAGCGGTCACTCATTCTGAGGGGGTTCTCTAGTTCGAACCGATCGAATTTGATGCTGTTTCAATGTTCTGTTCAAATTATGTCTCTACTACGGGTTGTGATGTATATTAGCACTTATCGGCCTCCGTGAGCTCTCGGTTACGCGTCGTGTTTCAACCGACACGTGATTTATGTTCAACTTCGGGCATGCCTCGGTCGAGAAGCTGCGGCTGCGGACCGCAGCAGCCTGCGGACGTAGGTTCCACCTGACAGAGTCGACGGCCGGGATTAGCCCTCTCTTTCAGTCCGGAATCACTGGGTTTCACACTGCAAGTGGTGAGTTTGGGTTCATTGTTGTTCATAAACTACTACTAGACTCGCGATATTATTAATACAAAGGAAGTAGACGAGTGTTTCTAAGCAGTATGGAGCGTACACTCAATCAAGAGAGAAAACTGGTTTGTGCGTACGCGCTGGTGGGAGATCCAGCGAAGGAAACCCTGGACATCCTTCGGGGAGATGAAGGCGTGGTTACACCATCATCCATGTCCGTGCAGATACGCAGCGGGGTTAACGAGTCTTGTACGTGCAGTTTCGGGGCATGGGCCGGAAAGGGGAGAGTAGGGGACACTGCTTGAGGGATCTGTGTTGAGATTGAATCAGGAATGAGCCCGAAAATGCGGTGAGGTTGGGTGACGTACGGTGCGTTGAGAAGCAACCTGAGACATGGATTGCATCGAAGTGGTAGGGAGAACTTCTGCACAGATGCGCGCAAAACGCTCGCGGGCGTTGAGTCTACAGGCGAAGAAATGAAATGAGGTCCGGAAAGAAACTTAGAAGGTGTGGCTAACGAGAATAAAAGCGAGTTCGCGAATACTGGGGATGCAAATCAGCTCGTCCGCAGATGTGAGGTCATGATACGCACACTTTGCCATCATTACGAAGAATGCCAAGTAGATAACTAGGAAACGCTTGACACACTATATCGATGATAATTCCTGTTTAACGCACAATTGTAGTCCATCGTAAGGAACTGGGAATGCGTGAGGATGCCTCGCACTAGTAACAGTGTGAAAATTGACTTACCGTGAGGAGTAGAGCGAGTGCTCCGGCGCTACAGATTCATTGAATGACAGTCGTTGGGAGTAGAGCTCAGAACAAGATTAACGTTGTCAATGCACCCGTCTCAATTGTCCAGGTCATAAGTTGCTTCACGAGTTTGCCCCTCGTTTCGGAAACTCAGTACAAAGCAGGCCAATAATTGACTGGGTCACGCACAGTTGGTAGCCACCGCCGCGCCAGAAGCTCAGGTAATAGCACTGGGCAACGACGAGGATCACATCTACCGCTGCTCCGACCACAATGACTGCTTCCACGAGCCACATTACATGCATGTCGTAGTCGCTGATAGTACGGCTCTGGAGCGAAGCCACGAAGAGGCCCACACTTCCGCCGAACCGCAGCAGGGACAGCAGGGCACAAAGGAGCGGGAGGGTCAGGGTCTTGGTGAGCTTGTAGAGACGATATGTGAACCATCCCTGAAAGCTTCAGTTAGTACTAGAAAATCTAGTATACAAGAATAAGAGCACCTGTTCTAACGGACCAATTAAGCCGCTGAGTAAAATGGCGGCATCGAGACACATAGGTGGAGTCAAGAGTAATTGGGGTTCCCCGTATTGCGTTACGGTAATCGTGTATATCAGATTGCAAATTGTGAGCGTATGTCCAAAGTCGAGAAGGAACACCAGGGCCACCTGTGAAATGTAAGACTCGAGCATGCATCCGGAGAACATCGCTACACACCACAGCTTTGAAGCCCCAAGGATCATTGGGGAATCTATTGAAATACATATAGACCTGCACCGTTAAGACTCCAGAGAGAAATACGGCAAGAAGAACACCGATTTCGAGCACGCCGACGGTGGTCGTCAACGAGAACTCCGCTGGAAGAGTTAGAGGGGGAGAGGGGATCGACATTGGTGCGTATTCGCACCCAGCAGGCGAGCGAGAGAGTTATATAAGATTCATTCCCAGCCTCGACCCAGGGCATGTCAAACTAGGCGCACACATACCCACTTGTTTCCGCGCAGCATTGGCCGCCGCAAGTTTTTGCTTCCGAAGCGTAGTAAAAATGGGCCAATTTGAGTTGACCGTAGCCAAAGGTGCGTCTGCGACCGGAAGACAAGGTGGGGAATTAAATGAGCTCGAAGCCGTGCAGCAAAGGGACCTCATCCGCTGAGAACAAGACTAGACGATGGAGATAATGGCCACCTGCGCCGTATGAAGATTCGGGCCTGTCTGAACCGGAGGATTGCCGATGTGAAACATGGCGACGACAAGCTCCGTTCTTGACCGCGGAGTATGTACGGTGGCCTCGTGCGAAAAAAGCGTTCCCCACCGGAAGTCTCATGGTCGTCTTTCCTGCAGGATGTATATACGGGCGAAGAGCAGACGACGCATCGGTTTCTGATTCTCTGAGGCCGAGAGTGAGATAGCGGTGATGTCAAACAGAGATTCAGGATCAAACCAGTTGGGAGACAAACCTACCGGCTTATACAGAGGCTACGCTAGTTAGCCAGGGAAAAGCAAAACTCGGATCAGGGCCCTGTCAGACCCGAATTGTCTTTCTCCCACGGTCGCCGGAAACATCGGAACGCCGTGATCTTATCTCGTCACCTTGAGTTGGAGCAAATCAACGAACGTGCTGAGCAGTCCGCGGCCTGATGCATCTGTGCTTGGACACTCGGAATTTTTCTTGTCTTCCGTTTTCTTTACGGGTAAGAGCATTTACGTAACCCTAACCCATATATCTGAAGAATGTCGACCTCACTTGCCCGAACTGCACTCCAGAGGATCCCTCAAGGATCTCTAGTACTAGTAGTTGTCGGCGCTCCCGCCTTGCTCCCGCGAAACTCCCGCTGGCAATCTTCCATCAAATGATCATCCCGAGACGAGTTTGCAGCTTTACGTTTGCACTGCCAGTGACTCTGCAGATCACACAGGAATCAGAACCATTTTTTAAGTCCGTTCTGCTCGCTGTCAGTTCTTGTTCACAGTTCTTGCAGCCGATATTCAAGGTTTTATCACCCGGAACTCGACGTTATCAGTCGGCACTTGGTTGCATCACTATTCACGACAGTCCCATTGCATTTCGGATGCCAACCAAAGGGGGAGCAAGTCCAAATATTGACATACTGATTGATCATCTGTGCCGTCATCCTCACACTTAAAAAGCATTTGGGTCGTTGCTACAGCGCGGACCTGCCCTCTTCTCTCTCTATTCCGTGCACTTGGCTTCCGATGTCCGCCATCGTGACTGGGAACCTTGTTGCAGCATTGCTCGAACTTTTCTTCTACGGATCGTATTTCGTTCTTCTCATAACTGTCATTTACTTGTTCCATCGTCGACATGGGATACCACCCAAGAATGTGCCGGCTGCATTGTTGCTGCTGAGTCTCGTTGTCCAATTTCTCGTCATCACTGTTGTCCGTGCCGAATTTTCTATCAAGCGTGGAGACCATGGCTAACGTTTTGCGACTAGCACTCGGTCAACACAGCATACCAAACAGTCTTCGCGATTCGTCTTGGCGGCGGAGCAGCAACCGAAGTGTTCTACCTTAATCTGTCCAGGCCATCGTTTGTCGCGAACATGACTCTCATGGTGATAACCCATCACCTTACGGATGCCTTTGTGGTACTGAGAATTTCCGCTGTTACATTACTCCAAAATAATCATTGGTGGCAGCTTCACAGACTCTATGTGATCTTTTCTCATGGGCGCAATGTCATGATATTCCCTATCATGTGCTTCCTTGCGCAAATCGGTGCGTCGTTCGAATATCAATACTCAGTAGATGCAATTCTGATCCTTGTGCAGTCTCTGGCTGCGGAGTAATATACCGTTCAGCCACCTCCAATCCGGATGAAGATTACTTGACACTGTCGAATGGATGGCTGACAGCCAAACTAGTTGCATCCATTTTGTGAGCATTTGTCTACTCAAGTTTTAAAAAGTTATGCGGCTTCAACAGCGACTTCCAGGGTTAGCACCTACAGTTCAGGTATGTTCAGATACTTTATTTCACGGGGTGTTAAGGCTGAACCTGACGACCAGCGGTCATATCCTGGAGAATATGGCGGATCCGTCGTGCACTCCGGAAGACGTCCGAGCATATGCGACTAACGGCACGTTCCCTCCCCTGGCTTCTGCTTTATCGCTGATAATGTGCTGATACAGTCTCTTCTTGCTATCCTTGTCGAAAGCGCAGTGCTCCAAACGTATGTGTCCACATCAAAGAGATTCATGTCCGTAGAATTCACCACGGCGCAGCGCCACCACAATTGGTATGCTTGCGTCATTCCAGTACAAGTGGGGGGCCGGTGAATTTATTTGGACTGGGATCGCTCCGGCAGTATTCGGCATATCCACAATCCTCATCCATGCGCGGATTGGCCTGGGTTGGGCGCACGGCTCCGATCGATCACCACCAGCCAATGCCAAACCGACGAAGGTTCAAGTTTCTGCCAATACGAAGGGCGCGCTCGACGAGGAGTATATATTGGAGACAACATCTGGTTTCAAATGAAGTGGCATGCTTCGAGGTCCGCGTACTCCAACGAAAGTGTATATATTGGAGCCATAATGATGCTGTATACATTGTCATCAAAAGCTGGGTTCAGGTTCGGTTCAGGTTCGAGCGCGTTTCAAGAACTCACATGATCGCCTCTGCGCAAAAATAATTAGCCGCATTCTCGGAATTCTGACCCACTGGCCGCCTGCAGCATGTCTGTTGAGCATGAGTAGTGGACAGGATCCAAAATGCATTACAAAAACGGTCACAATCGCGTCGGAGATGGTGAAAGTCAGCCCTTGAGCGTCTTTTTGAGGTTCGGGGTTCGAACGCGACTTCCCCGAACGCTAAACTGAACTTCGGTTCAGGCTCAGAAGAACCCGGCATTCAATTCAGTCCGGTTCAGGTTCGAACCGATTTTTGAACCGAACCTTGCCAATGCTAGTGTGAGCAGAAATTGGGCCCTGTTGCAGATGCACATTGAATTGCCGTACTACATGTGCGCATCTGCTCGGGTCTGCACATTTTATGCTCACCTCTGCCGCCAACTATTCATCTCCATCTCTACCCTACTAGGATACTACTGGCAATTTCCTACATTTATGTTGGGGAAATCATTTCTGTTTAACTAAGTGCATATCTTACCCCGTACAATCAAGACAGACCATTGTCCCCACTCTTTCGTGTGCTCCTCAGTGACGCTACAAGCTCATTCAGAATTCACGTCAAGCTAGTCTTTCTTCAGTAACGTCGCGCACTTGCTGATTTGGCTAGAACTGCAGCCTGCAATTTGGTGATATCCCCAAGTTGCCTCATTGAAGATTCACTCTCAGTGAAAAGGCTTTCCGGGGACAAAGATCATAGTCGGTTATATGGGGAGTTTGGCCCTAACAATTGATACTTCTATTTCCCATTCACTTCTCACATCGCTCCTCCGAGAGTATCGAACCTTTCACCACCGCGTACTTTGACAGTGCGCGTACTTCGGCCGGATTCGCCCGATCCCGGCTTCCATTACACGGGTGGCTTCAAGAGTGTTCCATTTGTTCCAACATTACATCTTGTACAACCTCAACTCAATCGCCTTGATCTGCAATGCCTAATATAATGCCTTGTTAACAATATTCTGCAAGTGACTGCAGAAACGTACCAGCTGCTTCGAGTAGAAACGTGATACCGGGAAGTTACCGCAGGCGAACCAGAGCTAACAAGTCCAGAATCAGATTAGATTAATTTCGCTCCGGTATGAGGTTTAACAAGGAAACACACCCCCGCGTGGCCGGAGGCGCGGTAGCATCCGCGCAGCTCGCCCTCGTCGTCGATCCCCCACACGGGGCTGGTCCGGTCGATGACGCGGTCGGAGAAGAGGGCGCGCATGCTGTCGCGGATGCTCTCGTACGAAGTTCTGCGCACCGTCAGAATTTGCAGGTAAAGAGGAACACGGAAGATGAGGCGTACGCATAGATGACGACGTCCGCGGGGAGGGACGATCCGTCATTGAACATGAGGGAATCCTCCGTGAAGCGAGCGGCTTCGACACCCTGTTTGACCGCAACCTTGCCTTCTCGGATAAGTTTCGCGCAGCCGACATCGAGCCCTATATGAAGTCAGTGACGAAATGACTTGGGGTAGGGTCATTACAATATCCTGCAATATTCCTTGAATATGCAGAACGATGAAGGAGAAGGTCATAGAGACGAACCACCGAATCGCTCAAGGGAAAGCACATAGGAGCCTGACCCATCCGGGCCCATGTTCAACTTCAACCCGGCCTCCCTCAATCCCCTGTGCGTCTCCCGCTCTTCCTCCCACGCCTCCGCCTCATGCGCTCGAAATGCGCTTCTTCAGCAGTAGCGGCGTCGCATTCTGCTTGAAGTCCACTACATCCGTCGGCATGCCTTCGGACCAGCTGCGCTCCATTTTCACGCGTATGTTTGCAGCGCTGACGACACACGTCGAAGAGCGCTGCACCATCGTCACCGACCGCGCGCCGTGGAAGGACAGGTCTTGGCAGATATCCGCGGCGCTGTTGCCCGCGCCGATGACGACGACGTGCTTCCCTGCGAAAGGCGCGCCGCCGTGGTAGTGCGCCGCGTGGAACGCAATGCCGCGGAAGCGCGTGGGGTCGCGGATGACCGGGTAGAGCGGGGCACCGAGCGTTCCCGCCGCTACGACGATATGGATTGGGTGGATCGTTACATGCTTGCCTCCGCGGTTGATGACGATTGTCCAGCGCTGGGCGGCAGGGTCGTAGATCGGCGTGGGGAGAGGGTGCGAGTTGGTCCATACGACGAGGTCGGCGGATTCAGCATACTGCTCGAGCCAGTGTGCGAGTTTGTCTTTCGGGGTGAACACGGGCCAAGTACGGGAATAATCTTGGTAGAGTACTGCAGTGTGTCAATGAAAAGTCTGGGTGGCGAAGATTGAATACGGGGGGCGTACGCGCATGTTGACGCTTGATAGTGTGCAAAGTAAGGGTCGGGTAGCGTTCCCGCCAGTTATCGCCAATCCGCGCATTTTTCTCTACAATCAGAGTGGGGATATTCATCTGCTTGAACCGTGCACCCACATTGAGGCCCGTCTGCCCCCCACCAACTGCAACCCTCTTCGTCAAGATCTATGTGTGGTCAATGCAAAATGTCACATACTGATAAGCACATGGGGATCCCGCTCTATCTTCATCCTCCTCTTCCGCGCGACGTCCTCCCACGCAAGCGTATGCCCTCCGTATACTCCATCCTCGGGCCCAGCCTCTTCGTGGCCCCTGATCTCGCCCAGTGACATAAAACACATACATCGCGCGCCACTCGCCCGTCTCTGCCGCCGGATTCAGAAAGAAGTACCCTTGACCGGGCCCCACGGCGGTCTCGAACGTGAATCCTGACACGATTGTCGATGTCGCATCCGTGTATTCTGGCGACAGGTACTCTCGGTCGTCCAGCCTCACAGATCTGTGATTGCGGCGGCCGGCAGGTTTGCGTCTAGGTATGCTGCAATCTTGGCGCGCCCGCTCAGCGTGCGGTTGGACCAAGTGAAGACGAGAACATCGCGGAGGAAACCAGTGTCATGAAAACAGGAAACGGCCTGCGGGATGTCGAAGAATACGAGAGAGTTGGTGAACTGTCGCAGCCAGGCTGATGCAATGGTGAGGTAGTCGACGCTCATCATCGACGGAGTTAGAGGGCGAGGATTACGGTATTCTTGGGCCTGGATCACCATCTGATTCCATTCAAAAGTAGATGGATGCCTCAAAAATATCAGACTTCAGCTGTGGCGAGATGTCGACAATCAGAGAAAGAGATATCGATAAACGGATTTGGAACTTCAATTGGCTTTTGCTCTTGGATGGACGGATGCGCTACAGGCGATTGGTTCGTGAGACAGATCGTCTTTTCTTGAACGTAGTTCTCTGGAGTCCCGCGCTGTCCCACGCAATCCTCGGCGAGTCACGGTAACGTGTTGCCTAACTGAGGCCTAGCTCCGCGGGCTCCTAGCGTGTCTCTCTGTTCAGGGTCGTGAGATGGTGGGGACATAGAAGATTGCAGCCGGGAAGCCGAGCGACGAAGACAATGAGAAGGCGAGAGGCGCTTTGGAGGCGCTCGAGAAAAGCGCTGATAATAATATATGATGGTGATCGGACCGGGATTGATGCGAGTCATATATGCCCGGAGTTACAAAAGGACGCCGGTGGACGTGTGCTTCGATGGCTTCCGCTGATTGTCCGCTGATCTCCGATGGCATCGGGTGATCAAACGGTCAGTGCCGTTGATGGCCACCGGTGTTCAAGTTCGAATTCAAAGTCCGATCATTCGGATGAAGATCTCAATCGATTTCTGTTGTTCACTTTCGCTAATGAATACATAACAGATTGCAACCGGCCTCGGGGCGTCCGTAATCCTCATGCCCTTGGATTTGCCATGTACCCTCTTCCACAAAGGAGAACATGCCGATTGGCGGAACCGGCATCCTCCACGCAATATGGATTTATCGCAACCCTCCAGAATTAGAAACGATTCTAGAGCTAGTCGAACACCCCGCGAGAGGCAGGGATGATGCGGACACAGCTCGGGGGGGACAAACGGCTCAACAATGGTGTTTTGGGAGAGGTGAGATGGTGGAATTAGGGAAGGAGATAGAATAACTAGAGCGTCTACGCAGAACGCAATTGCACGCTACGAGTCCTACTTGTAAGAACGACATCCTCTCCCATCTGGAGTCCGCCTCTACCACGCTAAATTCCTCGTTCGCCGTGGTGCTGGCACGCTCACGCCGTAAATCCATGATTGTCAATTTCGCGGGATTCCTGGCATTATCTGGCCTTCCGAGGGTGTATCCTGCGTACGACAGCGTACTGTATGAAGTTGTAGGGGAGCGACGGTCACGGTCACGCTGCCCCCGTCGCGTCGCTATTCGCGTGGCGGGGTCACGGTCACCATGGGGCCGTCGCTTCAAACAATTCGTGGCATTGAAAAAAATTCGTAAAAATTCCTATGAGGCCACCAAGCCCTCTACTCTTCGTCCCCAGGGCCATAATTATCCCCAGAATTATGTATGTGCATTTTTTTTCCTGGTGGCTTCAGCACTATCCTTTGTGCTGGAATTTCCCTTTACAGATAACACAATGGGACCGAGCCGGCGCGCTTTGACGGCGTCGCTTATTTTACGCGACGGTCACGATCATGGTGGCCCCGTCGCCTAAAAATAAGGCGACGGGAATGTCACGGTCCTCCAGCCGTCGCTCCCCTACAACTTCATACAGTATTCCCTACAATCCGGATCAAGGTGTTAATGGCCGATATCAGTTGCAACCTCGGGAGTGCATGGGTTGGCGTAAATGCATAAGTGAACAACAGCTTGAACGAGTTGGGCAGTGACTGCGGAACAGATACACGGTGATCCTGTATGCATCATGGTGCACTGGGTTGTCATGGACGAACAATTGGTATAGTTTGTCACAAATTGGAGTGTTGTCGGTCCGCAAATTGCCGTTGAAATGACCTTCAAAATAAAGCACACCGTCCAAGCAAGGAAAGAGTGATGAGGTGTACGCACTGGTCGTGTCCGGGACACACCGCCCTATCATTATCGACCGCAGAGTACGGGCAGAACGGGGATTCAACTCCCACTTATACAAATTGAGAGAGAAGTATTATTTTTAGGAAGGGTAGGATTCGTAGAGAACGAATCCAGAGTTTTGCTCAGGCTGATGAAAGTTAATAGCATACATACCAGTGTTTTGGAATCCGGTCGACATCAAGTTCAATTTGTAGAGTAATTATAGAATGAGCAAATTGAAAACATCACATAAATGGAGCGGGGCAGGAACATGGGAACGCACCGGTCGTGTCCGGGACACACCGACATATATCATTGATTATAATAATTCTGCCCTCGCAAAGTACGAGCGGATCTGGGCCCCGCCGGTGCATACGGAGTTCGGTACGTATCTTTTTGTCTTTCGTTTTGGAAGACTGTAATTCGGAGAGGACGAGCCAAGGGTCCGAGAGTTAATTACATCCATTTACCCGTGTTTTTTTAACCTCGCCGACGTTCTCCCCCGGGAGCCATAGCACTAATATTTAGTCTAAATCCCATGGCTCTAGCCATAGAAACTTTTTTCTAAATCCACGGCAGTAGCCAAGGAGTTGGCTGGAGCCAAAGGGTTAGGCATGCACTGTAAGACTCAAACTGGGTTTTTTTGCCCCGGTTTGTAACCCAGGATGTGGATCAACACAACCCAGACTCCAGGGGAAAATAACCCAGATCTGGTGAGTGCAACCCATTGAACGGGTGGAAATCACACATTAGGAACGGGTTGTATTCGGGTGATTTTCACCACTTAACTTTTGCTTTTCACCCGGTCCTTGAGGCACTTTTGGCAGGTTATTCTAACCCGTTTGTCAGGTGCTTTCGATAACCCACAGACCTGGGTAAATTCAGATTATTTTTGCCCAGTTGAATGGTCGTTTTTGTCACGCTCAAGGCTCAAATACTAGTCTGAGAGGTCGCACGTTGCGTTCTCAGATGTAGCAGGTAAGAGTGAGGCTCGAAGTATGATGGAATAAAAGACTAAGGAATACATGCGACTAGCTACACTACTTATACTGTTCAACTGTGGCTATGTAACTAGTGCTAATAATATATACAATAGAGCGTCCATGTGCTACAAGCACCATAACCATGTGTTCTGAGTAATAAACATGCTAGAACCATGTGTTCTGAGTAAGAAACGTCCTGAAGCCATGTGTTCTGAGTAAGAAACGTCCTGAAGCCATGTGTTCTGAGTAAGAAACGTCCTGAAGCCATGTGTTCTGAGTAATGCCCATGCATACTCCACATGTCCGCAGCATGACACCTGTCAGCTGTCCGATCACCAATCCGTCGTGCTTCATCGGCATGTTCCTGTGAGAACCCGATCCCTGGCTGTCCGATCACTGATGACTCAAGCATAGCCTCGATGTTTAAATAGACCAGCGCTTATCCTGGCGCTTAGATAACGAGATAAGGCGTTGTCCGATTAGATAGCCTGCTTAATCGTGACAGTTTTCCCCCGTTGTATCACCCAATAAAGTAAATGAATAAATTCCGTATATAATATAATACAAGAGATAGGGAGGCCGGGGACCCACCAAGTCAGACAATACAACTACAGAATACATATGACCAATACAAGACTGTACATTTCATCAGAACTGGGGCGGGTCCAAAGCGGAAGAAACATACACATTTGAATGAAGACCTTGATGCGACATGACATCAACATGTAGACATGGCATGGTGATGTGGCATGGGGATCAATGGTGTGCATCTGAGGAGCGACGTTAGCACAGTCCCGGTGGTGAAGGGAGATTATACACATACCTGCTTGCTTCCGTCTGCATCATCACCATCCGAAGAAAGGAAATGAGGCAAGCATGGAGAATGAGGAGCTCCAACCCTAGTCCAGTTGTTCCACGCAGCGCAGCAGATCCAGCCTGAGAAAGAGAAGTACAGCCAAGGACAGCCAAGCAGACAAGATCTTCCAGTAAGCCAAGAGAGCGGGGAGCCCCAGTGAGAGGATGCAGTTTTGAGCAAGTAAGACCCAGCTACAGATGGGCTGAAGACAATGCGGATGCGGGGGTGGGAGCGATGGTGGTGGTGGAAGAGAGGAAAGCGACGAACATCCATTAGCATCATTCGACGCCGATTGGTTCATCAAGACACGCACGTGGATCATTTGATGCACAAGTATCTCCGGCCCTCCGCCTTCTTGCTTTCTCACTCATCGACTGTCTGGCCATAGTTGAGTGTGGTCAGCCGTTCGAGACGAAGGAAAAATATGTATGGCAAAGATTAAATTTGTCTGTACTGTAGATTGAGTGGGAAGTTGGTGAACCTTCACCCAGTTATAGTAACATGGTAAGTGGATTAAATATCTGGGTTGCGCGTGGGCGGGTGAAAGTGGTAGGATAAACGGGTGAAACAGATTCACCCGTTCAAAATGGATAAAAGTAACCTGATTGTCTTTCCTCAGGTTTTCCCCCATTAAGTGGATGAATGGGGAAAGTAACCCGCTGAACGGGTGACAAAAACCCGGTCTGAGTCTTACAGTGGCAAATGGCCCTAGCCATAAATTAAAGCAAAAGGATACACTGTTCAGCAGGATTGAACCCTATATCTCATTGAAATGCTTCTCTGCACAAAAGCAGCAATGATACTACTGTGCCAAAAGGGTAATAACAGGGGTTTTGTGGCCCTGGCTAGGGTAAGGTACCCTTAGTACCCTTACCCTACCCAGGGCCTTCTAATACCCAGACCTAGGGCAGGCAAGCTGCCCTAGGTCTTTGAAATGGTTTGTTAATACTAATTATGTGTCTTTTGTGGTGTTTCTAACCCTAACCAGCCCTTACCAACCCTAACCAACCTAACCTCTAACCAGCAATATTGATGTCCCTGGGGAGGCTAACCTCTAACTAACCCTAACCTCTAACCTAACCTCTAACACTAACCTAACCTACTAACCTACTAACACTAACAAGGCCCCGGAGGTGGGGCCAGAGGGTTACATACTTACTACTAGACTAGAGAGTCACTCCACACAGTTGCACAGTCCCTAGTCCCTCCTGGCTCAGTTGGTTAAGATGTTACTTTAGGCTCTGTCCTTATGTAACAATTGAGCTTTTGGTTCGATCACTGCTGTCACTTCATTTTTTGAGTGTCATTAGCTTAAACTCATGGCCCTAGCCAAGGGTTGGCTACTGCCGTGGATTTAGTAAATGTTTTCTTTGGCTAGGGCCAAGTCTACAGTCTAAATCCTAGGGCTATGGGTGCCCCCGGCCAAAATCCCGCACGTTCTGTTGCATATGAGCCGTAGATGCCATCCGGCGCCTACACGAACTGTCTTGTTATTCAGCGCCGCCTGCTGCCAATTTAAATGCGATGCTCAAACAGCGGCGGAAAGTTAGAAGTATTTTTAACTGCGGGCCACGCTCAGTGCTGACTTGCATCTTGCCTTTAACCTTGACCGGCACAACTTGGTGATGCCAGAATCACAAGGATCCAACCCTATCAATGGAACTGGAGCGTAGGCGGGCGAAAAAATGGTGCCCCAAAAATGTTCACGATGGTGAGATCTCTTTGGCTCAGGCCGCTTCGCTACCGCATCCTCGTGTCTTCCGCACCCAACTAGCGGCCGCATTGCCTCCTCGATGCACCGCGGAGAAATTAACTCGTATTGTTAGCACCAAACCACCGACCTGATCGGTTGAATTGTGCCAGCTCACTCCAAACGCGGGTCCTTGCATTCCACCCTTGACGCAGCGATGCGCGATCCCACCTTTCCACTGGATCTAGAGCGTATGATATTTGAGCTCGCGGCTCTAACACGTCCTCGTTCAGTTCTGAACCTCCTACTTGTCGCCTGGCGGGTGAATATTTGGTGAGAAAGGGCTTTAAATCCTCATTCGTACACTCATTTCTTTCGCGCAGGGTCGAGCCGCACCTCTATCGCACCCTCGTCATCGGCCCATCCCCAGTGTTCGGCCTTCCTCGATGCTCCGTCGAGATATTCAATCGTATTGTTCGCACCAAATCCCCGTCCTTCCTGCGCAATTCCGTCCGGAATTTAATGATATGGGGTGTCACCGCAAACCAGGCAAAAACCATCATCTCGGCGTGTGGAGGCATACAGAACCTCAAAATACTCGCTGCATCAGACCAGCTTCCTCTCTCGACTCTCTCCGCCTTTGACACTATGCCACTCCGGCACTTATATGGGGACCTGGCCTGCCTTTTCGACGCCTTTTCCGTACCCTTTCACCACCCGATGTTCACGCAGATCACACACCTCGAGCTAACGGACACGCTCGATGGCGAGGATGGCAGCACACATTGGACCGGCCTGTCTTACCTCCCAAATCTCACCCACCTCGCGCTGAGCCGAGAGGTCGAATCCCTTCAGGTCTTCGCTGATATCCTCGCAGCGTACAAATCCTTAGCTGCCCTGCTCCATCTACCCCACTTCCCACCCGCCACGCATACCATCAGCGACAATCTTGCCAATGACCCGCGCTTCGTTATCATGGAACTGCCCCACAGAACGACCGACTGGCAGAATGGCATCCTCTCCGGGAATGATTATTGGGCCCGTGCAGAGCACTTCATCGCGATGAGGAGGGCAGGAAAAATGGACCGTGAGCGCCACGTCTCATATTTCGCTTGAGATCTGATTTGAGGCACGTTTTTCAGGCCGCACATGCTTTTTGCTCTCAGCCAGTACAGAATGGCTCTGAATTGCAAGGAGACTTCTCCAGCGACGTAAATGTCAGGATTACGGCGGCCTTAATAACTAGACATTCTTCGATTGGAAGGATAGGATTCGTAGAGCACAAAGTGTCGCCTCTAAGGCAGATGAGAATTAATTTGGTTTGTGTCCTGTAATCTCCCAGACGTTCTCCTTATCAAGTTCAAACCTCGCAGATGAAATGAATTTCGAATTATGTAAAACACTCAAATAAAAGGAGCGGGGAACGAAGAGGTGGACGGGACACAACGCGATATCATTGATTATGATACTTCTGCCCTTGCAAAGTTCGACTCCCCGCCGGTGCATATGAAATTCAGGTCGTTTTCGTTTTCTCAGTTGGGAAGGGTAGGATTCTCAGAGAACGTGCCCAGAGTCTGGGAGCTAATGGCACACAGACCCGTGTTCTGTTTCGACGTTCTCCCCCAAGTCAAGTTCATTTTCCAGATGAATTTTGGAAATTAAAACCTTCACATACATAAAAGGAGCGAGGAACGAAGATGGGAACGCACCAGTTGTGTCCGGGACACACCGCCATACATTGAGGATGGTATTCAGGTGCCGGAATTATGAGGCGGATCTGGGGTTCGACTCCCAGCCGGTGCATAAATGCGTAGATCAGCTCCTTTTTCTCGTTTGGGCGGAGCAGAGTGTCGCCTCTAAGGCAGATGAGAATTAATTTGGTTTGTGTTTCGTAATCTTCCCGACGTCTTCCTTATCAAATTCAAACCTTCCCTTACAGTGAATGAAATCCGGTTCGAAACTCTCGCATAAAAGCCGGAGAGAACGAACAGCGAAACACACCGGTCCTGTGGGGGCCACACCGCCATATATTGAGGACCACACAAAGTGCGGGTGGAACGGGGTTCGACTCCCCGCCGGTGCATACGAAAGTTGGGAGCTTTTTCTTTTCTTGTCCTTCGTTTGCGAAGGGTAGGATTCGTAGAGCCCAAAGTTCCCCGACGCTCTAGATCTCTTTGCGTCCGAAATCCAAATCCAAATCCAAATCCAAACCTTCCCGCTTACAGTCTGAGTGAACGAAATCCAGCTCGCAATCCTCGCGTAAAGGAGCGGGGAATGAAGAGGTGGGACCGGTTAGAAGGAAAGAAGGAAAGAAGGAAAGAAATACCCCGAGTATAATTCTTTTCTTCAGACAGCGATTTTTGCCATGAGGTGCGTGGGGGAATTTGGCCATGGCTTGCGTGGGGGAATTTATATATTGGAATAGCGCTTGTCGGCGGTACGCATTGAACTAAAGTGCGAATTTACGACACATCTGAATCGCAAAACCGTAAAGCGAGATTCCTTGGAGTATCAAGTTCAAGTTCAAGTTCTGACGGACTGGAATGGAACTCACCCGGAATATCCCACAAATTCCATTCTCTCCATCCCTTGCCTTCGACTCTCCTAACGAGATTCCAGGCGGGTCCATGATCGATTGGTTGATTGAATCAACGCAGAGAGCCATGGCAGCGGTGCCTGGCAACCTTGAACCTTGAATATTGAATGACAGAATCAGAGATGGATCGACTCGGAACGGGCCGGCGGATGGGGTCGCCGTCGCCGGTCGGTGTGGGCGATGGATCCGGAGTTGCTATGGTATGAACCAAGTATCAGAGATGAGGACGGGATGGGGGATGAGTCTCGTGGGCGATGGGCGATGGGCGATAGGCGCGATCTGGGCGCCATATCTAAGGCAAGTGCTGCGAAAACGGAGTGCAGGAAAATACGGAGACGTTGAGAGAAATACGAGGAGCCACTACGGAACTGAATTTGGAGGAAGTGGCAGATAATTAATTAATCGAGGAGGGTGCTGTGGTGAGAAAATAAGACTGATTTCTGGAAGGAATGGAAGTTTCGAGGACCCGGAGTCACAACGGAGCGGAGGTTTATGATTATCTGCAAGATCGTGGGGTTGCTCTACACCATGAGGCCAAGCGCTGTCAGATGTTGCGGGGTGGTTCAAAGAGCCCGGAACTTTAATTTGCGGAACGTCGAGGGTGATGAGGAAGGACGCTCTGAGCTTCGGGCGTTGTCGGTCGTCGTCCACGGCGACGTCAAGAGATTTGCATCAGGCATGTGCAGGGTAAGCGAAACAGGGGAGATGCCGTGATGGGCTGGCCAGGCACCGAGCGGCAGCGCAAGAAATCGTCCTCGGATCCAGGAGGAAGGGCTGGGGGGAAAAGAGCGGAAAGACGTCGAGCAGGATGAATTGACGGTCGTTCGGCGGAAGAGCGCGCACATGGCGAAGACGAGGGAGATGATATCGAGATCAATTGTACCGCCACATCAATCACAAACTTGAACACGCGATTGCCGCGCGATGGGCTTGTTTTCTCTCACTGCTCAGGACTAGTCTGGACCCAGGTCGTTTTCCTCCCCTCTTGTTTCCTTCTTCCCTTCGCTCCCCCCCTTCCTTCCTCCGTTTTCCCTGCGCTAGACGCCCTCCACCGGTTGGACGCCTTTCGTTCCAATTCAGCGCCAGCTCGCCCGCTCCCACACATTCATTACCGTCTTTTCCCCGCTGTCGACCATGCGTTTCGCGACGTCCCTGCTCATCCTGACTGCATCTGCCAGCACCATCTTCGGCGCGCCCGTCCCCGTTCCCGTCGTCCCCATCCGGCGCGACGTACTGTGCCCGCCGACGGACAAGGCCGGCTCCGCGCTCGTCAGCAGCGCCGCCGACGCCGGCGACTTTGCGCAGTGCAACTATGTCACCGCGGGCCCGTGCACGTACTTTGCCGCGGTGCGTCTCCTGCCGCATTTTCGTTGAGGAAATCTGATTAGCGTGCTAGAACGGGTCCTTCTCGTCTGGATCGAGCACCTGCCCCGTGGGCCTCCCGCAAGACGCGTCATTCGGAGACACGACCACATCCACGACGTGCGTCTTTTACCTTCGCACCTCTTCCTTTTCCTGACCCGAAAATACTGCAGGGCGGAGGCCAAGACCACAAAGGCCGCGCCGCCGCCCCCGCCGCAGACCACGAAAGCGGCCCCGCCGCCCAAGACGACGACAGTCCAGGTCGCCCCGCCCAAGACGACCGCGGCCCCGCCGCCCCCGCCCAAGACGACCCCCCCGCCGCCCCCGCCGCCGAAGACGACCTCCACCCCGCCCCCGCCCCCGAAAACGACCTCGACCCCGCCGCCGGCGCCCCCGCCCCAGACGACCGCCGTCCAGGCCCTGCCCGCGCCCCCGCCCGCCTCGCCCTCGAGCGAGATCGCGAACCCGCTCACCTTCGTCACGGCCACGATCGCGTTCCCCTCGTCGGCTGCGGTGCCCACGCCATCGGCCGCGCCCGCCGCCGTCGTCGCGAACGCGGTCTCGCTCGTCCCGGTCCCCACCGGCGCCGCCGCAGCCGCCAACGACGCCGCCGGGACCGCGAGCGCGGGCGCCGTCGGCGCCGTCCAGTCCGGCGCGCCCAACTCCAACGCCGCGGGGCGCGCGGGCCCCCCTGCCGTGCTCGTCCTCGTCGGCGCGCTCCTCGCGGGTGTCGCGGCGCTGCTTTGAGTTCCTTGTTGCGCTTTGAATTCGGTGCGCGGGGAGATGGCACCAGGTGCATTTTCTTTCTTCGATTTGGGTCGGGGTTCTCTTTTATCTTGGGTGGGGACTCTTCGAGGCGTTGTGGAACTCTTGCTATGTACGCGTTATACGGATACGGACTGCGTGTGTACGTTACTTGTTGCTGGTTTGATATCGGACACGGTAGTTAGTTTTGGGGTGGAATGCACTGCTGGGTCGGAATCCTTCGGGGATGCGGAGTTCGGAAACGTAAGT
Source organism: Mycena maculata (assembly GCA_029448575.1). NCBI lineage: Eukaryota > Fungi > Basidiomycota > Agaricomycetes > Agaricales > Mycenaceae > Mycena > Mycena maculata. Next base: position 142,809 of record JARJLG010000171.1, read on the forward strand.
AGTAAGGAGAGGCGGAAAGTGGGGCAAGTTCGAACCGTTTGGCGCTCGACCGAAAAAGGGGAGGATTGGAGCCGGGGTTGCCTACAGGATAGATCAGGAGGATGGATTTGCGGGAGGTGGCGAGGTGGATTGATCTGGGGAATGTTTCAGACATTTGATTATCGATCTTCGGATATTACCTGGCTCCTGGAACTCACCATACCATCCCTGGGGGGACCCATTTAAGCTTGATTTAAATGAAATTAACAGGGTGAAGATCACCAGAAGGCAACCCGAACGTTCACCCGTTTAACGAGTGACGAGTCCCGGTTACTTTCACCCATTATCCGGGTTACATCCACTCATTCACCGGGTTAAACACCCAGTCAAAAAAAACCTGTTCCTTACAGTGGACACATCCGCTAGTTCGAAATCAATGATTTACGGAGTCTCCGGGTGCATGAGCACACCTTCTTGATGCAGGTCGTTTGCACGCGTTCCGAAAACCAGAGGGCGAAAATTAGCCGAAACACCGTGATTACGGCGGATTTGGGTGAATGCTTTTAAACACGTTTATAAACACTCTGTTTATATAAAAAATTAAAAACTATTTATAATTGCCTGGGGAATTAAGCACCTAGTCTCGATATAGTCTAAAACGATGCGCAGACGGGTGGTCAAAAAGGATCACGAGAGCCAGAGGCAAGGATCTCCGAGACGAATTATCACAACTGGAAGGTCGATCATGTGAAGACTGGACGTCATGCAAAGTACGACTTGCTCACCTCGTACTCATTATCCTTCGCAGTACTTATTGCGTGCCACACTATCTTGATCGCGCGCACGGTTCGTAGGAGAAGATATGGGTTAATCTTCCGGACCTGAGATGGAAAGCTCGGGAACTAGGAACGTTCGAAAATCTTTCAAGTTTCGGCAGAGTCGCCAGCTACGAAGGGAATTCGAATCTGGCCGCGGTGGGTGAGCATGTGACCATGGAGGCAAATGTATGGATATGGAGCCGCAAGATCAGACAATTTGATGGTGTGCGGACGTGTTCGGATACATCCCCTGCGTCGTGCGAGGCCGATGTCGTTGCTGTCAAAGCGCGATATTTTGAGAGGTTTGGGATCGAGGACGAAAGCTCGATCACTTCGGCTGTGCCAGCCGGCAGATTGCCGAAATTGAACAAAAAAGGTTTTTTCCTCCGATTGCCGCTATGTTTTCTTCAAGCCCCAAGGTTGAACCGATAGTTTTCTGGTTTGGTTCAAACGTTTTGGGGCCAGGCCTGCTTTTTCTGAACTTCGAAAAGGCAGATCGCCGAGGCCATACGTTTCTGGCCCGTCAGACGTTAGGAGAATCGGCACCCAGGTCCCACTAAGCGCAATTGAATTGAAGTATATCCGTAACCGAGTCCGTCCCACAATCGTGGTTATCAACTCCATCCTTTTTTCTCATCGCTGAATATACTGTCTATAAACCAGAGCATATCGGACCTATCAAAAACTAATTCCACTGGCCCACTTGAATCAACATCCCCACCACCACAGCGAGCACCGAGATGGACTGCTGAATGGCAGCGCTGTCTTTGGAAGTGGACGCGGGCGGGGACGAGCCCGTTCCGCTGGGGCTCGCTGTCAACGGGGCGGTCGCGGGCCCGGCCATAGTGTCAAGGGCAAAGTCAAAACTGGCGTGCGCGTCGCCGCAAGAAGAGCTAAGGTCAATACCGTCGCCAAAGTCGTTGATATAAGTCATGAAGGCGGCGTCGGTGATCTGCACAGTAGTGTGCAACGATGCTTCGTATGCGGGCAACAGTGAATATGCATAAGCATCCATGTCCGAACCACAGATTTGCTCATAAGCGCTGTAGGCGGACAGAACGCCGGGATCTGTGATGGACGTCGGCAATGCTTGGAGCTCATAGGTTACGTTTTTTGCCAAAAATCAGCACCATGGCATGGAAGAGCTCGAGCGAGACCCACGTTGGAGTTGAAGGATCTTGTCTGCGGGCTAGCGTGGTATAATATCGACCTTGCACCATGCATATCGAGGCAAGGAGAGTGAGGAAGGTGATCAAGGTCTGGAAGTTCGCCATTGTGGGAGAGGCACTGCTGGCCCTCCATTGCGCACCAGAATTTATAACTCGGTTATACGTCGGTTGCAACGCCGGCGAGCCCAGAGCGCTTGATGGAACACGGCGATCAGTGAGCGGGAAAGATGAAGAATTGACGGGTTGATGGAGACCAGGCGACGGACCTGGCGCGGATCTCGATGAGCGCTGTTTCAAATAGGACGGAGGAGTGGACGAATAACGCAGTAATAATATTCTGAGTTGCGAATACCAACTGGCAACACTGATGGCACTCCGCTCCATTCGCGCCGAAGCTGTGGTTTGCTTTAACACTTAAATTGGAGCTGAATTACAGAATCAAGTGAAATGCACGAGTAATAACAAATCCTTTCGATAAGGTAACAAAAATGTTCTACATTGTCCCAGAACCCTAGTATCCGAATCGAACTAATTCCACGGGCCGACCTGAAGCAGTATTGCCGCCACTACAGCGAGCACCGACATGGACTGCCGAGCGGTAGCATTGCCCTTGGAAGTGGTCGCCGGGGGGGACGAGCCCGTTCCACTGGGGCCCGTTCCGCCGGGCTGTGTAGAGGCTGCATTGGCTGAGCAATCCACCCCCGGGAGCGCAAGCCCAACTGCAGACGCCTGGGCACAGGCCTGACTGACCTGCGCCAGCGACACTGACCCAGTTTGAATTGGGCCGTCCTCGGACGTTGTGTCGTCTCCAGAGGTCGCCGTATTCTGCAGTGTCGCGGTCGGCGCTGGAGTCGTTGTATCGGAGGTGCTTTCCGTGTTGGCAAGTATCCCGCCATACTTGGCTTCTGCATCAATACAAGCATTTTCATGTTCATCTCCATCTTAGGGCTCCAACCGTTTCCGTTTTTAAACGGTTAAAATGGTTTATAAACGGTATTTTTAACCGTTTAGTTTGAGAGGCTCGGCAAACGGTAAACAGATGGTAAACAAACGGTTCAAACGGTACCATTTCTCAGAACCTTTCTGCCATATTTTCCACATATATGAGGGTCAGGTGTGTTTCTACTAGCGACCGAATCATTCCATCACTCCTCATTTGCTCCTCATGCCAAATTTTCTATTGCGGCATGGGCCCATGCCGACACACTGTCACACATCAGTTGTGACCAGATGTTACCAGATATCACGCGTTCTCGACAGCTCCATCCAATTTCCCCTTCCCTGGGCACAAAAACACTAATTGAGGTGGGAACTACCTGTGTTGGTGTCACGATTAAGCAGGCTATCTAATCGGACAACACCTTATCTCGTTATCTAAGCGCCAGGATAAGCGCTGGTCTATTTAAACATCGAGGCTATGCTTGAGTCATCAGTGATCGGACAGCCAGGGATCGGGTTCTCACAGGAACATGCCGATGAAGCACGACGGATTGGTGATCGGACAGCTGACAGGTGTCATGCTGCGGACATGTGGAGTATGCATGGGCATTACTCAGAACACATGGCTTCAGGACGTTTCTTACTCAGAACATATGGTCCCCACATGTTTATTATTCAGAACACATGGTTATGGTGCTTGTAGCACATGGACGTTCTATTGTATACATTATTAGCACTAGTTACATAGCCACAGTCAAACAGTATAAGTACAGTAGCTAGTCGCTTGTATTCCTTAGTCTTTTATTCCATCATTCTTCGAGCCTCACTCTTACCTGCTACATCTGAGAACGCAACGTGCAACCTCTCAGACTAGTATTTGAGCCTTGAGCGTGACAGTTGGACTTGGTTTCACTCCCTACACAGTCCAGCAGTCCTTATTCTCCCAGTAAGCAAATTTTACCATTTAAAACTGTTTCAAACGGTTTGTAAATGTTTACATACCGTTTACCGTTTAGTTTGACGCCTCCGTCAAACGAAAACTAAACGGTTGGAGCCCTACTCCATCTGAATTGTCCATGAAGGCCATGAATGCGGTGTCGGTGATCTGCGCAGTGGCGATACCTCCCAGGCCTGTTATTGAGCGGTATATGGACAGCTCCGAATATGCATAGGCATCCAAGTCAGAACCACAAGCTTGCACGTAAACGCTGTAGGCGGACTGAATGGCAGCCTGCGTGAGAGTCGGTGATGGATCTTCAAGGATATAGGTTAGGCTTTTAACGTGGAATGAGCTCCACCTCAGAGAAGAGTGGGAGTGGGACCTACGTATCGGTTGAAGTATCTTGTCTGCGGCCCCGCGTGGTATAATATCGACCCTGCACCACGCAGAAGGAGGCAAAGAGAGTGAGGAGGGTGATCAAGCTCCGGAAGCTCACCATTGTGGAAGGAGAAGCGCTGCTGGTCCTCTGTTTCGTAGTAGAATTTATACGCAGGTTGCAACGCCGGCGAGCCCAGAGCGCTTGATGGAACCCACAAAAACACGGTGATCAGTGAGCTGGAAAGATAAAGAATTGACGGGTTAGTGGAGACCAGGCGACAGACCTGGCACGGATCTCAAAGGGCGCCGTGTGAGGAAGGCCGGAGTTGAGCGGGAAATAAGAATTGTAGTAACAGTATTCCGTTGGGGAACTCCGCCCTGGCCACAATCAACGTTGGGCGCGCGCATTTGCACAGCAGCCTTTGCACAGCAGCGCTTCATTCATGTGCAAGGACAGTGTAAGCTGGAATAACCTTCCTTGGTTGAAATCAGATTCAAACTCTAGAATCAACTTCTGAATAGAAATACGCACACAAACGGAGTGGGGAATGAAGATGGGAACGCATCATTGCCGCCAACAAGACAATAAAGCTGTGCAGCGGATCCGGGGTTTGCATTCCAGGTCCAATGTTGCAAAGTAAGGGGTTATTAAGGGTTCGTCCGGCATTTATGGCCTTATGATCAGATAAGGTTATTAAGGGTCCCCATTATAAGGGTAGAATAAGGGTTATTTTTGAAGAAAGAAAATGGTCGTGTTGAGCACTCTGCGATGGAAAACACTGACATCTGCCCAAAGGAACCTCCTTGGAGCCTGTGTGAAGCTCTCTGCCATCTAGGGCCTCAGAGCCATGCTCAGCAGCAATCACCTTCTTATAAAAGCTGGCTGCCAAGACAGCCGCATGCAAGGGTCAAACGTGTTAGCTTCCTCGATTTTACTGGCATCAAGCCAGGGCTGCCAAATGAGAAGCCGAAACGAGATTGAGCAGCTTTCCGGTTTTCGGCTTTCTCGGCTTCCAGGATGATAAGGGTTATAAAGCCCTTATCAACCTCTCGGATTGATGTTAAGGGGTTATCTTATATTAAAATAAGGGCTTATTATTGATAACCCTTATCATTATCATGCAACACTGGGCCCTTGAGAAAAAGATATAGCAATAGGATGTCAGTTCGTATGCGTAGGAACGCGTGACCACAAGACACGAGGTACGAGCAAGATCTGTTATGGCCTCTGTCTACGAGATCGGACTATGGCCGGGGCCCGGTGTTCGATTCTCCTGACTCTAGATCTGCCCGATGCTCATCTGCCCACTCAGCTCTGGTTGGTACAAACGGCGTTTCGATCAATAACAGGCCAATCTAGGAGTACCGCGCGCGTCGAAAACATGACCGGGAATTATCGGAGAGTCCCGGAATCATCCGACACGTGTCGGCGCTTACGTCACGTCTTGGAATCAGATGCACTCTCCACCGTCGTTCTCGTCCACGTTTCTGGGACTCTGAGACTGTTGAGGGAACTTACTCCAGGCAGGCCACAAGGTACCACTAGAAATGCATCGATACCAGGCGGACAGATTCGAGACTGCAAAACCACCGCGAAACTCACTGCCCCTCCGATGGACAATCCACCTTGGGCTAGCGTTCTCCTTCTCTCTCCTTGCGACTCTTAATTCCTGCGTTCTTTGCCGTTCTGACACGCAGGCTCTAAACGCTGATCCGGACGAGGAAAACTCGGATGATCGAGATGTGAGCGACGGCGCACGCTAACGCAGACAAACTCGGGTGGCTGCTGTCCCATTCTGGTGCGCAGTAATCATCGCGAGCACGCGAGTCAAATGAAGCGCACCTGGGCCAAGGGCGTGCCGACGGATGTGGACTTGAAGCACAATGCAATGCCGCGACCGGCGAGGAAGCACATTTTGAGCGCACATGAGACGGAGACGCACAGGATATCGAGGAACGCCGGATTGGAGCTGAACATGGACCCGGATGAGTCGGGCACGTATGTGCTTACGTGTGGGCAATTGGGCGGTTCGTCTTTATGACCTTCTCCTTTCTCGTTATCTACAGCATTTTACAGGATTCAATTGTTTCGTCACTGACTCGAATTTCGCAGGGCTCGATGTCAGCTGCGCGAAACTCATTCGGGAAGGCACGGTCGCGGTCAAGCAAGGCGTCGAAGCCGCTCGCTTCACGAAGGATTTCCTTAATATTCAACCGGCTCGTCCCTCCCCACGGACGTCGTCATCTATGCGTGCGCCTCGTGTTCTCTATCCCTGCCTCCAAAATTCTGACGGTATCGATGGCACGTGTCTACAGATAGGGTTAACAGGACCTTAGGCGTTGCAGATCAAAGCGATCGAGTTGGAGTTGGGCAAGATAATGTCACTTTGATTCACCGATCAGCGCTCCGGAAAATACATGTGCGGTGGACATAGAATTTACACAGAACCTTGGAACAGCGTTATATTTTCTTCGTTGGAACTCGGGAACGCTCGGAACCGAGTGACGGCGCAGTGGTAATCCTATTGACATCGATTCGACGGGTCTGCTCATAGGTATCCTTCGCCGCGCGCAAATAACACGCGTCCTGCGATTGGCCCACGTCAAACAATCGCTTCGATGGCCTGAGAACTGGAGAGTCACAAGGCCAAGAGTTCGACCGAACCGCTCCGGACGAGTTGGCGCATCGCCGATGTTCCAATTCTCTTCCATGGTACACATTGCAATTTCTTTTTATGTTAGATCTTCAGTCCTAGGTAATATGGACGCCCGAGCCGTGCAATAAAATCTTGATTGCATGCCAGGCCCGTGTCCCCCTACAGCATCGAACCTTACTTACGAGATTAGTGTCCGTTTACCTGGGTGGTTACATCGGGCTTATGACCGGGAAATCAGTATCCGGTAGGCCGTGGCAATTAAAAGAACCCCATATACGTTAATTCTTCCCGCAGTCCTTTCTTCACACCATGTCTCTCGAATTCGGCACAGGCGCCAGCAACGCCAAGATGACCTCCGGGAAGCGCCCCACCCCGCCGGTGTTCACGTCGAAACTCGAAGAGCGCGAGTTCCTCAAATTCCGCCTTGCACAGGCGCTCCGGATTTTCGGTAATCGGGGATATGATGAGGGAGTCGCTGGCCACATAACTGTCCGGGTGCGTCCCTCGCCTAGCCGAAGCACTGGTGGCTCACTCACCCTCACCCCAAGGACCCGATCCGACCTGACTGCTTCTGGGTCAACCCATTCGTGCGTTCCTCGTTTTTGGTCATGTAGGTTTCCACTCACGTCCCGCCGCAGGGCCTTCATTTCAAGTTGATCCAGCCGTCGGACTTGCTGTTGGTTGACCACAAAGGCGCGATTCTGGAGGAGTCCGGGCAGAAGGACGGCCCGTTCCGCCTCCTCAACACCGCAGCTTTCATGATCCACTCCGCCATCCACACCGCACGCCCGGACGTTCTCTGCGCGGCGCATTCGCACTCGACGTACGGGAAGGCCTTTGCCGCGCTGGGCAGGACATTGGACCCGATCTCGCAGGACGCGTGTCGGTTCTACAACGTGACTAATTACCTCCTTCCATGCCGGCTATTAACGCGAACCCGCAACACAGGACCACGTCCTCTATGAACAGTACAACGGCATCGTGCTCGATGAGGCGGAGGGCGCCGCGATCACGGCCGCGCTCGGGAACAAGAAAGCCGCGATCCTGCAGAACCACGGCCTACTCGTGGCGACGGCGTCCATCGAGGCGACGGTGCACTTCTACATCTGCCTCGAGCGAGCGTGCGAGGTGCAGCTCCTGGCGGACACCGCGGCGGCGGCGCACGGGATCAAGACGGTGTCGATTAACGCTGCGCAAGCGGCGGATACGGGGAATATGATCGGCTCGGACGGTTCGGGGTGGTTTGCCGGGTCCATGCAATTCATGTTACTTGAGCGAGAAGAGGGCGTCACATTCCAGGGGGCGGCATAGGGTGGTGGAATTGTTCAACTGTCGATGTAACAACATGTATGAGTACACTCTTGCAACGAATTTTTGATCTCATGAACTGCGGGTGGATTAGCAATCAATGTTGACAGCGAAAATCGAAAAGCAGTCTTGGATGGAGCGGTGTATTCCTGTGTGATATAAATACCTGGGGTCTATGAGTCGGGCCACGAAATCAGGGGTACTGTGACAACTTGTAACCGCGGAATCCCAAGAACCAGAGTAGAGATCTGAATTCCCGGTTTACGAAGAGCAGCAGGATCGTTTGGATCTTCCACCAGTAAAACGATCCTGCCGCGAGTCCAGCAGAAACGAGTGGGAAGACCATGCCCGGATCCGGTCCTCTCAGAAGGACGTCCGTGGCTCTGTAAATCCATGCGCTGTGGCCGTCGATGACCAACATTCCGTTTGTTTGTATTCCATTTACTCAGGCCAAATACTCCGTCTTGGTCAAATTATGGTAATCCTTCTCGTACGCGAAAGAAGGCGCGCGTAACGGAACCTTCTTGTTGGCGTGTAATTAACTGTTGCCGCATTGCGTATTGCACAGAAAGGCTTTGTTCTGGCTCACTTTAGTTGAGTGCCCGTCATACTGTATGAAGTTGTAGGGGAGCGACGGTCACGGTCACGGTGCCAGTCGCTATTAGCGTGGTGTGGTCACGGTCACGATGGGGCCGTCGCTTCAAACAATTCGTGACATTGAAAAAAATTCGTAAGAATTCCTATGAGGCCACCAAGCCCTCTACTCTTCGTCCCCAGGGCAATAATTATCCCCAGAATTATGTATGTGCATTTTTTTTCCTGGTGGCTTCAGCACTATCCTTTGTGCTGGAATTTCCATTTACAGATAACACAATGGGGCCGAGCCGGCGCGCTTTGACGGTGTCGCTTATTTTACGCGACGGTCACGATCACGGTGGCCCCGTCGCCTAAAAATAAGGCGACGGGAATGTCACGGTCCTCCGGCCGTCGCTCCCCTACAACTTCATACAGTATTCGCGGCAGTTAACATAAAAGCACAAAAGAGCGTCGGATTAAGTAAAGACAGTACAAATACGTCAAAGACAAGGACAGTCGGCTCGAAAGAACAGCAAAACGTTTCCCGAAACCACAAGATGGTTATTTCGTGCATCCATTGTACTCAGAGAGTAATGGGAATGCAGTTGATGGCAATGAGGGAACCTGGGAATCAACAAAATTAATTCCCATAGAAAAATCGCAATGGTGAACGTACCCCACTCCTCCTCGGGAGCGTCGCAGGTGACGGTGGTGCCTCCGCTACACAATCCCGTCAGCATTACGACCACGTTCGAGAACGACACGAGAAGAATACCAGTTGTTTCCGAGGACCGTGATAGGCGAGCAGCTCAGGCCAACGTCCACAAGGAGCCCAGAGAGGTCAAGGCCGAGGACAGCGGCGACGAGCGAGGCAGCATTATTGCTGGCGGGGACGACGCTTGCGCAGCACTGGTTGGAGGTGGGGGGCGTCACCGGGGGGGGAGTGCCGTAGTTCGGAATGGCGGCTGCAAGGGTCTACGCCGGGAGCGACGATTAGTACGGGCGGGGAGGGGAGGGTAGACCGCCTACAATAAGCACCGAGGCGACAACGACGGAGAGCTTGGAGAACATTTTTTGTTTATGAGGGAGCTTGAACGACGGGGATGTGATCGAGTAAAGAATGAGACAGGTCGACACCCGCTTTTAAACCTCCTCCACTCAAATATTCCCGCGATTCGGCAGCAGGGCGAAGCCGTCTTAGCCCAAGGACGAGACACGAAGTATGGAATGGTGGAGTTCTTCGACGCCATACGGCAACGAAGAAACATCGCAGGAAAAAACAGTGCAGTTCAAGCCACACCGATCAAGAATTGTGGAGCAGGTCAAGGTTTTGACATGATGAAGGTTCCTTCCATTCACATCTCTCATGTCCAGTTGATTAATTACCCGATCGACATACTTGCTTCTTCAAGAAAAACACGAACCTCAGGCGACAACAGAGTCACCCAAGAAAACCCCGTTGGCATCCGGCAAAGGTGTGAGCTCTAGGTAGGTAAGTAGGTATATTCCGGCATCGTCCCGTTATCCATAGTCGTCCAATCCAATACATTTGGTGAATGGGGAATGCGAGACACCGGTGTTGCACCGATGCTCCACTGTGCTCCGGCGGAGGAAGAGCGCGGCGTGTATCATCCAAACTTGGTTATCGTCCGGAGTTCAACATCACTACAACGTTCCACGGAGATCATTTGCATTTAGAGATGAGAATTAGTTAAAATCCGATGACAATGTGTCGCAGGACGGAATGATGAATGAACTCGGAAATCAACAGAACGGGACGCAGGCAGATGGATATTGCGAACACGGGGAACTATTCGGGGCTGGATTCCCTCGGCGGTCCTTCGAGTCCTGGAAGTCATTACATGATCCGGACGGGACCGCGCGGCCTGGCGACGTCCGAGAGACAACTTCGAATAGGCGTCTTTGAAGAGAGGCTGAGTGAGGTAATTTAAGCAATATATAAACCAGCGCTCGTACTTTGTACATTGTTTGCATCACCATTCAGGTTTTGGGGGTGAGAGTATGAGCGAACTGGGAGACGAGAATATTCCCGAGTTGCGTGGGTGGGAAACTTGTCAAGCGAGTCACGACATGGACGGACTTTATCGGGGCTGGATACGAATTACGCTGGTCTAAAAGACAATTGAGGTTGCCAACATCCCCGAAATCAGTTGCAAACTGGGTGCGGCGTGCGGCATGTTTGGTGAAAATGCGTAAGTGAATAAGAGGCAATTGCGCGGTGAGTGAGGAAATTTGTGCTGCCGGAAATGCAACATGATATTGTATGCATCGTGGTGGGCTGGATTCTCGTAGACGGATAATTCGAAGGAATAGGAACTGTCACGGATTGAATTCCAACCTTGTATAACCCATACCTTTTGACGTCGACGGCGAGGTATGGGTTGTTAGGACTTCGACTGTATATGGATGCAGTGTCTTTCCCAATTGTATCCCGGCATCCCCGTCGGCGTTCGACTCGGACCCCGCCATAGATCGACGTAAGTGTGTGACCTTTCTGTCTTACTTCCAGCAGCCCGCCCCTCTGGAAGCAGTTGTAATCCTACACGAAGTATCAACGCAACCATCCCAGATCCAAATCGTAATCGTAAGCATCGTGAAATCCAAAACGGCCTTATCCATCCGCCCACTAAATATATACCGAATAAATACCACACCCGCCTCACATCCCCGCCAAGAACGCGCCGCCCCTCCCTCCACCAGCCCCACCCCGCCCAAAGGCGCGCGATAACCCGGGCGAAGGCAGTGCCTCGCGCGCCACCTCCTCCTCGCCGTCGAACGCATCTTGCGGCGAGAGCCCACCGGGCGTGCCGTCAAAATACTCGGCAGGCGAGTCGAAGAGACGGGGCGGAGAAATCCCGTCGAATTCGACAGCAGGGTGCGCGTCGAATGCCCCAGGCGACGCGAAATCGCCAAACTCCTCCTCGTGCACGTCCTGCGTACGACATGAGCTTCGCAGACAAATGAGATAAGATATATACCTCTTGACGCTGCGGAAACGCCGCAGCCGACGGGGACGCAAGCGTCGAGCTCGTCAATCCGGGTTTGGTGCTGCGCTTGCTCTTGCTCGACTTCTTCTTCGATTTCCCATCGTGGGAGGACGGGGAAGAGGTTGTATACGCAGGTGGCATCCCGCCTCCAATACGTTCGTACCCCGAATTGGAATTCGAGCCAGAATTGCTCGACCGCCCACTACTCTTGCTCCCGCCGGCACCAGCAGACCGCGATGTCCTGCGCGCATATGCAACGCCGTCAAGGTCCGCGTCGTCCTCATCGTCCCGCGCACGCAGCACGTCCTCTGCACGCGCGTATCCGGGCGAGTCTGGTGTCGGCTGCAGGAACTGCGCGGGTATCCCCGCGTGCGTCCGTGTCCCATTCCCTGGGAAGCCATCGAAGTCGTCCCCATCCTCAGCCTCAGGCCGCGCAACGGCCCTCGCAAGCCGGCGCATCTCCTTCCGTGCCCTCCGCTCCGCGCGCCGTGCGATCTCCGCCTCGCCGAGCACGTGCGGGCTCGAAGAATCGTGGTTGGCGGAGGCGAGGAGGGCGTCCGTGCTGTTCTCTCTCCGCGTCGATGCACCATGAAGTGCGCCGTCCGCACCAGGTAGCGTGACGCTCCTCCTGCTACGCCCCGACCCGAAGAGATTCCACCCCCACACGGAGATGTGGCGCGGCGTCTTCGGCGGGGGGCGTCGCCGCCCGCGCGGGCCGAGGTGCGAGTGGAGCGAGATGGCGTCCGCGTCGGCTGCTGCGTCATCGTCTGCGAACCCGTCTGCATTCGTGTCTATATATCATTGTGCGGTCGTTGGTCTTGATTCCGATAAGATGAAAGTCAAGCGCACCAGTATCAGCGAGCAGCCCCTCAAGCTCGTCTGCACGCGCACGGCGCACAGCGTAGCGCGCGCCGTCACTCAGATCTCGTCCGTCTGAGTTTTCCTCCGCATCCAAGTCGTTTGGAGAGGCTCGTGAGCATGAGCAGCAGGCGAAGCAGGAACTGAGAGTCGCAAGGATAGTGTCACCCCAAGACGGATGGTCCATTGCAATGAATTCTTCCAGTCTCGAATCTGTCAGTACTGCGCCCGGTGTCAATGCCTGTATAGTGTCTTGTCGCCTGAAGCAAGTTCCCTCAACGTCTGGGAGTATCCAGTAGCAGCAGCAGCAATGTGGGTCGAGAAGGATGGTCCGAGTGGCTGACCGGCTATAGGACACGTATGGCCGAGCACATGACGTAAGGCGTCGGATGATTCCGGGAGACGTTCCGATTTGTTTCGACGTAAGCCCACCAACGTCGCAAGTTTTGCTCGTCTCAGATTCATCTGGAAATATAATTAGTACTTCTTCTCAGTTATTTCTTTCAAACTCCAAAGTCCAAACCAAGCACAATCTCGCAACAATCTTGATTCCGAGGTCGAGTCTCTGTTCAGCTTGTTTTCTAGTGCTAGGCTCATCCGCCCCCCACAAAATCGCGGTCTATTTATCCATGAAGTATAATTTTCCCGAATGATTAAGCCATCAATGATCCAACTCTATGCACCAGCGGGCAGTCGAGCCGCCAACCCCGGTTCTACCGATATATTCGCGAACCATATAGCAGTGCGTCCTTGACACCACCGGTGCGTTCACTTCAGTTCATGACCATACTCCTGATCCTTTTATAAGAAAAGAATTTGAGCCGCAGGGCCGTGTGCAATTGGAATAATACTCGAGCGAAGCGCTCCGAGATTCTGTTAATTGAGACATGATAACACCTTTAATAGCCACCGCTGATTTAGATTCGCATGTTGGTATGGGGAGCCAAATCTCGCTGCGTCTACCACTTCCGTCGTCACGAACGGTGTTTAGTCAACACCGTCTAGACGTTCCGAAAGGCTCGTACAGGTTTTCAGTTTAAACCCGCATACACCAAGAACACAGTTCCCCAGTGATACACATCCTTTCAGTGTCCACGGTACGTGTTATACACCGCATCCTATCAGTTCTAAGGATATTTTCCAGGTCAATAAAACTCTCTGTAGGATGGCATTGGCCAAACAACTTTAGTTGTACTTGCTGCGGGATCTGGTTTCCTGTGGTCTACTCAATGGTCCTTTGATAGCAGACCTCGTCACGTACTCGACTAGGGATATCATTTCCGAGATCAAACACATTGTCTGTGGGCCAGAGACTTGGGCGCCCTCGTCGTCCTCTGCGCCGATGGTTCATCGGCAATTGATATCCCGCACAGATGTGGAAACGGAGTGTATCTTTGATGTCCAGTTAATTCCTGGTGGCATACATGTATGCTGTTCACTTTGTAAAAAAATAAAAACATATATCGATGTCATTGTGAACCCACTATAAATATCCGAAGCCCCACATCTATCGAATCTCTGCCCAACATCGAGAATCTTGCGGCATAATAGAAAAGTAAGAGAAGAGAAACATAGATAATGTGAGAGAAGAAGCATCACAATAGAAGTAATTGGAGTAATATCGCGAAATGGCTGGTAGACATCTATCGCGAAGTTGCCAAACATCTAAATCGAAGTTGGGTGACATCTATATTGTGGCTATCGATTCCGGAGGTCATGCTAGGCGATGGCCAGGCATCCCCGCTCGTTGTTTAGGTATGTGGGCGGGCGCTTGGCGCACATGGCGGCGTCACGGCGGGCGGTGTCGAGGGCTCGGAACATCGTACCGGTGTTTGGTCGTATTAGGCCACCTTCCAAAACGAGCCGCGAGACCATGGCTCTTTCTCATGCTCCCTCTTCACTCTGGTCCCTCAGTGCTCAGCGCTCAGTACCCAGTGATCCAACCACTTCAAGGCAGTTAAGGTCGCTTCCCCTCAAGATCACTGCCAGACCCATCTTTCTCTGGAATGCTTCGACATAGAGCTTGAAGCCAACAGTTGAAGCTGTCAGCGTCGCTGCTGCTTTTTACTTGCAAAACTATTCAATGCCTCCGAAATTTACAAGTCCCCTCCTGGAGGCTACCCGCTGCAGCTTCATCCATATCATGGCCTTGACTATGCCGGAACACCAAACTTGAAGCTCCTCTTTTGTGCCGTCCATGGACTCGGGTTCCACCGGTCTGGTCCCTGTCAATTCAGCCGCAAGCCCGCACATTTGTCCGCAGTCTCAATTACAGTACGGATCGCCAGGGTGTCCGATCATACCAACATTCATGTACGAGGTTTTTCGCTTCTGTATTTGGTCAGCCCACCTTATTCCGGACTACAGGTCATCAGTACACGCGTCGCAGGCCGTCAGCTCGCGCCATTAAATGCGGCACCAGCCCCTTTTCCTTTCCGTGCACATTGACACACAGAGTCGAATAGTGCCACTCCGTCGCTTCGGACATCTTGGACTCGCATTCAAATAGGGAACACTTTATTTCTACAATTCACCATCTGTTTCGACACGTCGTGTATAGTATGCAGTTCGGGTAATACCAAAGCGTCTAGAGGTTCTTGTTGTAAGTAATGATAGCGGCACCAACACCGGCGATGACTCTCTTGTCAACAAACTCGACATTAGTCTCAATCTCCCGCACCATGTCCTTGCGGCAGTTGTCGTTGAGGTCCTTGTGCGTCAACTTCTTGACCTCGGCGAGGATGGCGTCGGTCTTAATGGGTGAGTCCGGGTGGAGCAATTTACGGCCGATTCTGTCCCACCACAGCCGCTTCCAGGCCGCGATGCAAACAGAGTGGTTCTTGCACTGCCAATCGGGATCCAAAGTCATCGCTGGCTCAACGTTTGCGGTGCGTCGCATCTCGATCTCCATGCGGTGCATTCCCTTGACGAGGATCGAATAGACCTTGAGGCCAATGCGCGACAGGTCATCTTCGGAGAGGTCCGTCAGCTTGCCGCTGAAGATCTCCGCGACCGCTCCTTCGACCCAGTGGTGGATGGAGTACTTTCCCGCCAGCTCGAGACGGCGGGAGGGAGGTAGATATATTGTCTGAAGCGCATCAATGGCATACGCTCTTCCGACTTCAATCTGCCAGAGGTCTGAGACCTTCAAGAGGTTTGTGCAGACCCTCTCCTTCTCAGCGTCATCAAGCGCTTTCCACTCCCTGAGTTTTACAGTCAACAACGAGAATTCATCAACAAGCCAGAACAATTTTACTTACACACGATACACCCAGTACAGGAGATCCTCGAACTCCTGGATGCTAAGACCCGGAAGAAGTAAAGGGAACTGCTCGGTGCCTTCCCTTGTCGGATCGTCATCGAATTTGCCATCGGGGATGGCCAAGATGCCTCCCATATCCGGAGACAGTTTGGTGAGCATGCTGATGTGGATCTTGTACAAAATATTCTCGACCTAGTGCGATTTCAGTTCTGCAGGAAGCGTCAATAGCAAGGATCGTACTCGAAGGACAATGGAGCCGTCTGCAAACCAATACGCCAGGTTCTTGTTCCATTGGCCTTTATTTTCCTCGACCATACTGATGCGATGCTTTTACTCGACAGTGCTCGTGTGGGCTTGCCGGTGCTTGTTTTGAGGGTAGGATTGTGGTGGTCTGATTCAAAGGGACTAAAAAAAAACTCTAATCGACTCCGAGGCAGCCATGACAGTTGCCAGGTCCATTGTCCTGGGTGCAAATGTTGTTCCAAATCAGGACTTGAGACTAACTATCATGTCGCGTACTCTTCCTCCACTCCCTGCGCCCACCGATAATGTGCACCAGTGGTCTCCAAATGTTCAGCATGCATATCAATCTATGGTCGAAACATTCAACCGTGCGGCAAAAGTCCTGTTTCAGGATGCCGATGCCAATCGACTTCGATTTTATGCGGAACATGCGACCCAAGAACTGGTCCCAATTCTTCAGGCATTGGAAGAGCACGCTGCAGAGGAGCATATTCCACTCCCTTGGATTTTGGCTTGTACAGTGGAGATCGGTAACCTCATTGCGGATTTATGTCATGCCGTTGAAACCGTAGCAACTAGGTATGTCCACGTATAATGTTGTATTAGATCCGCTTCAACCGTACTCACAGGGAAGACACTAATGTTGACTTTGTTGAGCCCGTTACTGTGGTCAAAACGGGCAAACGAGATCGTCCCCGTAAAGTGCTCAACCCTGAGTTTGTTGCGGAGGCTTTGGCGTCTCACCGGAAAATTACCCTCTCACAACTGGCTCAAATATTGGGCATTATTCGCCCAACACTCATGAAGCATCTTGAAAAGAACGGTGTGATGTACAAGTTTACCGATTTGACCAAAGCCGAACTTGATGCGCTCGTTAAATCCTTCCGTAACGCAAAACCAGATTCCGGACTCCGCTACCTCATTGGTTTCCTCCGCCGTCATGGCATACGCGTTCAGAAGCGGCGGGTGTATTCCTCTGTTCGTCGTGTGGATGGCCTCGGCCGTATTCTGCGGCAGCGCCGCATAATCAAACGCCAAGATTACAGGGTTTCGCGGCCCCATGCACTCTGGCATCTCAATGGCCACCACAAGCTCATCTTGTGGGGATTCGTCATCCATGGAATAATTGATGGGTACTCACGTATGGCAAGCAATCCTCATCTTGCTCGACACCGATACTGACACAATATTTGGGAAGATCACGGCGCTCCGAACGAGCACAAATAATAAAGCTAAAATAGTGCTCGAAGTATTTCTGGAGGCTGTTGGTGAATACGGCCTTCCATCTCGAGTGCGAGGTGATCGCGGCGCTGAAAACAAAAAAGTCTCGGTGTACATGATCTTAACTCGGGGACTCGGGCGTGCATCATTCATGTGGGGCTCGTAAGCACTTATTTCTTGCCATTTTGTCATTCTGTTGAACCGGAAATTACAGCTCAACCCACAATACACGTATTGAACGTCTCTGGGTCGAGGTTGGATCACAATTTGCACGCCAATGGCGGGCTTTCTTTTATAGGCTCGAGGCGCTTCACGGTCTCGACAGAAGTAATCCTCACCACCTATGGCTTCTCCATCTCTTGTTTCTAGACCTAATCAATGAAGACTGCGACAATTTCCGAGCGGATTGGAATTGCCACCCTATTTCTGGTGAAGGCCACGACCAGAGTCCAGAGGTAAGAACATGTCGCACTCGCACTCGTTGCACTATTGCTCATGGAAACAAAAGGATATGTGTTTTGTTGGACAGGTACAGGACGGTGTATACGTGGACGACTACGAAAATGTCCACCCGACTGTTCTCAAGCAGTTCTATGGTGTCCATGGGCCCGAGACTCAACGGGAACCTGGCCAAACAGGAGCTGGCCAGCTCGATGATGAGGACATTTCCGAGCCCGAACAGGACGATGACGATTTAAATGGTCAAATCGAGGATGCACATGCTGGAAATTTCCACCATGAGCCGGTCGCTGTTCCCAAACATGCCAACCCATTTTCAGATGATGAAACAATGCAATTATTTTACGACACACTCACCGCAGCAGACGCAGGCAATATTATTCCACCGGGATACGGTCTGCTCCCGGACGAATGGGAGAACGGTGTGTATCCCACTCACGAAATCCTCAAGTCGGGTGGCCGTGGCCGTAGGGAGCTTCGTGTGAAGCTCCCAGACGCCATTTGGCGGCCGCGCGCAGAGATGTGGGGGCGGGGATTGGCTATTTTAAATCAGCTTAGTTACCTGGATGAAACGTGAATTTTGGGGCTTTGCAACGCGGGATTGTCGGTATGAGGTTTTTTGACATGCACTGGGTGCTGAATAGGTGCCGCGCAAAACAACGTATTTCCCCATTTTATTTTTTTTCCACTTCTCATTCGATGTCGACTATCCCCAGTACCGGTGAATGCACCGCGCATAACAAGATCACCAAGGAAGAGTGCAACTGCACCGATTATGTTGAATCTGACGAAATCGAGGGCTTTTGCGCTGAATGCTTCCATCGTAGGCAGCACCACTTGCTCTCGAAGCCGGCAGCAAGCCAGAAGAGCACCAATGTCAACAAGCTCCTGGCTGGGCTCCTTGGAGGTGTCTCATCAGACTCAGGAAAGGGCAAGGTGGTGGCGAGCTCTTCCAAATTCTGGGGCGCAACGGGATCTTTTGCCGCCGCCGTGACTGCATCTTCTTCCAAGAGAAAGGCTCCTGTCAGTCTTGACGCCGCACATAAAGAGGCCAATAAAGGTATGCGACCACCCGCAGAAGGCGGCAGTAAGAAGGGCAAGGTACGCAAGTTCAGATCATTGTCTGTGGGCCATTGAAACGAGCTTCTGGTTCCAGGGACGCAAGCAAGAAAGCCGGGCTGAAAGCACATTCAAAGTTATCTCTGTCCAAGTCATACCCTGCGGTACGAGATTCGTGGTAAGTCCCGCCCGACATTTATGGGAGCCTTCTGCTGGATTAAACAATAAAAAGCAAAACACCCTAGAGGTTCCGGAAAGCGATGAACAAAATGTACTGGAGCTTCCAGCAGGGTTCGATAGAGTCCCAAACCGAGTCAAAACTCAAGCAGCAGTGCAGAAGGGTCTCGCTGTGGTGAACAGTAGCGTTGGAATCGAGTTTGATCGGAACACCAGTCACGAGGATGTCGTGGAATCCTTCGCTCAACTCCTTCCCTCCGTCTTCAGTTACCTGGCTGGGATCCAGGATGGTGTCCAGCCGGCTTGGTGTCTTGCTACCCCTCTCCGTAACAAACTCAGTGTTGTGCCCTCTTCCCTTCCAGATGGGTCGGTTCTTGATTACAACAAGGGCAATGGGACGACTGGGTTTCGCAACAACCGGATCTTCATAGGTACGTATTGTGAGTTTTCATTATTCTACGTTGCCAACTCTTGTCGATAGTCACAATCGATCCGGTCCCGACCGACCGCCTTGGTGAATGGAAGGCCGAGTGGGAGGCCAACAATAAGTCCTCCTTCCGCAAACCTGTGGCAAGAACTGATGGTAAGTTCTGAAATGGTTGCACTGAGGATGTTAATAAACACATGTCCAGCCGATTTGGAGGACGAGGCTTCGTTGTCCGAGATTGAACGCATCGCCGATGAGGATGCGGACGCAAACCCCAGCCCCGAGCACATTCCTACCATGAACAAGCGACACCTCTTCTCTCGGTCTTCTGGTGAGGAGGATGACGACGATGCCGAGAAGCCCCCGAAGAAGAAGAAAGGTCTGTAGTCTAATATGTTGTTTCATAAATTCTACTCATCTCAAATTGTGCCAGCCTTGGCTCGGAAATGGAAGCGTACATCCGAAATTTTGGACGACGAAATTGCAAACGAAATCATGAGTCAGTAGTTTGTATCCCTTCCGCGCGGTATTGTCTTGATTCGCGTGGTCCTCAGACAATGATGATTTCATCGACCTCACGAAGGAAAACAATACCTGCGCATCAACCCCGGAATTCCTCCGTGGCCCCAGGAGTCCCATCGACCCTCCCTCCCCTGGCCGACCCGAGGTTTTCCACGATGCGACGCTGGGGAATCCTTACGATAAAAACATGACATTTGATTTTTAGACCTCGGCCGACGTGGGCCTCAGCTCATACCTTCTTGATATACATTCCTACTGCTTGTTGGACCCGTGATCCTATTTCTTGGACCATTCACCTCTTGGGAACGAGGTGACCTTCCGTGTAATTCCCGCTGCATTTTCTTGGTCTCTTGATGTTATAGACTTACATGTGATGGACTATCCCTTAGCTTTTCTTGATGTCGTAGACGAGGACTTTCGTATACCCTAACATACCAGGTTTACTGTAAATGAACTTCGTTTTCGTGTACAACGGGCGAACGATGAGTATTAAATGCGCATAAACAAATTGAAGATTAAGTCGGTGCGATCTTCGATGCACTTGCCCGTCCCGCCAAGCTGGATCATGCCGTTCAGGACCAAGTGTGAGAGCACCATGAGCGTGTTCCTTCTTCACGACGAGATTGGGTCCGAGAGACCCCTGTACAGCTTGTTCGCAGAGGAACTTGCTGAAAGACAGCGTGGTGGCGGCCCTGAGTGTTCGGTTCTGTTGACCAGTCAGTATAATGTTCCTTGGGCCAAAGGCAAGTCATTCACCTTGTACTTGTGCGGGCTCCCACAGGCGTGCACAAGCATCGGGCCGTAGACCGCCAACAGTGACTCCGTACAACAGCTCCGTCTCCCGCACCCCTGTGACGCGCTCCCCGATCTCATCTTCAGCATTCCCAGCCACCTGGTCAAGTTCTTCTCACCCCTTTCCCCGCAGATTGGCCTGCTTCTCCGCTGCAATATCCCGTATCAACACAAAGCAAGATAAAAAAGTGCATAGAACACCTACCGCCATCCTTCTCGTCCTTCTGCCGCTTCCGCTCGTGCTCCACCAACTCGAGGTACACGATATGCTTGATAGCGACATGTCCAACGACGAAAAGAAGCTGGCTCAGCTCGAACACGTCCCCAACATTGTTGCTGCGCATCTCCTTGCCCGTCTCC
Source organism: Mycena maculata (assembly GCA_029448575.1). Lineage (NCBI taxonomy): Eukaryota > Fungi > Basidiomycota > Agaricomycetes > Agaricales > Mycenaceae > Mycena > Mycena maculata. Next base: position 163,961 of record JARJLG010000171.1, read on the forward strand.
GAGTCCTCTGAACCCCGCGAAACATCCCCCGGCTGCTCCTCATCTATCACGTCCGGATCCCTCTCCGTGGGCAGCTCCTGCGGCTGGTCCTGCTCAGTGGGCTGCGGCTCCGGGGCGGGCTTGGCGCGGGGCGCAAACGCCTGGAGGGTGAGCTTCTTGATGAGGTCGTTGCAGAGCACGTCCGGGTGGTCGCCGAGCGCGTACACCGTGTTGATCGCCTGCCCCGCGAGCCCAAACCACTCCTTCGAGCGCGACAGGTGCTCGACGGCCTCCTGCAGCTTGCGGAAGATCGGGTTGTCCATCTCAATCCGGATGGTCTTGTCGAGCGACCCTGCGCAGCGTTCAGTTCGACACAACCTCTGCAGTCGGCGACCCAACACACCTTTGATCTTCTTCGCACTCCCATTAAGGCACTGCAGCGCGACGCAAGTTTACCGCGCAAGCGTCAAGTCCGCCTACGATGTGTTAGCCAGTGACCACAGACGCGAGACGCAACCACGTACCTTGCCCAAGTGGCCCAAGCTGACCTTCAGCATCACGTCGACATGGTCTGTCAGGACGCCACACTTCGCCAATGCGAGCATCCTGAGGATGATGATCGCGCCCTGCCATTGTGTCTTGGGCAGCGGCTTGTTGATTGATGCCTGTGCGCCGGTTGATCGCTGCAACTCCCAAAAGCAACTACACTTACTGTATACACTCCACAGCTTCGCAATAACGTCGGGGTGTATCTGCTTATCCTTATACGCATCATCTCTCCGAGACTCATCAGCTCGGCGAGCTTTGTGTTATAAGTCAGCCTGCATCAATCCCTCAGCACGCTACGAAGTTGGGTTGGAATAACGTGCTCACTAGATCATGTTCTTTGCAATACAATTCACCTGCGCCTTGTGCTCCATGTCCACGAGAGGATCGAACTACAACCCGCGGTAGCACTTGAGCAGCCGCTGGTGGATGCCCTTGAGCTCTGCCCATCCTCGGACGTCGAGCTGTTGTTGTCCTTTGACCAGATAAGGTGCAGCATCTTCTTGATCACCGTCTGCCCACCGCGTCAGACACTACATGACAAATGAAAAAGACGGACGCACATCAGTCCGGGCGAACTGGTACTCGTGCGCCACACGGAAGAACTTGATCGCCTCAAGCACCTCGGGCTTGCTCTTGCTCCCGAGGAGCTTCTCCATCGTGCCCATCGTGCCCACGATCTGGCGGATAAAGTTGAGCGCCTCCGCATAGTACTTTTTGCGCAGTCGTAGGTGCAACAGCTGGTTCGTCTCGAGCGCGACCTGCTCGTCTGTCATGTCGACCGCGATCTGCGACTTTCGCGGTTTGAGTTTCCGGGGCCTTCTTTTTCTTGGGTGTCTTCTTTTGTTCTTCGCCCTCGCCGTCGACAGCCATGGCCGACGGATCTTCTTCCTCCTCCTCCTCAATCTCGGTGTCGCCCCCATCCTCCTCCTCGCCGTCAACATCTATCGAGTCATCAGCCCCCTTCCTCTTTTTCTTTTTCTCCGCCGCCTCGTCCTCCTCGTCCTGATCCTGCACGGTGCTCCCATCGCCCACCGACGCCTCAGTCTTCACCAGCTCCGCCTTTAACAGGCGATAATCCTCCTCCCACTTCTCGAAGGTGAGCGTCCCACCGTACATCAGCCCATACGGGTGCGTCAGCAGCAACCGCACAAGCAGGGCCGCCGCGCCCTTGCACATTCTCGCAAGCAACCTTGTCCTCGAGCGCGCCCACTGCCGCCCGCGTGATCGCGAGCCGTTGCTTGGGAACTTGGCGCGCTTCATGTCGCAGAGACGCGCCAGTGCGGCGAGGACCTTGGTGCGCACGTACGACGATACGTTGAGCGCGCGCTCGAGAAGGAGGTCATACAGGCCGTTGATCTGCTTCTTCTGCGGGCCATCAGAGGACTCGTCTTCCTCCGCGTCGGCGAGGTCCTGGATGATCGCGGCGATGACCTCGACGACGCCGATGCGCATTGGGTATGCCTGCAGAGAGTGAGCGGGGCACGAGACGGGGGCGACAAGAGACGGACCTCCGAGTCAAGCTGGCCGAGGAGCAGACTCATCTGCTTGAGCATGAGGCGTGGGGCGAGTTCGGAGTATCTTATGGGGAATTTAGAACAGGTGCGCAGACCCTTGTTGTCCTGACCGCCAAAGGTCATGCCGGCCACCTCGTGCAGGACCTCGTCGCCAAGCTGCGTGTGGTCAAACTCCTTTGCGAGGCACTCGGCCATGGGTTCGGAGAGGTACTCGTAGAACTGCAGGCTCTGGATGATCGTGATCTGCGCGTTGAGCGCGTGCCCGTGGTGCTTGACCGCAAGACAGATGACTTTGTAAACGCTAAGCTTGATGTCTTGCAATTTCATGTAGACTTCGCTTTCAGTTATATAATATGCGGGACGGGTGAGGCCGCTAAGGGGTCTGAATACCAAAACAATAATAATAGCGAAACGACGCACGAAATAAGTGTATCTCTTTCGGCGGTAGTGGTCCATATGCGCTGTGTCGAGAGACGGAGGACTTTGCTGATGAGGGATCTGGTCGCTCCAACTCCATTCGGATTTCTTGGTGGAGCGCGCCGAGCGTCCGGGCGCCGCTGAAACGGTTGCTCAGGTTCAACGGTCAGAATAATGCAACTGCCAAAATCCCCCCTATCGAACGACTGAGTTACACCTAACTCACAAAGTGAGATTAAGCACGACTAAATCGACGGTAGACAGACTCCAACACCACACACTCTTTTGACGACCAAGATACACTGACGAGATTTGGGTCTTTTTGGACACAAGTGTAGGTCCAAGGAAACCACGAGTAAACATATTTGTCACGAAAGTATTCAATTCCCGTTCCCCCAAGGATGGCTAAGTCTCAACTAGCTTTCTCGAAGTGGTGTTCAAGACACAACCTGAATTTATCGGTTGGTTCCCAACGTGGATTTAAGTGTCCCAACTATGCAAAGATAACGGCTGTGAACCGGCTTGGTTTTGTGGGCTGTTTAGACCCGGTTTTGTTGGCTCGTGCCTTATTCCGACAATGATTGGCTCGCGCCTCAAACTTGCTGGCTCGCGCCCCGTAACTATGGCTCGCGCCCCGTAACAATGGCTCGCACCTCAAACTTGCTGGCTCGCGCCCCGTAACTATGGCTCAAGCCCCGTAACAATGGCTCGCGCCTCAGACTATGGCTCACGCCCCGTAACAATGGCTCACGCCCCGTAACTATGGCTCGCGCCTCAAACAAAGTCTTATTCCGAAACCGCACTTAAATTCCAAGGCTATTTGACAGCCAAAGATTCAAGCCCAAACATCGACTTTATGCGCAAGGGCTTTATTGCTCCTCACTCTCCGGGTCTAGTTCGGTCCTTTTGTTATTCCAAAACCAAACTTGAATTCTGAGGCCTGTTGACAGCCAAAGAGTCAAGCCCAAACGTCGACTTTGTGCGCAAGGGCTTTATTGCTCCTCACTCTCCGGGTCTAGTTCGGTCCTTTTGTTATTCCAAAACCAAACTTGAATTCTGAGGCCTGTTGACAGCCAAAGAGTCAAGCCCAAACGTCGACTTTGTGCGCAAGGGCTTTATTGCTCCTCACTCTCCGGGTCTAGTTCGGTCCTTCCTCCCTGGTTCTGCCCTCCTTATATACTGTACAGAAACTGTTACATACGCGTGATTACTAGGCCTCGGGTATTCTACTTAATTAATTAGCCTGTGATCGGTATCAGCTGTGCGCACCCTGGCGTTCCTAGCCTCCTATATGTCCGTATAATGACTCCCATTGACTCCTCGTTGATCAGGGGATTATATGTGCAATTAGTCCCCTGAATAGGATAATTGGCCCATATCTTCCTTTGTAGTAGGTTCCTCAACTTCTAGTATCACTAGTTGGATAGTATAGGTTATTCCCTTTCCAATGATACCACAGATGTCTTTAATCGACATCCAGGAACCCACAGTACATGCCTAATCCTGGTCGGCAGTTTATCCGGTGATCGACAACCCTTTGTCGATCAGGGGATTATATGTTCCACTATTCCCCTAAACAGGGTAATTGGCCCATATCTTCCTCTGTTGTGTGTGCCCCGACTTCTAGTATCGCTAGTTGGATAGTATAGGTTATTCCCTTTCCAACGATACCCCAGATGTCCTTAATCGACATCCAGGAACACATAGTACATGCTTAGTCCCGGTCTGCGGCTTATCGGGTGATCGCGTCCTCACGGACCTGGTGTTTAAAATAGCAATATTGAGTCTAGGCCTTGATCCTGTGACTTGTCACGTCACGTTGGATAAACCAAAGTTGTGTAATCAACTCAGTGTTTCCTCCCGAATAAGGTTCCCAGTGTCCCAATAGATGTCAGAGGTGGATATTATGATTCTCCCTTTGGTAGTGAGCATTGCGGTTGCCTTCCCACGTATAGAGGGTGTTTCAGGACTTTGATATTTGGGCTTCAAGCCTTAATCCGGATCTGACCCCTAGTGATCCAAGGGTGCCGTCTCCTGGAATAAGCCATAGGCGCCAGTGTTTAGGATGATAATGCAATATGGCTCTTGGTTGCATGTTTGGAGCTCACACCAACCACTGGATGAGCGCAGAATGGCATGCTGTCACGATTAAGCAGGCTATCTAATCGGACAACACCTTATCTTGTTATCTAAGCGCCAGGATAAGCGCTGGTCTATTTAAACATCGAGGCTATGCTTGAGTCATCAGTGATCGGACAGCCAGGGATCGGGTTCTCACAGGAACATGCCGATGAAGCACGATGGATTGGTGATCGGACAGCTGACAGGTGTCATGGCTGCGGACATGTGGAATATGCATGGGCATTACTCAGAACACATGGCTTCAGGACGTTTCTTACTCAGAACACATGGTTATGGTGCTTGTAGCACATGGACGCTCTATTGTATATATTATTAGCACTAGTTACATAGCCACAGTCAAACAGTATAAGTAGTGTAGCTAGTCGCTTGTATTCCTTAGTCTTTTATTCCATCATACTTCGAGCCTCACTCTTACCTGCTACATCTGAGAACGCAACGTGCGACCTCTCAGACTAGTATTTGAGCCTTGAGCGTGACATAATAAAAGACTACCCTTCATACCTTCGTACCGCCCCTACCCTCCGACCTCCTTTCCTTTTCCCCCCACCCTTTTCCACTACTTGGATTCGTACCGCTACTTGGACTCTCGTATTTGAAGTTCCATTTCCATTACTCCCCACCCGCCGATTCCCTACCTCGTCCACAGCGAGTCTAAACAAGTGCAGCACCAATTGTTTTCGGTTCATTCGAACAGACAGACGCTAGGCCACGGGAAACGTTGAGTCCGTCCCAAGCCACATAGCAGTCGCAGGAGTGCCAGCCGGACCTTCGGGGAAGACTGCCTCGCTATCGCCGGGGGTGTTGTAGAAGACCCGGGGTAGTTCTGTCGCAAGAGACCGTTGCGATTCCACCAACCGCTGAGTGCGGATTCATACCAACACAGTGACCTTCCGCGCCCCATCCACCTCCTCTTCGTCGGGAACCTCATCCCCGTCGACCTCCTTATACCGCTCCGCCGAACCTCCTACCTTCACCTCGTTCGACCGACTTTACGCCGCCCTCGCCAAACCACCTTACCAACCACCTCGCCCGTCGCTCATATCACCAATGGCCGACGAAGACCAGAACCAGGGCACCACCTCTCACATGCCTGCTATGGACCTCGACCCCGCCCCGAGAGAGACTAGGTCCTCTCGGATCACCCTCGCCCGCCTCCCCCCCACTTTCGACGGCTCTGACAAGAGCAAGTGGGAGACTTTCCTCGACGCCCTTCTTAATTACCTATGGGCGTACGACTCGGAGTTCGACTCCGAAAAGAAGAAGATCGCGTTCACCCTATCGTTATTGGGGCGAACCGATGGTGCCTCGTGTCCAGCCACCAATTGGGCACGTAATTGGCGAAAGCGCATGCTGCGCGAGGGGCTTGACAGCCTCTACCACTTCGATGATCTGATCTCGGATCTAGAAGCGACGTTCCAGGACAAGAACGTCAAGCAGACGGCGCACATGCGCCTTACGACAACTCGGCAGGGAAAGACTCCCCTGGCCGACTTCATCCAGGCGTTCGAGCTGAACGCCGAGGAAGCGGGGTACGCCCCGAACGACAAGGACACCCCCCACAACACCTTCCTAGTGGAAACACTAGAAGGCCTCGTCGAGGAGGCGGTGCGCACCCAGCTGTATGCGGGTGGAATTGAGGTCCCGGAGGATTACGCGGGACTCAAGAAGAGGTTGACGTCGATCAGCCGGGTCATGGAGCGGGGGAAACTCCGAGCGGCTCAACAGAGCCGGATGTTCTGGGCCCCGGCGCGCGCACAAGCGCCAGCTGCCAAGACATCACCGGGGTTCGGGCCGGCGCCCAACCTCGCGAAGAAGATCGGGCCGGGGGAGACCGCCCCGATGGATGTGGATCGCACGCGGCAGACGCCGCGCGTTTTTAAATGTTACAACTGTGGCAAGGAGGGCCACATGAAGCGGGAGTGCCCAGAGCCTCCCAAGTCTAAATTCAATATCCGGTCCTTCAAGACCGATGACCACTCGCAGGAGGACCTGCAGGCTCTCGCAGCCGTCCTTCGCGAGAAGGGTTTTTAAAGGGGCCCCCGCTTGCGGCCAAAGCGGCGCCCCTTGTCACAAATAAATATGCACATCTCAAGGACATTAATATTAGCAACGTAGTTACAGACCCGGCACATGATATTTATACCCCAGAAAATACTAGTTTACGAAAGAGCATAAACGATTTCCTAGTAGCTAGTGTAGAAAACAAACAAAAAATACGTATCTTGGAGAATCAGAATCGGAAACATAATATTCGCAATCGGAAGATGGACGAAGTAAATAAGAGATGGAGTGCATTCAAAAAGGCCCCTGGAACCCAAACCAGTGCAAAAAATAGTGAGACGAAAAAGGACGGCGATGCCGTGAGGGCTCAATCCCAGGATCGGGAGGAAGCGCCCAAACAAAAGAAAACACGCGTGACGCTGAGTCAGAAGAAGACACAGGCGGCGCAGAAGTTGGCACAGCCTGAGGATCGGCTTGCCAAGGAGATGAAGGAAATCCAGAAGCAGAGGCGGCACCACGAGATGCTAGTTCCCGTTACGCTGACTGCGTTGGACACCGGGAAGACGCGCGCTGTCAAGGCTCTTCTCGATAACGGTTGCACTACCACGTGCATCGATCGAGATTATGCCAAGGCAGAAGGCTTCGAGCTCCACGAGCTTGACGTGCACATCGTCGCCCGCAACGCAGACGGAACGGAGAACTCTCGGGGAAAGATCACTCACTACGTTGAGTTGATGCTTTCGGTCGGACCCCACGTTGAGCGCCAACGGTTCTTGGTTACAGGACTAGGCAAGGCTCGCGTGTTCATTGGGTACGATTGGTTGTTCAAGCACAACCCCGAGGTAGATTGGCGATCACAAAAGATCGTGTTCAGCCGCTGCCCGCCCGAGTGCAACATGCACGGCACGGAGTACCGGACTGGATTGTCCGCGGAGGAAGAGAAGTTGGAAGACGGCGAGTCGATCCTATTGGTCGACTTTGCAGAACAGATCGATCTGCGTGCGCAAGGATCACAGGCGCAGCAGATGGCGGAGGAAGCGAATCGTGGGAAGGAGTGCATGACCGAAGGGAAGGTCCCGGAGGAGTACCACGAGTTCGTGAAGGTATTCGCGAAGGAATCGTTCGACGCCATGCCCGAGAAAAGGCCGTGGGATCACGCAATCGAGCTTAAGCCAGGATCAAAGGCTGTAGATTGCAAGATCTATCCGCTCTCGGTCACGGAGCAGGGGAAGTTGAATGAGTTCCTGGAGGAGAACTTGAAGAGTGGGAGGATCCGCCCGTCGAAATCGCCGATGGCTTCGGCGTTCTTCTTCGTGAAGAAAAAAGATGGCAGCCTGAGACCAGTCCAGGATTATCGGAAGCTCAACGAAATGACGATTAAAAACCGTTATCCACTTCCGTTGATATCGGAGCTCGTAAATAAACTCCGTGGCGCCAAATACTTCACGAAGTTGGATATCAGATGGGGATACAACAACGTGCGGATCAGGGAGGGAGATGAGTGGAAAGCGGCGTTCAGGACGAACCGAGGGCTGTTCGAGCCGCTCGTGATGTTCTTCGGCCTGACGAATTCCCCGGCAACGTTCCAGACAATGATGAACGACATCCTTCGAGAGCTCATAAATGAGGGAAAGGTCATAGTCTACCTGGACGATATCCTTATCTTCACCGACAACTTGGAGGAGCACAGAGCACTGACGAAGCGGGTACTTAAAATCCTGCAAGACAACAAGCTCTTTCTCAAACCAGAGAAGTGCGACTTTGAAAAGACGGAGATCGAGTATCTAGGAGTCATCATTTCCTACAACTCGATGAAGATGGACCCGGTGAAGATCAAGGGCGTGACGGAGTGGCCGGAACCAAAGAACCTTAAGCAGACACAGGCGTTCTTGGGTTTCACAAACTTCTATCGCCGCTTCATCCGAGGATATGCGGAGATAGCGAAGCCGATGACAAGGCTGACCGGGAAGGAAGGCTGGAGTTGGGGAGAGGAGCAGAGGAAGGCGTTCCAAAGGCTCAAGGATCGCATCGCTGAAGACGCCGTACTGGCGCTTCCCACGGATCACGGGAAGTTCCGAGTCGAGGCTGACGCATCGGATGGAGCTATAGGAGCGGAGCTCGCACAGGAGCAGGAGGGCGAATGGCACCCTGTTGCTTTCATGTCTCATGGACTCAATGAGACTGAGCGGAACTACGAGATCTACGACAAAGAGATGCTCGCGATCATGACCGCGCTGGACGAGTGGCGGGAGTTGTTGATGGGCGCAAGCCAAACATTCGAGATCTTTACTGATCATCAAAATCTCGAATATTTCAAGAAGCCTCAGAAGGTTAATCGCAGACAGGCCCGGTGGATTCAGGAACTGGCGGAGTTCGATTTCACATTGCACCACCGGCCTGGAGCGTTGAACAAGAAGGCAGATCTCTTATCTCGGAGATCGGATCACGACCAAGGGAAAGACGACAACGACAATGTTGTTCTGCTGAAGCCAGAGTATTTCCGAGCACAGGACATAGTGCTGGAAGGGCCGGAGGCAGGGATCTTGGAAAAGATAATTAAGGAGAAGAAGATCGATAAGAGCGTTAAGCTGGCGCTCGAGAAAAAGCTACCAGCCTGGGAAAAGAAGGACAATATTATATATTACAACGGACTTATATATGTACCCCGGAATCAGGAGTTGCGCGATAAGATTATCGGACTCCATCATGACCTGCCCATGCTCGGCCATCCCGGAGAGAACCGCACGCAGGAAATGGTGGAACGTAATTATTGGTGGCCGAGACTGGGAAACCAGGTCGCCGAATATATAAAGGCCTGCGAGGCTTGCCAAAGGACTCGAGTGCGCCGGTACAAGCAGGGAAAGCTTAACCCGCACAAGATCGCTGAGGGACCTTGGCAGATTATATCTATGGATCTTATCGGCCCGCTGCCGGTCAGCAATGGCTTTAATGCTATCCAAGTCTGGGTCGACACTTACACGAAGATGCTCCATTGCGAGGCAACGAACATGGAGCTGACGAGCGAAGGTGTCGCCCGACTCACCCGGGATCGCGTGATTAGATATCACGGCATTCCCCGTAAAATTATATCGGACCGAGATACCCGATATTTATCCGGGTTCATGCGAGAGCTTAACCGGCTCCTCGGCATAGAGATGAACCCGAGCACAGCCTATCATCCAATGACAGACGGACAGACGGAGCGAATGAATCAAGAAATTGAGAAATATCTCCAAATCTTCGTCAACCATCGGCAGTCGGACTGGGCTGAGTGGCTCGCCCTGGCCGAGTTCACTCACAATGACAAGACAAGCTCGTCGACGAGCATGTCACCTTTCTATACGAATACGGGATACCACCCCTGGAAGGGGATAGAGAACTCAGTCGAGTCGCGCAATGAGGCCGCGAACGACTTCGCACAGAAAATGAAGAGGATCCGCGATGAAGCGTCGGTCGCTCTTGAGAAAACCCAGAAAAAGATGAAGAAGTATTATGACGCGCATAGGCGCGAGGCGCCTGTATTTAAAGTCGGCGACATGGTCTGGGTGGAAGGAGAGAACATAGAGACAGATCGACCGACAAAAAAGATAGATGATCTCAGGCTGGGCCCTTACGAGATCCTGGAGAAGGCCGGGGCTTCGGCGTGGAAGCTGAGATTGCCGGAGACGGACCAGACATATCCAGTCTTCAACGAGGCACTTCTCACGCCTTACGTGGAGCCGCCCGAGGGACGAAAGGAGAAGCGGCCGGGACCGCAGATTGTGCAGGGACAGAAGGAGTACGAGGTGGAGGAGATCCTCAACCACAGGAAACGTGGGCGAGGATACCAGTATTTAATCAAGTGGAAGGGATACCCCATCGGGGAGCGGAACTGGGAGCCAACCCGGAACCTTAAGAATGCACCGGACATTCTCAACAAGTACAATGCAGAGCATGACTTGCGCCGATGGGCGGAGGACCTGATTGCCGGAAGGTCGAAGGAGAGCAATGACGCGCTGGCAGCAGAGCTCAGGAAATTAGGCTTGATGCCACCAAAGGAAGCGCTAGGCGCTAAGTCCCAAGGAGATGCCCAGGAACAGCCGCAGACCGAGGGGATTCCGGTCTTGCCGCTGGGGCATTGGGATTATCTTATCAAGCGGTATAAGCCGAAGCAGGAGTCGGCTGATTATCCAACTCGCTATCTATACGACCCAATCACAAGACGAAGGATGATCGTGGAGAAATTCCCTAACGAAGGATGCTCGCGCGGTACCTCAGTCGAGGTGTGACGGATTCTCACGGTCGTCGGGACGCCAACCCTAAGAGGGGGGTAATGTCACGATTAAGCAGGCTATCTAATCGGACAACACCTTATCTTGTTATCTAAGCGCCAGGATAAGCGCTGGTCTATTTAAACATCGAGGCTATGCTTGAGTCATCAGTGATCGGACAGCCAGGGATCGGGTTCTCACAGGAACATGCCGATGAAGCACGATGGATTGGTGATCGGACAGCTGACAGGTGTCATGGCTGCGGACATGTGGAATATGCATGGGCATTACTCAGAACACATGGCTTCAGGACGTTTCTTACTCAGAACACATGGTTATGGTGCTTGTAGCACATGGACGCTCTATTGTATATATTATTAGCACTAGTTACATAGCCACAGTCAAACAGTATAAGTAGTGTAGCTAGTCGCTTGTATTCCTTAGTCTTTTATTCCATCATACTTCGAGCCTCACTCTTACCTGCTACATCTGAGAACGCAACGTGCGACCTCTCAGACTAGTATTTGAGCCTTGAGCGTGACACATGCATTCGTAAAATTTGAGGTTTCGCAATTCCGCGGCTTATCACCGCGGCCTTTCCGCCGCGCGGCTTTTCTCGACTTCGGGGCTGGAGGTGACTCGGAGGCCGCCGATTTTGGAAAGTGACCCAACACGACCAAACATCGGTACAATGTTCCGAGCCTTGAACACCGCCCGCCGTGACGCCACCATCCCGCAAAACAACGAGCGGGGATGCCTGGCCGCCGCCTAGGACGACCTCCGGAATCCATACGCAATATAGATGTCACCCGACTTCAATTTAGATGTTGGGCAACTTTGATTTAGATGTTGGGCAAGATGTTCGGCAACTTCGCGATAGATATCCTCCAGCCATTTCGCGATATTACTCCAACTACTTCTACTGTGATGCTTCTTCTCTCACATTATCTATGTTTCTCTTCTCTTGCTTTTCAATATTATGCCGCAAGATTCTCGATGCTGGGCAGAGATTCGATAGATGGGGGGCTTCGGATATTTATAGTGTGTTCACAATGGCATCGATATGTGTTTTATTTTTTTTACAAAGTGAACAGCATATACATGCGGTGCTAAAAACGGCCGAGGATGTGTGCCTTTATAATGTGCATACAGGATGGTGTCTCTGGACCAAAGCATTAGCATCCACATCCATTTCGACAAGTCCAAACCATCTTTGTCACTTAGTTACTTCGGTTAGGAATGTGAAAGTTCGTTGCTTTGATGGGAATGTGTGAAAGTTCATCACATTGCCTGGTTTCTGTGAAAGTTTGTGAGTTTGTATTCCGGGCTTGTCGAGTGGCAACTCTTCGGTACATCACGGAATGATGGGAATCATCAGTTGCTGAAATGGCTGGTTAGGTTCGGGTTAGCTGGTTAGGGGTTAAAGGTTGGTGGTTAGTGGTTCGGGTTAGTCGGTTAGGGTTAGTAGTTAGTGGTTAGCGGTCAGGGTTAGTGGTTAGCAAGGGATCTGTATAAAAAAACACACCCGGCCTTGCTGAAGGAACAATGATGGCGGGTTTCTGAACGTGCCGAGTTAAACTGACGAACTTTTACAGAAACCAGGCAATATGACGAACTTTCACACATCCCCATCAAAGTGATGAACTTTCACATTCCTAACCAAAGTTACTAAGTGACCAAGGTGGGTACAACTCCATTTCGATGGATCTGGTCGAGTTCGGCCACATTGCCCGCATCTTGCTGGTCCCTATCGAGTACTCCGCAAACACGTACAATCATTTCTTTTCTCATCATTAGAGCACCTACTGATTTCCAACGGATGAACAGTGACATAACTGTTCAAGGGATACACCCTCCAATGGCAAAAGACCATAGGTGATTTACAGCGTGAACGAGGCAATGGTAGGACACAGGGAGGCTCGAGAGTGATGGAGGCAGAGCCTGGGTGGGAAACAATGTTCTTTTTGCCCATGAACGAGGCGTGGCCGATGGGTCCATCATTTTTCGTTATTACCAGTCGCATTCTGTCACACTTGCTGTAAATTTGTATGCTTTTACCCAGGGTGCCTTGTTATTCGGAAACGACTGTCCACAGAATGTTCGCTTCAAGGATTTTGAAAGAACAATGCCCAGGACAGTATGACATTCTCCCTCTCTTTTGATAGGGCCGAGACTCCCCTAACATTTTCGAGTGCGCTCCTGGGTGACCTTCTACTTACACTGCAGAATAGCACCAAAAATGCACCCCTCCTTATCTGTTCCTCCTCTGAATTCCTACCACCCTTATCAGAGACAGACAAACATGTGACAATAATCTCCTCAACCCAAACTTCGGACTCTTGAAGGCCGTAGTGGCCAGACTCAATGAAAGGGTGGCAAAAACACAGAGATTGATGTCATGTTCGAAAATCCGGGGATGCTGTTGTCCCAGGGATCTCAGGGAATGTTCACAGATATTATATGCTCTCTTCGAGTCAAACCTTACCGAAAATTGACCTTTATAAATCTTGATCGTATATGATGCGCCGTAGATGAGATGTGGAGCTATACATCATCAGACCTTATGATTTGGAAGTCAATATGATCTCCCACTCTGCAACGGCGCTCACGGGAATTCTACTGGAAATGTATTCATAACACCTTTAGATTGGGAGACTTCTGGTCCCATGTTGACCATCTGGAAAAAAATGGAACCTGTCAGGTATGTGACACAGTAGAAAGCTTGGAGCACATTGCACTGGAGTGTAACTCACCGGAGCAGAAATTAATTTGGGATCTCTCAAGACAACTATGGTTGAAAAAATATGATGCTTGGCAGACATTGAACTGGGGATTGATCCTGGGTTGCAACCTTGTAAAATTCAAGTCGCCAGCGGGCCGCCTGCTGCCGCAGAAGGGGAGACTCTTTGTAATATTAGTATCAGTGGGTTGGCAACTCATTTGGAACCTCCGCATGAACTGTGTCATGAAAAACAAAGGGGCAACTCTCAGTGCAACAGCTATTCACAACCAATCACTTACCACGGTGAATTCGGCCTTGCGCTGCGACCGTATTCTGACTAACAAAGTTAAATTTGGGCCACTCACACTGAGCAAACAGTTGGTGTTGAACACTTGGAGTGGCTTGCTAATGCATGAGGACGCTCTGCCGGATGATTGGACAATCATAGAGGGGGTTTTAGTGGGTATGTGGTGAATAAATGGTATAGGACAATTTTCTCAAAGGCCAGAGTCCCAGACTGGTAAAAATTGTGCGTAACAGCATTTCCTCCTGGACAAAATTTACCAGCATGACTGGCTCAAAACCAGCGACAGAAGCAGATGGACTGAGATTGCTTCTGCAGACTTTGATCTTGTTATTTCAGACGCTGCAAAAAAAAAAAAAAAAGATCAAACTGTCCCGTGGTGTTGTTACCATGACTTGCGAAAGTACTTCTGCAGGCACAAAGATAGATTCAATTTTCACTCGGTTCGGTGGCCCATACTGATTTGACAAGGTTTCCAAATAGCCAGCCTCGATTGTATGTTAAACCAAATGGCAGGGGTATATTTTACGAAGGTTACATGTGATACAGGAATATGTACTCTGTTCGTGTATAAGCTGAAAAGTATTGAAATGGGGGAGTATATCCTACACTACACCGGGGTCTATTTTTCTGAGGCCCTGAGTCTGCTATCAATCTTCTCAACATCACCGCCTTGCAGGGCCCGTTCAAACAAAGGTCGTGCTTCTTTCCACATACCCTCAGCCCGACCCAGATCTCCTTGCTTCTGTGCCAGGTCTCCTAGACGTAGCATGCAGTCTGCACGGCTACGATGAACATCCATGTTGGTGAACCCCTCCAATGCAACAGTAAACAGAGTATGTCCTGTGTTTTCATCACCATTATGAATGAAGACATCTCCAAGAAAGAGTAATGCTTTGGTGAGATCCAACTTCTGGTTTAATTTTTGTGCAAGTACCAAATACACCACTGCCCAGGTTGATGTCCAGTTGAAGTCGGTGATGTTCCACCGGGAGATCTCGGCGAGTCTCTCTGCACATCTGCTCATAACATCAGCATTCTTTCCCCATGTTGAGTTCAAACATTCTTCAAATCCAGTTCTTGCAGCCACTGTGTTGCCAATTCTGAGATGCAAGTCTGCTAGAATTCGTTTGTAGTAACGTAGAACGAAAGGAAGTTGAGTGTAATTCAGTGTTGGCATCATTGCTTTCTCCAGGTCCCGCTGCACATCCTGTGTGGCGACACCAATCGTTACATCAATCTCTGAAATATTGAGCAATGCCCATCCATAATGATACTCCAATGTGTTTCCAGACATGCTGTCAGCGAGGTGGCTGTGGATACGACGAGCCTCAGCATATTCAGACTTGAGAAAATGGATTTCTGCCTGGAAGCTCATCATATAATTATCCACATGGCCTCCAACCACTCCACAAAGGCCTAGAAGTCCCCTTGCCCTGTCTATCAATAGAAGACTATCCCTGTAGTTTCCAAGAGCAACCAGACATCTGGCTTCATGAGCGAGTGTCCTTGCCTCATCATACAAATTGGCAGAGACCCTGGCAAGCCTTTGTGCTTCACGAGCATGTATACGGCCTGAGGCATAGTCTCCTACGTAAAACTCTCGCTCAGAGAAATAACTCAGTGCAGCGCACTGTTGCTTGGTGTCACCACTGGCCTTTGACAAGGTCAGTGCCTTTTTGAGTGATTCTTTGCCCTGAGCCACATTGTCTTGGTTGACAAAATAATAAAGAGAAAGTCTGAGATAGAATGTACCTATTTGAGAAGGACCATGAGAAAACACCCGTGAGGAACAGGACCACACTCACTTTCAAGGAGAGGATTATTCAAGTAAGCAAAGTGCGAAACAGCCACAGGAATCAGGATCTCTGGATGACCTTGGGGTTGAAGCGAAAATGATCCAATCTTCTCTGAAAGATATCCTGCTTCGAGTTCATGGTCTGTTGGCTGAGGTAAAGCCCCAGGGACTCCATCCATTAATATGGTTGGGCCATGTCCAGTAAATCGACCAAAATGATTGAGCGCAATTATACACTTGATAGTATCTGTGATGTCTGGATGATCCAGATGAAGGCCTTCCCGCAGTATATTGTGCAAATTTCCAAGGTTTGAAGTTATTCGATTGACTGTGCCCGCCATCACACTGTTTGAATATAGCTTTAATAGCACAGAGAAGTGCTTTCTAAGCGGTCGAATTAAAGATGCGGATGGAGGGTAGAAAAGCAGGACGTGTTCCCTAATAGGGACAAGCGACTTGAGCCGTTTCTTGTCATCGCTATAGGCCAGAGCGGTCCCCAACAGTGCAGCTTTGCATCCCAGAGGATCCTGGATGGGAAGTGAGGCCTGAAGAAGCTCCACGTCTGAAAGCCCATTTGGTAGAATAGATAAGAGACTCAGTAGTTCCCTGGCACCCGGCAATTCTGCAATGCGAGAACTGGAGATTGATAGAGTGATGGATGCATCCAAATTTGATTTTCGATCATGCCCCTCGGAGAGCAGAGATGTCTTTTCTGTCTCCCAACGGGTCAGAACATTTGAACAGCCTTCATGGTCCACCAGATGGGCCATGAGATCCACTGCCAAAGGAAGGTTATCTGTGAGACTGAGAATATGGGTGATATCCTCCACATTGGTGAAATCACCAGCAATGTCAATGAAAGTCTGTAAAGCTGCATCATTTGGGAGTGGCTTCAGAATTGGCAAGAATGGCCGAGTCCAACGAACTTTTCCAGGTCTCTCAGCACCTCGCATTGTGATCTAAGTTGTTGTATGTCAACCAACCCACTGATTTGCTGACAAACCATGAACTTACCAGTAATGCAAGGTGTGGAACATCACTGAGCAGAGCAAGAAACTCCTCGATTCCACTGCGAGTTTCACGTGGCTCCCATGGTGTTTCGAGGTTATCCAAAATCAACAGACAGGATGGACTGTTTGACAAGAACTGTAACACCGCCTTTGTAAGGTCCTTTCCTGGCTTCAATCCTAGGTGTGACCCAATCAGTGCTGCCAATTCAACACTTGTGGTTGTTGAATCACAGGACACAAAGACACGAAGTTCATATTTCCCCGCAACATCAGGGTTATGGAGGGCAGCCCTAGCAAGACTTGTTTTTCCCATTCCACCTGCACCTAATATTGCAACTCTGGCCGAATCCTGGCGGAGAATTTCTACAACATCCTTTAGTTCTGATTCACGGCCATGGAAGATCTTGGGCTGGGAAGGAAACATAGATAACGATGCTGAACTATAGGCTTGTAGTGTCAGAATATGACCTCGAATCTACTGTATCCATACCTATTTTTGGAGTCATTGCTCATGTGGTACATCTAATGACCATTGTTATTTTTTTTTCTGTGTTCACTGAAGAGGCACATACGGAAGATGACCCATCCGAAGTATCTGAAAGGGTTGTAATCAATTCCAGCACTTCTTTCTGCATGTCTTCAGATTGTTTCTGGATCTTGGAAATGCTTGTCAAAACACTTGACTTGGTCTCAATCTGAGTGATAAGTCAGAATTAGTTGAAGTCTTTGCACGGATACAGCACCTTGAACGCTTCAAGAGCCCTTTGCATTCCTGCTTGACAGTCCTTGAGCAGCCTTTGCATTTCACTTTGGCGGAAAAAGTGCTTGATCTTATTTCCATCAAGTTGCTCTGTCACAAACGTATACAGCTTGTGTAGAGTTCTATCACAGTGTATTAGCCTCCATCTCTCCTTGGCCATGAGGATATACTCTGTGAATTGGGCAATATATTCCAATGTTGCCGGTGGAAGAATACCCCCAGTGTTGGATTTGAGATTGAGAGTGATGATCGCATAGAGAATATCATGAATATGTGCCATGAGCTCAACACATTCGTCCCTGTTCCTCTTCACATTCTGCAATCCAGTGAGATCACGAAGCACTCGAGGTGACAATTATCACCTCAACAGCAGCAATCAAATAAAGAATGGTGCTTGAAATAGCTGGGACAAAGGGTGTCCCAAAAGCAGCATGTAGGTCATTGAGCAGTGTTACAGCTGGCTTCAAACCAGTAAGGATATTGTTCAGGCGGAGATCAGTGACGGCAGACTGGCGGGGCATCTTGGTAGTGACGGATAACAGATGTGCTGGAAGTTTTATATCTATCCGCTGGCACCATGTTATTTATATTCATTAGGTTCCCTAGTACTTCAGTGGTCTGGGATCCCACGAGTGTGGGAATGACGCGTGTTCCACGTCTCATCTGTGATCTGTTCTATACACGGAAAGTTCCCTGATACTACTGGAGAAACTATAATCGTGCTGGACATTGCTCTGACTCTTGTGGTCCTGATTTTTTGGCTGGCCCGTCATTTTGTCAGATAATTCATGATCGGAGATCAAACTCCCATTCTGCTGCTAGCCGAGGTACACATCCATGTAATCATCATTTACTCTGGCTTTTTTGACCTGACGTGTCTACGGAGCCTGAATCAATCATGGAGATTTTTCGGAGGCTTCGAGAGCTTCCTTGATAGATGCCGCGATATTGCGGCATCCTCCGGGTTTAGGTCGTGGGAGGGCCACCCAGATTGCAAAGCCTTCAACAGATCGGTGAGAGGAGAAGAAAAACTTTAACCCGGGCTTAAGTTTTAAAGAGGAGGGAAAAATGGCGTTATATGTTATGTACATAGGGAGGGGTGGATGTTCTGAGAATAGACAGGAATAGACACCAACAACTTTTCGACAATTCTCGGCGATCACCCTGAATCTCTGTTCACTTTCCCATTCGCTTGCCAATGGCCCCATCTAACTTCCACCACGATTATCCCCGATTTATTGACGTATCTGACGAAACAAAAGTATTCTACACTTTCTCTCAGCCTGCAGCAGTGGGGAGTCTATTCAGCCGAACCCCAGATCCACTCCATGATATTGGTGATTTAGCTGTTTCACTCTATGTGATTTGACCTCTGGAGCCCGGTTTTAAGTACTCTATTTCGGACCGACATTTTTTTTGGCGCCGAGATAATAGATTTTTCGCCCTGGAGATTTTTCCGATCAAATCCCGCCATTTAAACCACACGTGAGCAACTTTCACGACCCCAAAAGAATTCTCGAGACGTGGGGTTAATCATAATTCCTATCCAAAACATCTGCAAGCCAAACAATCACACCTATTTCTGCCCGAAATTCTCCCGGTAGTATTCCTCCGCCACCTTGGTCGCATCATATTCCATCAGATACGCCTGCTGCTCCTCCGGCGACGCGAACACGATGTCCCCGTCCCGGCTCGGGTACCACTTCGCCTTGTTCGGCCCCATCACCGACTCGCGCACGACATAGTCGCAGCGTGGCTTGCGCAGCGCCTCGTACGCGGCGAGGCGCGCGGGGACGTCGGCGGGCGCGGTGCCGGGTGGGAGGAGCGCGCGCAGGGCGGCGGCGTCCTCGATCGCAAGCGCAGCGCCCTGCCCGAACATAGGGAGCGTACCGTGCGCGGCGTCGCCCACGAGCGCCGCGCGCGCGCGGACCCAGGTGGGGAGGTGCGGCAGCGTGAGCATGCGCCATTTGGGCACCTGCTCGGGGAATGCGGCGAACACGGGCTGGTACCGTCCGTGGAAGTCGGCGAAGAACTGCTGCACTTCCGCGCGCGTTCCCGACGCCTTCCAGTCTGTCGCGCATCCGTTGATGAGAGAGTTAAATCAGGATAATGAATGGTGGCGCACCGGGATCGTCTTGGTGCAGGTCCATGAAGACGCCGACGACGTTGAAGAGCGTGCCGTTGCGGCACGGGTATATGATGAGTCCGCGTAACAGGCCGCCGACCTTCATTCGAACCGAGCGCGGCCCCGATGTGCCCTCGTTCAGCCATTCGAGCCCCTCGGACCCCTCGAGCTGCGCGGCCTCGATCACCGCCCGGTAGCAGGTTAGTCCGCTTGCCATGGGCCGGACGTGGTGCCCCACGATGTCCGTGCGCACAGAGGACTGCAGTGGGGGGGGTGAGTCGACATTACCAGGATCTACGAACTGCGCACCGCAATCCCATCCGCGCCGAGGATCAGATCGCTCTGGACCACTGTCCCGTCGCTCAGCGTCAGGCTGCCAGCCTCCGGATCGCACTTCAACACCGTGCTTGAGAGGTGGAGCACAGCGGGCGGGCCCGCCCCGTCCCCAAGCGCCAGACGCTCGAGCTCCGCGTGCAGGTCGGTCCTCGCGCAGAGGATATTCTGCTGTTCGATGTGAGTCGCGGAAAGGGGGAGGGTGGCGGGGAGGCGCGTACCGGCTTCGCGGTGTTCTTGAGGGATTCCAACAGCCAGGGGGTCAGTTCTCCTTCACCGTCGTTCCCGCCGTCGAACTGAAGCGCGCCCTCATTGACGACGCCCTTCAGGTTTTCCCTCGTGTATCCCAGCTCTTCCAACACACGTTGAGCGTTTACCGTTACACCGAGGCCGGCCCCAATCTCGGTTTTATACTTGTCCGACTCGTATATCTGGTTCCTGGTCAGCGATAATGCACAGGGCGACTACGTTCGGCTTGAATACCTGAACGATATGCCCATTGCGTCGGAGCGCAATGGCGGCAGCGAGGCCCGCGATGCCGGCGCCGACTATTGCGATATTCAAGGGCTGTTGTTGAGTCGACATTCTGAGAGATTAACGTTCTTTAGAGATCTTTGTTGCGAGCGCTGAGGGTTGTTGGGCAAACCGAAATCATGCGCGGCTTTTATAGGAACCAAAGCCAACATTCCCGCTGGACATTCAGTTCAGATCACTTGCGCGTCCGGGTGGCAGATGCCCAATTAAACGATAATCGGGTTCCTTTCGGCTGCAGAGCAAGGATTCGACATCGCAGGTATGTCGCGGACTCACGGCAACGTCGCGGTCAGCGAGGTGACATGCTTTGCCACGGCCGCCCATTGGCCAGTTCATGCAAGAGTTCATGCTTCCGTGTTGATGCGATTGATGAGCTCACGTTACTTGCCGATTCCGGCGCGGAATGTGCCGGGACGACGTAAGCATGAGCCGCTTCGGCCGTGTAACGCGCGAACCTACTTTGCCGTATGACCGCGTCACCTTGTCAAGCTCTGCGATTACCACTTGAATTCGGCAAGTAAACGTTTCAAGCCCCGCCAATGTACATATGCCGTACGCTGAGGCTGAAAATCAACACCGGCTCTGCGTCCGGGATTGTTCTCCTCTGCGGTCGATTTTCTGACAGAGACGAGTGAAAACTGTGGTTCAATTCCGAATAATTTTTTGCTCTCAAGGGAGAGAGGGACTTCCGATCTTCATATCCCGCCGGGTATTATTATCTGAGACCCCTTAGTGGGCCGAACTAATTAGTGGGCCACTTGCATAATACAAGGGGCTGTGATGTAGAATCTCCGGAGTTGGTGCTCATAGGATGGAATATGACCTACCGCGACACTGTATGTCAAATTTCGACGCCGGGTGATGCGGCGATCAAAAGTTGCGGGCGGTTCTCGACCAAGATGCCGGCGTGTGAGCATCATTTCTTATCTCCGAACGGTCCGCACGCTCGTTTTTCGCTTGTTTCTCCACCAATCCTTCGCCGATTCACAAGTTTCGGGGCTCATTCGCATCCCCTGAGTCAAAGGTATGTCATTGGTTCCTTCTATATGCTAACAATGCTGTGTCTCGCCTCCTGGAACCCCCACGAAGACCCTGATCTGACCTTGATTGGCCAACTCCTGCCACCTCTGTAATGAACGACCCGTGCGTCCCTCGGCCCCGGAATTTGGCTGTAGAATTCAAAACATCCAAGACTGTATCTTACCAGGTCTCTAGAATTTGGGGTGTACAAATTTCCGGTAAGGACCCACTACTACTCCAAACACCTGAAATTCAGTTGCCTGCACAGATGGATTTTTTGCGAGGGGTTATTGGTATGCGGGGGCCATCAGCAGTGTATAGGTATGTCCAAATACATCTTATTGAGTCACTCGGGCCTTAATTTGGGGTGTCGATATCCTCTGTGCTTTGTAAGACAAGCCTTTCAGCCGATATCCCAATTTGACCTATCCCCCTTGCTCAAAAGGGAAGTAGTCATGATCCTTGCACACCTTAGATGTACCACTTTAGTGTATAGAATCGTGTAATTATATGTGTTCAATGATTTGGGATACATTGAGATGCCTAGGACGAGGCTGAACGAACGATTTAGAGGGTGGCCCACTAACCCGTTTTTTGCCATTTTTAGATACCACCGGAAGAAAAATTTGGTATACCATAAAAACATCGTGTAAATTCGGGTAAAATATCCAGACTGATTTGCTGGATGTATGCCTTAGTTCCAGAACCCATGAGCCGGGATCTACCTCATAATATGTGTATGCACACGGTCAAAAGTGGTAGGGTGGCCCAGTAAGCAGTCTCTGATAATAACTCATTTCCTGCTCTTCCACATCTATTCTCTCCTCGGGTGAGTGAAGACACCCAAATGGATCCTCGTAACGCTTAGACGTAACCCAGTTCCCATCTCGTTCGAGAAGACCGCTGCAGCGGCGGCAGCAGCACAAACATCGTGTTTTTTGAGATTTGATGCCCGCCCAAGACTAAGGATTTAGAGAGGCAGAGTTGAAGTTCTTGGCGGAAGAAAGGGTGTGTCCGCCGGCGCGCACAAAACACCATGGAGGTTGCTATTTTCTGCGCGCAGTGGTCTTCCTTTCGACGGCCACGCCTCTATGACACGCATCTCCTACCGCTCAACTGGTTGTGGTAAAAAATCACCAGGTTGCGATCACGACTCTGGGATTCAATTTACTTCCAACCGAATGCAGAGCGTCGGGGGTTAGCCGGTGCTAGTGCATATCGGCGCATACGCGGTAATGAGGACGTATAGTCGGACTTTGTGAATATTGGATAGTTAAGAGACGCCACGGATGGATCGAGTGAGGTGTGATGCTGAAGTGAAGATTAAACGCCGTGAGATTAAACGCCATGCTTCGATTCTCCCAGATCTTTCGTAGAACCTTCAATGACCCAGCCGAAGCCCCACACAGAGAAGCCCGTCCGGACCATGATAAGACTGAGCATATATCAGGGTCGCCCTATCCTAGATCCTGCGACCACCCCGAATCACCATGGGCCTTGAAGATGCGCTGGGTGACTCTGGGGTCGCTGTGGTCGACTTCGCTGCGTTCCTCGACGGTTCAAACAAGCAGGGCGTTGCAGAAGAAATCATCTCGTCCTTCAAAGGCGCTGGATTTGTCTACCTCCTCAATCATGGAATTCCAGCCGAACGCATCGCCGAAATATTCGCTGCAGTGCGTCATGGTTCGCATTTATGCTTTGTTTACTGATTGCACAAGTCCAAGGAATTTTTCGGTCAGCTGATGGATGTCAAGGAGCTAGCACGTCATCCTCCCTCCGGAATGGAGCATCGAGGTGCTTTACTTTATCGATTTCAATGTTTCTTCTCTTCAAATCTTCTGAGATGATCCCTAGGCTATTCCTCGCCCGGAAGGGAGAAGGTAATTCAGCCGAATTCCATGGGAGACGTCGAGACACCGCGCCCCGTCGTGCCTGATTTCAGGGAACACTTTGAATGCGGCAGCGAGGAAGGCAGGATATGCCCCAACATCTGGCTACCGGACGGTGTGCTCCCCGGATTCAAGGAAACCTGTTTGGACTATTTTTGGGTATGCGCTCTCCTTCGTTAACAAGTTGTGGATAACAGCGCGTCTCCAGCTGTGTTATGGCGTCCAATTGAACATTTTGAGAGCCCTGGCGATTGGAATGGGCCTCGAAGAGGATTTTCTCGTCCGCTATCACAGCGTCCCGGATGAGGGCAACCAGCTCCGCCTTCTTTATTATCCCAGGTACGTACCATTTTCCACGTAACACTGCATGGACTAATACAGTACGTCCCCGCAGCGTCCCGGCAGAGGCACTGCGGAATGAGACAGTCGAACGTATCAGTGCTCACTCGGACTACGCGTCCATCACACTTTTGCTGCAAGATGAGATCGGTGGTCTCGAAATCGAAGATCCGCATGTGCCAGGATTATTTAGAGTCAGTTCTCATAATGACTAACATGGACGGCCGAGCTGATTCCACTAGCCCATTCCACCGATTCCGGGTGCACTCATCGTAAATGCGGGAGATTTCATGATGCGCTGTAAGTGGTCCGGAGACCGAGTACATACATACAGTGTTGTGATATTTTATTCAAGGGTCCAACGATACGATCAGGAGCACTATCCATCGCGTCTGCGCTCCGCCTGTATTGGAGACGTCAGATGGTATGCTACCTGAGAGATATTCCATTCCTTTCGTGAGTCGGAATGTTCAGATCCGGTTGTGTTTTGTTCACGCCTTACTGCTTATAGTTTTGCGGCGCGGCGAGTGCCATGGACGTCCTGTCCTGGTCATCTTTTGCTGAAATGAGGTGTATCTAGGACCCGGACGTGGTTGTGGATTGTATCCCGGGGACATGGGACGCCCAACGGCCGAAGAAATACGAGCCCATATCCGTCAGTCTAATTTAATCCCCTCAGTGACACCGATGCAACAGACATTTCAGGCTGGAGAATATGTCAGGAAGCGGCAGGCGGCTGCCTACTGATGACTAAATACTACCAATCAAGAATATGAGGGATGTGTATTAGGGAGTATTGACTCGGATGTATGAAGGGGAACATTTCCCATAGAATGTGTTTTAGTAAATGTCTGTTTGAAATACGATGTTCGCCTATCTCCCGCTTTGAAAAAACAAATGTGCTATTCTTTGACTTTCAACCACACCCCTCAGGATTCCAGTAGATTATATTTCCGATCAATAAAAATAGAGTCCCTACCTGGATCAATATCTGTGAGATGCAGAATCCTGCAGTTACCACACCGGCAAAAGTGAATATTCAGCTCGGATTATGCTGCCTAATCGTCACCTGAAAACACTACTTTCGGCAACATGTTCAGCTGGCGGCATTTTTGCCATTGGCTCGGAAAATGCCGAGCCAATGGCAAAAATGCCGCTGGCTGAATAGGTTGCTGAAAAGGATTTTTTCACTTAACAATCAGCTGAGCTGAATATTCGATTTTGCCAGTGTGTAAGAGTACTTATGTAATAAGTTCTCGTTCTTTTCTAAAAGTTTACATGGGCTTTTCACGAGTTGCGTGAATCATCAGTTTCTTTCTTCTCATGATGGACATGACAAGAGGCCAATATGCCTCAAAATGTGTAACCCTCTTCCACATTAGTGTAATACTACCTACCTACCTGTACTCTTTTGAATTTCAACCAAATTCCTAACTTCAGGGACACATATCTGCCTCAGAACAAAATCAAAAATTGGTCTCCATCTCTTTCTCCTATCATTTTCTCTGGATGATCCACCCAGTAACTCTGCACAGTAGATCTTTGTCTCTCTCCACCAGTCTGCAGCTGGGAGCTACCTTACCTTACTGGTTTATATCTGGTTTTTGTCTTCTGTGTTTGTGATTTGCGGATCTCCATTGTCCCTCCATACGAGTGTGTCTGGTGTGTCTGTGAATTCAATCATGTGAACATATTTCTATTCAAGGTGAGTGCTTTTTACTTCAGGCAGGCAATATGTAAATCAAAATTCATAACTTTTCGCAGTAAACTCTTTCCTGCAAGATTAATTATGTACAATCATGCTTATTTGGATTGGACCACTGGTGTGAATTTTATACAGATACTTCCAGTGGTTTGTTCAAGGACCTATTCCTCATCTGGTCCTATCTGATGTTGCTGGAATCATGATTAACCTCTGGCAAAGACTGGGCCCCACATATTGTGCTCATTGCTAATCTTAGTGAAGTGTCCCATGGAGTATGCATCCATAACATATGTGGTTTTAATGTGGTCTGGAGCTGGCTTTGCTGAGATATTACCTGGGTTGTGAGGGCTGTGACTGTAAAAAAGTACGAGGTTTGCCGGGTGATGCCACGGCCCACACCCCAAGTTGAGTCAAGCCAAATTACAGGCGCTAGATCTCAGCTGAGTGCGAGGAACAAGCAATCGGAGCGACTTGTCAACATATCGGCAAAGGTGTGGATGCCCCTTTTGTGTGGATGAGGGTTTGATGATTTCGATGCGCAGAACCTGCGTAGAACAGCTCTGGTTTTGTTTGCATCCAACACTGCTGACCAATCTCTGATTTCCATCTTCCTGCCAGGGGCCTTGCACAGGCCTCATCCACCAACCCCCTCCATCGGTGCATGGATGCACCTTGGATCACTCCGAGTTGACCACTGCAGACTTGTACGTGCAGGGCGATGCCGACAATGATTGGCAGCCGTTACCTCCTGGGCCTCCCCCCTAAGACTACTTGAGACTGAATGCAACGATGAGACGGAATTTGTGAAAAGTTGTATCCCATGCCCCAACTGCGCTCATGGCACAAGCCCTCTAACCACTTACACTTGCTCGCCTGCCATGTCCAACACAAAGACTTCCTGCTGCTCCTGTTACTTGGATTCCATCTTAAACGGCTTGTCAAGGTACACATCTTCCCTGCCTGAATTGCCATTCGGGGTAGACCAGTGACTGGTCTGTCCATGGAGGCAAGCATGTCAATCTGAGTTTGAAATTTTAGGCTCTTGTTTTTAATTGTCGTTTGTAAACACGTTTATAAACAGGTGTTTATAAACCTGGTTTTTAATAGTTTGGGAGAAACAGCCTGTTTTTAATTTATTGTGAGGATCTCGCTGTGGGAACGGGTGAGCCAAGAACTTGAAATTTACTTTGTATCTAGACCTATGAATCTGTCTGTGTCCCGGACCTGCGAGGATGAAAACCCATCCCTGGCCTCATAAAATTGGGTTGTCAGCATCAAAAGAATCTCAAGAACGAGGGAAATCCTTGGTTGGTGTGCTCCGATATCAGCCTTTGGCAAAGGAAGCTCCAATTTGTCTCACCAGACCTGCTCCAGGAGTGATTTTGGCAGGTGGTTTACACATTTATAAAGGGCCTGTTTATAAACCAAAGATAAAAAACGGTTTATAACCCTTTGGGGAATTATAAACAAGTTCAACTTTGAATTACCAATGCAAAATAGTTACCAAAAAAGGTTCTTCCGGACCGCATTTCCGAGCGGGTAACGTCAGAGGCAAACAACGATAGAGTATATGCCCGACTCCCGGCACCTGACAAGATACATAAATTTTGAACTGGCAGGCTCAAATCCTATCGGTTTGCCCTCGGATAAGCCGGGATATACTCTCTGAAACACTCCAAACACACGGATGCAAAAATCAACTGAGGTCTCCCACAGAAGATGGAATACACCAATAACCTTTTTTTGGTAATTATTGGTAACTAGGAAGCCGGCAGGGACCTTGCTCGAGGAAATGCTTTACAAACATGCATTATGACATGTAGCTTGTACCACAAACACAAGAAATCCAAGAAAATTTGGGCTTGGGGGTGGGATTTCTCTACTTTTCCAATCTCCTGATCACAAGTTAATCTCTTTCCACTGAACCTGCTGGTACCGTCAGCACCTATGACCTAGATTTGGAGGGCATTACTTCAATGTTAGCTGGAGACTTGATGCCACGACTACCAGTGGTTTTAGTGAGAAAGGGCATGAGCGAACGTTGCTGTCAGAAGCCAACCATCTTAAAGATCTAGACAAGGTGACACAGGAGTGGTGGCAACAAATGCATTGGGCTGACAGCGTAGATAGAGAGTACTTACCTGGAGGTGTGTAACCAAAGACATGTAATCATCAGTGGGTAAAACCGGATCATCGGGTGAGATGAAAAGTGGAGCAATTATGAGGGTGGAGAGACCTTGATGAGTAAGGTAATTCAAGCTCAGATCGACCAGCCTGTCTATTGACAAGCTTGCTTTCATAGACAGGCTGGGTTCGAGCCTACATTCAGGTCTACACTGAGGCACCGTTGAAACTATTCCACACCATTGGCCGTCTGCCCACGCAGCCCACAGGCAAAAGATTTGCTAGCTGCTGCAGCTTCTGCCTCTGTGGATGCTCTGAACAACGCATATTGTCAGAGCTCCAGGAACATAGTGTTAAGTAATCCGCAAAATGGATATTCACTTTACAACTATTTCCCTGCCAGTGGTAATCGCGCTGAGCAATAACCACCCGAAACACTCAAATTGAATCTCTATTGTTTACCATGGATAAATCGTGACACGTCCAGAGGGCACTCAGTGCGTTTTTTTTTGGCCACAAAACCTATCTGTTTCATCCCGCAACGCAACCGTAGGACCTATGATTATCCCTTGGGAGGTAGGTGCCTAAAAATGTTGTTTCCGCAAGATGGTCACTTTGTGTTTTTTTCACTGGTTGAGCATTTCAAGTTTTTTTGGTGGTGAAAGATGATTTACATTTCACAAGAATTTTTGGGCAAAAAAGTGTGTGAAAAATTTCAAACTTTTTAAGCCCTTTTTTTATGGGCAATATAGTGTATAATAATTATTCGAAAACAGGACAAAAAAATACACGGCTTCGGTACAAGTTTGCAAATTTTGACACAACTTCTGCCTGTTGGATGCGATGCAACTTCGAGGTGCAACTTGAGATTATGTAGCGGAAAAAACACGACTTGGACTTGTTTGAATCTGATAATACAGCCTAGGATTACTCACAGCAAGCTGTGCCAATCATTGAAAATACTGTGCAGTCTCAGTACATCTCAGTGGGAATGACTATCTTGGATTGGTTCTGATCTAATTCGTCTACCAGGCAATAGTACACTTCCCTGAACTACTTTGGCAGCAAAGTGATGGTACATTTGAGATCAGGGAGAGTGCATGGGCAGCCAACAGATATGAGGATGAACCCTGAAAGTGCTAGGGCTCCAGACCGTCCGTCGAAGGTGACGGGTTGACGGGCCGGCCGGACGGGACGGGACCCGTCCGTCAGGGATCTGAGATTGACCCGTCGACGGGATACCCGTTGCTGGCCGTCGACGGGGCGACGGGTCCTCAATAAACATCGTGCAATTGTCACTTAAATGTGATGGAAATGGTGATTATTTGTATCCTCTATACACCTGTTATACCTCAGGATGTAATCTATCGTTCATAACCTTCTCTTCCCTCCACGTATCTTCCTCCGGGGACACACATCAATTCTTTCGCCATTGCCCGAATGGGATTGATCTTCAACATTTTCATTGAAAAGGTGAATGGAGGGCCTGTGGATAAGCTAAAGCCTCAGAATGTATGTCAGAATGGTCAAAGATGCTAATAAAACCACAGAGACAGTCAGAATCTCCTTAATACAGGCCCAATATACGATGGGTGGAGCTTGGACCCGGCGACGGCCGTAACGGGTGCGACGGCCGGGACCCGGCCGTCAGAGAGTTCAAGCTCGGTTTTGACGGCCGTTTTCGTGACGGCCGTCCCCGTCTGACGGACGGCCCGGAGCCCTAGAAAGTGCGTGTATTGCTGCCGCTCCTAGAAGCAGACCAATGAAGTTTATGAACAGTGGCATGTAGATCCCGCCCGTCATTGCCATGAATGGGCAGAATAATGAATTGATGAACCTTTGGAAGTCATCCCCATCATACCAAAATACCGAGAAATGTGAAATGAGTCAAGTCATTGGCTGACCAATGTCAATTTTGGCTTAAGCAGCAACTGACCTAACTGTTTGGTTTGAGGGTGAATACTGGAATGCACTGAAGGCCACTTCGGGTGGTGTGTTTTTTTCAACATGCTACTTGAACCTGTGCTTTTTGTGAATGTTGTACTCTACACCTCCGCACATTTTTCCAGCCCTGCAACGAGGTTGTGTCATGAGGGGGGGGGGTTATATTATACTTTCATTTTTCAGCAGGGTGTGTGATTTTTTAATTATTATACAGTATATGTGCCATATTTTTTTTTACCATGCTTTTCACGTGAATGTATGGGCCATATAGTGTATAATGATTATTTGAAAACAGGACGAAAAAATACACGACTTTGATACAAGTTTGCAAATTTTGACACAACTTCTACCTGTTGGATGTGACACAACTTCAATATGCAACTTGAGATTATGTAGCGGAAAAAAACACGACTTGGACTTGTTTGAATCTGATAATACATCCTAGGATTACTAACAGCAAGCTGTACCAATCATTGAAAATACTGTGCGGTCTCAGTACATCTCAGTGGGAATGATTATCTTGGATTGGTTCTGATCTAATTCATCTACCGGGCAATAGTACACCTGAACTACTTCGGCGGCAAACTGATGGTACATTCGAGAGCAGGGACAGTGAATAGATGGCCAACAGATATGAGGATGAACCCTGCAAGTGCGGCCATCACCAGTTTTGCTGCTGCTCCCAAAAGCAGACCAATGAAGTTTATAAAGAGTGGCATGTAGATCTCACCCGTCATTGCCATGAATGGGCAGAATAATGAATTGATGAACCTTTGGAAATCATCCCCATGATACCAAAATACTGAGAAATGTGAAATGAGCCAAGTCATTGACTGACCAATGTCAACTTGGACCTAGGCAGCAACTGACTTGACTACTTGGTTTGAGGGTGAATACTGGAATTGCACTGAAGGCCACTCTGGGTGGTGTGTTTTTTTCAACATGCTACTTGAACCTGTACTTTTTGTGAATGTTGTACTCTGTACCTCAACACATTGTTCCAGCCCTGCAATGAGGTTGTGTTGTTTCTTTCATTTTTCAGCAGGGTGTGTGATTTTTTAATTATTATATAGTATATGTGCCATATGAATGTTTTTTTGTAAAATTCAAAACGTTTTTCACCAATCTTTTCACCGAAAAACAATGTTCAACCAGTGATTTGGTCAAAAATTTCCCAAAAATTTGTCTGAACCCAGTATCCGACCAACCCAAGGATAATCATAGGTCCTGCAACCGTCCAGACTTCACCCACGATCTTGGGCACCACGACTTGGCCCTTGACCTGTACGCACCATTTTTTGATTGGAGGTGCCATCTGTGCTGAATTTCAAACGTTGCTAGGAAAATGACCTGATTCCGACTTCCAGTTATTTTTGTATGTTCCAATCGTTCTCGGGATTGTTGGATTATCTCACAGGTACAATCTTCAGTTTTCACATCTTTTTGCTTTGACCGTTTGGCTGCTGACGGGGGATCCATGCCCAGATTTTATCAGGAAGTCAGGCGGCACTCTCCAAATTATATCCCTCGTGGTATGCGGACATATATGCATCACATCCAATGATTAGGCTAATGCCATTTTTTGGTGATGAAACTCAGTGTTGCATTTTCTTACCAATGTTCAACTCTTGGAACGTGGCAAAATTTCCCGGTGAGATCATACTTAATGCCAGAGTTGATTCACGAGGTAGATGGTGGCCTCCATGCCACCCCATGACCAGAGTTGCACGGCATGAAGAAGGCGGCAATGAGGAGAGAACACACCATATGGAGTACGTGTTTTCAGCTGACTGTGTTCCAAACCTGGTCTTTCTGCACAGAATAGATGGTTGTTGGGTGCTTATATTTTTCGCAACTCATCATCAAAAATGTTCCCACAAGGATCGGCAGTCCTACTCTCTCTCTCACATCCCTCATGTCTGTCGACACGGCAGTCCTTGACGGGCCAACTGTGCCATCCGGATCCCTTCTGGATCAGTATCGTTAGACTCGTGACCAGTCTGCCACGGCAATTCTAAGTGGCGAGCACTTTGCCGTAAGCACAAAGTGCTTGCCACTTCGAATTGCCGTCTTTAGGGCAGACTGGTTACGAGTCTACAGTATCATCATGTAGAGGACTGTGGTTCAAAGACGGCACTCTGACCTTTGCGGCAGGAACTCGCTTTTTTGCGTCTACGGTGGGCTTCCAGCCAGGAGATCACCCATCTTCCACGACATGCTTCAGATGTCTCAACCAGAAAATGCTGAGTCCGTCGAGGGCTGTCCAGTGGTTTGCCTCTCGGACAACGAGCATTAGACTCGTAACCAGTCTGCCCTAAAGACGGCAATTCGAAGTGGCAAGCACTTTGCCGTAGGGCAAAGTGCTTGCCACTTAAAATTGCCGTGGCAGACTGGTCACGAGTCTAAATGAGCATGATTTGGGTTCCTTTTTGAATGCGCTCTTCGACTGCAAGTGCATGCACATATCCATTAGGCTAGCGTTGCCCACTGACATGCACCAGGCTCCTTGAGCCCTTCCAGGCGACCACCACCTTCGACATTGTGGCAGCGGTCATCCAACTCAGCACGAAATATAAGGTAGCATCTTTCCACAAAAGAGCGCTGGTACATCTGTCGTCGGTGTTTCCCTTCACACCAGCTGAATTTCCTGGTTCTCTATCTTGGAAGATTCCCGCCCAAGAGTGGATCCGTGTTGTTACATTCGCCAGGGAGATGTCCATCGACTGGATCTTGCCCATTGCCTTTTATTGGGTCATGGAAAAATTCACGCCCACCTATGTAGCTGCTGAACGGCATCAATGTCGAAGGAGACCTTCGAGCTTGTGCCCCAGGATAAGCTGGCGTGTGTTGAACAGTCACTCGCAATCTGCAGAACAGCCTCTGCACAGATTACGCACTTTTCGTGGGAGCCACTACAGACTTTTGGATGCAGGACCTCGCCAACCGGGGCTCAACCCTGTTTGAAACCCGAGATGAAGCGCTTAGTGCACAGACAATGTGTTCCCCATGTGGATGCCGGAGGAGTGGGATGCCCTTGTGGTGTGCAGCAGCTGCAAGGTTGCAATGAAGGGGATCAATAAGGCGGCCTTGGAGCATTCTGGGCTACCTTACGTTTTGGACTTTTTTACGAGTACTTATGTAATAAGTTCTCGTTCTTTTCTAAAAGTTTACATGGGCTTTTCATGAGTTGCGCGAATCATCAGTTACGATTTTATAGTACAAGGAGAATAGTGGCTGTGTTGAGGTCTTTTTCAGAGATTTCATTAGATTTTTTGTGACTACTTAGTGGCTGTGTGTTCGGCTAATTCCGAGTGTACTTCTGAGGTCCACGGTTCGAACCTGGGGAGTAAATTCCTTTTTTATTTGGTATTTCTTCTCATGATGGACATGACAAGAGGCCAATATGCCTCAAAATGTGTAACCCTCTTCCACATTAGTGTAATACTACCTACCTACCTGTACTCTTTTGAATTTCAACCAAATTCCTAACTTCAGGGACACATATCTGCCTCAGAACAAAATCAAAAATTGGTCTCCATCTCTTTCTCCTATCATTTTCTCTGGATGATCCACCCAGTAACTCTGCACAGTAGATCTTTGTCTCTCTCCACCAGTCTGCAGTTGGGAGCTACCTTGCCTTACTGGTTTATATCTGGTTTTTGTCTTCTGTGTTTGTGATTTGCGGATCTCCATTGTCCCTCCATACGAGTGTGTCTGGTGTGTCTGTGAATTCAATCATGTGAACATATTTCTATTCAAGGTGAGTGCTTTTTACTTCAGGCAGGCAATATGTAAATCAAAATTCATAACTTTTCGCAGTAAACTCTTTCCTGCAAGATTAATTATGTACAATCATGCTTATTTGGATTGGACCACTGGTGGGAATTTTATACAGATACTTCCAGTGGTTTGTTCAAGGACCTATTCCTCATCTGGTCCTATCTGATGTTGCTGGAATCATGATTAACCTCTGGCAAAGACTGGGCCCCACATATTGTGCTCATTGCTAATCTTAGTGAAGTGTCCCATGGAGTATGCATCCATAACATATGTGGTTTTAATGTGGTCCAGATCAGAGGCAGCCCCTGGAGCTGGCTCTGCTGAGATATTGCCTGGGTTGTGAGGGCTGTGACTGTAAAAAAGTACGAGGTTTGCCGGGTGACCCCACGGCCCACACCCCAAGTGAGTGGGAGGTGCTGATGCAGATGAAGGAATCGGACCTGTTGGGATATGAGCACTCGAGCCCATCCCCGAGTGTCGAGCTTTTCGGTCAAGTTGACAACTCATCGTGAATCAGAGAGAGCTGGTAGGAACATGGAACACGAACAGTCGCATACTATCACGCCGTGACTTTGTCAATTTTGGGCCACCCAAAGTTTAATCCACAATGAGAGATTTTGAGTGGAAGAAAAAGGTGGGCCAAAATCAGACTTGATACTTATCATTTAAAGGCCCCCGAAGTCAATGCCGAAATGATGAGTTTTTTTCTGTCCAGTTTTGAGCGGACCGAAACGGATCCACTCAATTGAATTTAGCCGAAATGTTCCGTTTCGATCGGCTCAAAACTTGACAAAAAAAAACTCGTCGTTTCGGCATCAATTTTGGCGGCCTATAAAATGACAAGTATTGAGGCTAATTTCTGCCCACTTTTTCTTCCAATCAAAATCTCTCATTTCAGATTAAACTAAAGTGGCCCAAAATTGACGAAGTCACGGTGTGTATGGAACATTTACTGACTGGCATTGGCTCATTGAATTAATTTAATATATGCAGGACTCGCAAGCCTGTGCTCCCTGGCTTTACTGCCATTCTGTAAATCTTATATTGATTGAACTGAATATTACGTGAACTTGAGGATTGACTTCGAGCAGAAACTTCATGAGTAGATCTATCCACTGCGTGGCCCTCACGTTTCTTCCACAAATACAATGTAACAATTGACGATATGAAATGAGAGAATAGAGCTGGGATGTACGGTTGACAAAGAATGCAGTAAAATGCACTCGACAGGCCAGAAAAAAAAACCAAGCAAACCATTGGAGCCCGACAAGGACCGCGATTGAACGACCTATTGAAAGACATGAGGCGCCCTTCGATTCTACGTCGTCTCGGGGGCCCAAAACTCTCCATCCGAGATTCCAGCGTTGAAGAATGGCACACCGACCATCGCCTCCCGCGCACCTGTGCCTTCCATGTCAGTCAAATCCAGCCCCGCCAAACGAAGCACATCCAGACGCTGCAGTTCGTTTGGCGGGATGGGGTGCGGAATACGTCTGATATGAAAGAGGGAGAAAGCACGGAGGACGCCGCTTCCCGTTGGGTTTGCGTTCCGGCGGGTCTCGAGCATGTCAACGAGCGCCGACCAATGAAGAAAGACATAACCGCCAAATGTAAGCGCCTCGAGGCGCGGAAGGAGGTAGGGGGTCGTGGCACCCAGGGAAGTGACGAGGTCGTCGAGGCGAGTCGTCTCGTGAGCGCGTCGGGACTGAACGCAGAGTTCGACGAGGGATGGGAGGAGTCCGAGGGCGGTGATCAATTTCGATACGTCGTGGATGGATGGGATGGCCGCGATAAGGCACAGCTTGGTCAACTGGCACGCGGAGCGGCGAATGAGACTGCAAAGATTGCGAAGAGTGTCTGGGGGAGGTGTCATCTTGAGCGGCTCAATGACAAGCTCCTCTAACAGTGGGGCCGTAAATTCCAAGTCTCCAGGGGCGACATACAGCCTGCGTAGCGCCGGACAAATCAACAAACCCGCATGCTCGTTGTCTACCCAGTTCGCCATTATCAGGCGGCATTCGCGAACGTTGACCAGGCTCTCTAAAGCAGCGATCTGGTCTTCCCAGAACCCAAAGTCGCAGCTGTAGCGTGTTATCTGGGCCCACGGAAGTAGAAGGCATGGTCGAGGAGTGTGGAGCATAACCGACCCGAACAGATCTAACGAACGGAGCTGAGGTGCTGTGTCGAACGCGTCAAGTTGGAATCTATCGAGACATAAATCCATAGCCAGGGTTCGCAGGATGGGGAGTCGCCCTTGAACCTGTGCAAGCAGTGGGAAGGTATGTTTGGTGCAACGTATGAAGACGGTCATCCAACGCGATGAACAGCCGATCAGTGCGCCTAAAACGCGGTCGGCATGAGGCGAGAAAGTAGGCTGATCGAAACTACGAGCGACAGTGCAAAAGCGGATGGAGAGTGGATGAGTGGTAGAGCGTGTGAGCAATGTTTGGAGCTTTTCCAGCGGGTAATCGGAGGGGCGGAGCATGGGATTGCTAGCGGAATGATCGATGTCGATGGATGTCCAGAGCTCGGGACACTCTATCGCGGTAGCACGCCAGCGACGGGATATGTAGCTCAAAGTCCAGGGATCTCCCGTTAAATCAACAGTTTCGCGGAAAATTTGGCCAAGGACGTCAAATGGTAGAGTGCGCGTCGCGCTCAGTAGCAGGCTGAGCGAGTGCGTGGATCTGGCCAACGCGTCCCGCCTCATCACTAGTGGCGCAATATCGAGCTCGAGGATGGCGATGTTTTTCTTGCGGACATCAATGAGATCGAGAATCTCGGAGGTCTCTGACTCGGATGGTGGGGAGTTGGTGATCATGAGCCTCGCTATGCGTGAAGGCAAGTCCAAGTCCATTCTGGGATACTTTCAGAGTTGTGTACAAGAGTTAACTGTGGCTTACGCTGAATGCAGTGCAGGTATCATATTAGATGGTGAGAGGACGAGAAGAGAGCCATCGATCACATCTGGTCACAATCAGGTGTTACATCACAATAGAAGCCGGCTCGGCCGAGCAATCAGATTCGAACCTTCCGCTTCAGCGTTCCAGGCTTGTATCGGAGATTGGATCCAAGAGAGTTGTAGCAGCAAGTGCGAGGAGTACAAAGACAAAAGAATGATTGGTCATGTGATAGATCCGGGCCGGTAATCTCATCGGGTTTTCGACTCCAATATCTGAGTTCCAACAGCTTGTGGTAATTGGAAAAAAATCCTGGGCCGGAGATGTGCTAATAGCCGCAAAGAAATTACCTTTCGACTGTCTGCCTCTCAGCTTCAGTAGTGCAACAGAGAAAAACATTGAAGCCTACCGAAAATGTGTTGAGAAATGCGTACTGGAGTGGTTGCAGCACGAAGTCGACTCCTCGGACAAACTCTACCTGCTGCATGGGCGACGCGAACCCCAAAAGGATAGGCCAGCGGCGCAAAAAAAACTCTGTTTATGAGGCACTATCTGTACATGCATGGTTAAGACGCAGACTCATCGGGAAGCACTGACTTCCATAATGCTGTTGACCCATTTACTCGCCTTAGAGAGGTTGCGGTATGTTGATCACGAACATCAATTAATTCCTCGAGACGAGAGCCTCTGTCATCTTTGCTTGGGTGCTGTGGAAAGTCCGTAACATGCGCTAATAGAATGCCAAGCCTCTCCAGCTGTTCTGGACATGCACAATGTATTCTTTGACAAAATTTTCCGTGCGGTGCCCAAAATGCAAACAAAGTTGGTTGAACTCTCTCAAGTGTTGAGTTTTTGAAAGCCATGATTTACGAGCGCTCCACCATTGTTCTGGTTGCTAAATTTGTGCATGACGTCCGTGAGGAAGTTTACCCCGTTCCAGTGTACCGTCCAGATCGAAAAAATGGCTGAAGGGTTTTTCGGAAGCTAACTATTCCAGGTCATCTTATTTGCTTCTTTTCGTTCTACCGTGGGGTATGGGGAAATTCATGGGGTCTGCGACGGGGCTTAGATGGCAGAGAGAGGTCCAGGGGAGATGGTGTATTTTAACTTGCTTTGTACACCGGGATAATCCCTCGAAACCGGTGTTCGTGATTCGGACCGTGCCGTGTAATGCTACCTACCTACCTACCAGGCTCTGGTGTCATGTGTGGAACTGATCCAGGCCCGAGGGTTTCCCAGGCCCCTATTGAAGCTGCTCTTTGCGGGTTTGCTTGTTTACGAGCCCTTAAAATCACGATAAAATACCTGTACCATTCATAAGTAAATTAAGTGTGCCGCAGGCCCAAAAATTTACCGAAAGCTTGGTAAAATAATTCTGCATAAATACATGTGTTTCCTGGTTATTTTCAATAATCCTGCACAAATGTGTGCATCTCCTAGATATTTTGCATGGTGAAAATACATTTTCTTTTCTGAACATGGTCCTGGCCTTTACCTCAGCCCCAGTAACTTTTTCACAGGTACTTTTGTTTCGTTATGGCTCGGAGGTCATTCCCGTTGAGGAAAGGGAGTCAGTTTCAATTCTGTTGCCATTCCCCAAAGTCTTGGACGAGTTCATGGGGAGACCTAATTGTTGACTTTCACTGTACTGGCCTTGTCCTGAACTCACACTGGGATGGGCTTAGCCTCATCTGACCAGATAATCGTGTGATTTCACCAAATTTCACTGCATTGGGCTGATTAGGAGATAAAATGGGGCTAGGAGTATCCCAATGACAGCTTCATGGACATAGGATTGAAGCCCTGAACCCAATTTTTGCTCTGGGGCACAAGACAAGGGCCAAAAGCACCTTTATTTGGTCCTGCTTTGTGATCCGGAGCAACGCGACTGGTCATGTGATCTTTGCTTCCAAAACATTGAAACAACCCCGAAAACATTCTTTGACCTGGAATTTTTTTTGTTTTGACTCAAGCTCGAAAGGTTGAGTCTTCTCCCAGGTGAATCCAGTAATATTTTGTTGTTGGCCAAAACACTGAAAATTACCAGGAAACACGTGTATTTATGCACACGTATGGCGGTCCATGTGCACTTTTAATAATCCTGCATAAATACATGTGTTTCCTGGTTATTTTCAATAATCCTGTGTGCATCTCCTGGATATTTTACATGGTGAAAAGATATTTTCTTTTCTGAACATGGTCCTGGCCTTTCCCTCAGCACCCGTACTATTTGAGACCCCTTAGTTGGCCACCCTACTTAGTTGGCCACTTGAGAGTTAGAAGGCCAGGGCTTCACAATTATAGCAGGGCCTGATGCACCAACAGAGTACGACCTCTAATGAATGTTCAGACCAAATTTCGGCCGAAAGTGATGGGTTGATCGAATGCTACGGCATCGCGGATCGGGATCCGAAGCGTGGGGACATCAATTTCTTATCAATTGGACGACTCATCTCACTTGCCCTCGCGATTTCTCGACGATTTCTCCATCGATTCACGACTTTGGGGGCTTGTTCGAACCCCCACACTCAGGCCTTCCATCTCAGACGCTCCTCGCCCGCACTTGGCTGGACTACCCCTCCTAACACCCTCGGGAAAAAGCATGACCTGTCTTGTAGGCCAGTCACGCAGGAACCACCGCCATTCACGACACCGCTATGCCATCGGTCTTGAACGGTACACAGGGCTTCCTGATATACAATCCTTCGTTATGAAAGTCATTCTGAAGTTTCATCCATTGACCTCCGATTTCTCTCGAGGCCATTGTCTAAAATCACACAATTTCGGTCAGGCTGATAGGTGGATTCTTTTGGGGAGCTGACAGCATCTCGGAACAGAGCTGGGCATTCAGGTACATCTACATACTTCTCATTGAGTTGCCTGCATTCTAATTTGGCCCATTGGGCCCTTTTTCTGAGCTGCAGGGCACTTTTTCGTCCTGCGGGTCCAATTTAGAGGGTCCCCCCTCTGTCAGAAGCACGTAGTCTGACCATTTATATACCTCACATGTCCACAATAACCACTCAAAATAGTGAATATGATCCGAATCCATGATTCCAGGTCAAGTCCGACTCCATTTGAGACCTCGACATGCTACTTGGCGGGGTGGCCAACTAACCTGTTGTTTGGCCATGTTGGACTGGCTGCCAAAATAAATTCATTACAGACTCAAATTGTCGAGTATCTTAGTGCCGCGGGACTCAAACTCTTCGGAGGATGCATGCAGTCATCCTGATAAAGTATGGTTGCTACTGGTTCTGGAAGACAACCAGAACTGGGGCACAAATGCCTAAGTGGCCAACTAACTGGTCCCAAATAGTAACTTTTTCAAGGGTACTTTTCCCATTTAGGAAAGGGAGTCAGTTTCAATTCTGTTGCCATTCCCCAGAGTCTTGGAGGAGTTCATGGGTGTCTAATCATTGACTTTCACTGAAGAGATAGTACTGGCCGTGTTCTGGGCTCTCACTGGGATAGGCTCGGCCTCATCTGACAAGATAATGGTGTAATTTCACCAAATTTCACTGCATTGGGCTGATGAGGAGACAGAATGGGGCTAGGATTATCCCAATAACAGCTTCATGGATGTGGGATTGAAGCCCTGGACCCAAATTCTGATAGCAGTCCTCTGGGGCACAAGACAAGGGCCAAAAGCACCTTTGTTTGGTCTTGCTTTGTGATCTGGAGCGACGTGACTGGTCATGTGATCTCTGATTCCATCGTTCCCGAAACAACCCCGAAAACATTATTTGACCCGGAAACTGTTTTTGTGTTGACTCAACCTCAAAAATATCCAGGGTTGAGAGTCTTTTCCCAGGTGGATCCAGTAATATTTTGTTGTTCCCTGAAACACTGAAAATTACCAGGAAACACGTGTATTTATGCAGGATTATTAAAAGTGCACATGGACCGCTGATAAGCCGTGAAACCAAGTACACATGAATTTTGCGATTTTGCACGATTCAGCGTGTCAACACGCACTGAGGGACCATCAGGGCACTCTGACTGAGTGGTTCAGTCTATTAGCACAAGCTACGAGGTTAACGAGGACTTCTACCGGTACCTTCACAAATGGGGCCACCAGATATCTTAGTTAACTAAGGAAACTTGACGATGGTGGCAGAGAAACTAGGACATACAAGGCCTAAGGCTGCTTGCTAGGACACAAACAGCATACCAAGGAGGTCGTGAGGTCGAGATACCAATTGCTGGCAGGCAACAGTGGGAAGAACCCAATTATTCACGATAAGACTATTTAGACCTGTTTTACCCAAAATTGGGGACGTGTTTGATCACGCATTGGGTCCAGACCGAGTCTGGGGATGACTTGAACAGTAGGACATGATCCAGCCGTTTAGCCGCGAGGATAAACCAGAGAGAGAAAGACAGATTGCGATATTGTGGATGAACCACTAAACCAAACCAAGGATTATGGGGTATCATTAGGAAGGTAGAAGAGATGTGCATGAGCTTCAAGACTAATCAGGCCCGGGACAAGAGGCTACAGACGAAGAAGACACTTTCTATCCACTTAATCAGCAATCACATGTGTCGTGTCAAACACCACATGTCCACCATATGTCTCCACAAGACACGACCAATCAGGAGCCAGGGATTAGGATTCAGGTGCCGCGAACCAACGGACATTGTACAGTAATCATCGTGATGTAAACCATAGGGCAGTAGTATAAAAA
This sequence comes from Mycena maculata, assembly GCA_029448575.1. NCBI lineage: Eukaryota > Fungi > Basidiomycota > Agaricomycetes > Agaricales > Mycenaceae > Mycena > Mycena maculata. The sequence continues at coordinate 204,791 of JARJLG010000171.1, forward strand.
AGGGCAGCAGAAGAAGAGGGCAAAAGAGCACATCTAGGGGCGCTGTACACGTTGTGTCAGCCACTGGAACCGTTGCTCTGATAGCCGTGGAGGTTAGATTGCTTTGAACGAATCGTATACCAGACTCAGAATCAGAACACGGCAATTGATAGAACACGGCAATAGTCAGAACACGGCAAACAGACCCAGAACATTGAACAGAACACTGAAACCGTCGAAAGACACAAAAAGCGCAGACTTAACGGTCTTAAAACCTACCCTATACTGTCTCCTTGACGTCCTAGACGTTACTTGCCCAATACAACTTGACTTGACCAGTCAAACCTTGCAAAAGCGCGAGCGACCCTTAGTTAACTAAGCGATCGACCGAGAAACCAGCTGCTATCAAGTCTAATACTTGACTTACACCCCCGAACTTGCACTCTGACTCTCTCTATTGAGGGGTTAGTTGTTGATAGTGTTGTGTGTTGTGTGTGGTTTAGAGTTCATAGCTCTGCTGCATTAGCATTTCGCATTTCGCATTCACACATACCTGAGAGTTAGCGTTTTCATCTGGAGCCCACCGCGAGGGGTAGATAGCTTAAATTGCTCGAATCGAATGTCGGATCCCAAAGTTTCTTTGGACCAACCAAGCTAGCAAGAAAGTTGTCCCTGCATTGTTATTCATAACACCCTGCACAAAAACCCGAGTTATTACAACTCAAAGCAAGTCTCTCCTTCGTCATAACGGCGAGGAAAGGCAAAGACAAAAGAACTTCTGAAGAAGTTCATTCAGGATCAGGGTCACAAACCAGCTCCAGTTGGGTTAAGCCTCCTCCTAGACAAACTCGCGCGTCGCAAAGAGCAGGAACTATTTCTCCTCTTCTACACGAAAAACGTCCTTCTCCGGCTGATAAAGCCAGAGAAAAAGCTGCATCTGCTACCAGGCAAAGACAAGGCGCATATCAGGAGTTACTATCTGAAAACGCTGCAAGTGGATCTAGACTCGAACCTATTTCCCCAAACACCGTTGAAGAGCCAGTTTCCCCTTTGACTACACCTAGTCAGACCCTACCTGTTGCGCAACGAGTAACAACCGTTGTAAACACCCAGAACCAGTTACCAAACCTTAGTTATCTAAGGAAGATGTCGACTTTCCGTATCCCAGAGCCTTGGAACCCGAAAGGGGCACCGAGTTTCGATGGAAAAACGGCACAGAGCCTCTTGAAATATGTCAGACATATTAGAATGATCATGGAAGGAGCAGCTATCGCGACTGAACCAGAAAAGATAGCCACGTTCGAAAAGTACCTGCCTCTGACTATCCAGGAAGAGTGGGCTACTCTAGACACGTATAAAGGGAAAGTACTTGATCCCTGGATCGCAGAGATTGAGTCGCTTTTCCCAGAAATAAAGACCATGAAGCAAGGCTCTATTGCCAGGCTGAATGAGATCTGCAATAGCTACAAGGACTTAGGAAAGGAGGACCGAGGCACTATTAAGCGCTTTGGAGTATCCTTCAGGAATGAGGCCGAGAAGCTTAAAAAGCCTCCCTCTCAGGTCACGAATTCGAGTCTGGTTGAAAAATACTTGACTGTGTTTGAACCAGGTTTTGCGGCTGAAATCCAGAGTACTATTACTCAAGAGATGTATACACGTCTCAGGTTTCCAGCTACAACGGCTGCTACACAGGCTCAAGCAGCTCTGATTGATAGGCCTGAAGAGACCATTGAGTTGGAAGAGCTATTTCCATTGGTTGAACGCCTCTGTAAAATAAATGTTAGACCCAATACTCTTTCTGCTAATCTGGCGGCTGCTGGACCCTTAATGGGGGCTGGAAGCACTGGAACAAGCACAATGGAGTTGAGTCGTTTCAAGACAGAGATGAAATCTGAATTGAATGACATGTTTGCTGGAGGGATGGCCAGAATGCGTGACTCTCAAGAATTATCTGAGAAACGTATCAAGGCTGAGTTAACCCAAGGGTTAGACCAGGGATTCAAAAGCATGCAAGCCATGTTTTCCCAGCAGAACAATACAAGCTTTAGGAGGGAAACTCCCCCTCATATTGTAACCGCTGGCACAGCAACGGTACAGCCAGACAGTGATCCTAATAGGAATTCTGGTGGCTGTTTCTATTGTTGGGTAGTAGGGCATAGAGTGGCAGATTGTCCGTTTAAACGTGAACATATAGACATGGGGAAGATTATCATTGAAAACGCAAAGATGAGGCTTGGAGATGGGAATGCCTTTCCAAGGTATCCCAGCAACAAGAGTCAGAAGCAGCGTGTTGATGATTATTATGGGAACAAGGCAGTTCCTGGAGCGCCCCAAGTCCTTATGCTTCAGTATAACCCGCCTCCTTCGATTGTTACTCAGTTCTACAATGAAATGATGGACAATCTTAATGCTGTCTATGACAGCAGAAGTGATGAGATCCGTACCTTACAAGTACAGAGAATCATCTCAGATAATAACCAGACAGTGGTGGCACCATATAGTCATCCCATGGCTAGTTATCAACAGGCACAGTATCAGCCAGTGCAGCCTCAGGGACAGTACAGACCACCTGTTTCCCAAGGTCCTACCTATGGGAATGTACAAATGTATAACCCACAGGGAGCTGAGTTCCCACCGATTCCACCAGCACCGCCTGTTACATCTAACAGTGCAATGTTTGGAGGATTGAATGTGGAACAGTTCGTTCAAGTTGCTCAATTAGTTGATGGCTTGAAAGGATTGAACTTGGGAGGAATGCCTACCCAGCAGAGTCAGTTTGTGCAGACACGGTCCAGCAGTAATGCTGGTACAAGTACGAATCAGACTGGGTCCCCAAACTGAGCGGGTCCGATGAAGGCGGCAGAAGAACGGATAAAATCCCCTCTTTGACTAGCTGAGCCGCCGGAGGATGGGAGTGAAGCTGAAAAGAGTAGGAATTGGAGAGAGAGAGTACCAAAGCGCCTTCCTGGGGTTGAGGTTGTGATGACCAAGAGACCTAAGAAGATTGTATCATTTAGAGAGCCAGTGGAGGACTCGCTGAAACACTGACTACCTGAACAGATGTGAAATGTAGAATAATGTCTATCAATGCCTGAGCACTAACAAACACTAAACCAACACTAAACACTAATCCAAACAATCGAGTGGTGCGAGTACGGGGTTCCAACCAAGTATTAGGTTGATATTTGAACTAGATCTGGTAATAGCTATTTACGTGTAAATACTGAGAACGCTCCAATAGCCGATCCAGAGACTCTAATGGGGTCTAGACGAAGCAGAGAGAGGTTTTATCTCGATGGGGTGGTGTGGGGTAGTGCTTGGTAGTCAATAGACTCAAGACTTGTGATCCTTCAATGTTCTCAGCTGTAATATCTGTACCAATCCGTGTGCTTTCCCAAATCCTTATGAAACCCAATATGACCCGATACGACCCGATATGAAACCGATACGACCCGATACGATTCTGTTTCCTTAAGATTCTTTATGCGCACATAGATCCAACAACCAACAAATATATTTGACCAAGAATAACAGAAAGAACTAACAAGTTCCCAATGGTACTCCGAATGAATCCAAGGCTTCCCAAGCGACAATACCAGCTGAGCTGAGTACGTCTAGCAAGAAGGGGTGAATTCACTGGCTTTCCACTCGAAACCTGCTGGTATTTATACAGGAATTATACATCACATGATAAAAGAAATAAATACTACAATCAGTCCACTTCGGTATATACGGATAAACGGACCTGGCTATTTAAAGGTACATGCATCAAAGACCCGGTTAAACGGCTAAATAAGTGCTCTATCCCGAGAGCTGTGCGTCTATCTTTCTGTTTTAAGGTGTTGCCATCATATCTTGATGGACTTGTTATCTTTAGACGTGCCAAGTATAGCGTGTCCGGATAAATTGTAGTAGAGATTGTCCGGGCCAACCAGCTTAGCCTTATAGATAGACTGGCTCTCCTGCATCTCTACCTGATGACACCTTTGTCACCCAACTATTCCCATGGTGCCCTAATTCAACCGAATGGTTGGACTTTGATTTACATGTAAATACAATCTTTGATGATTTACGCGTAAATACACAACAGGTATTGATCCTGATAGGGTTACTGAATGTCCCTGAACGATTCCTGAACTCTCCAAGGCATCCAGGCTCGTGTGATTAAAGTTACAGTGACTTAATATGTCACAAATGTCGAACTTGTGCTTGCAACTGCACCAACAACTCTGCCGATTTGATTTGACCTGCAATCTGGATCCCTTATGAATTCACAGTCTAGATGGATGGTATGTGTTATGTCCTTGATATATGACACTTTCCAAATGTCCCAATTCGATCGAATGGTTGAACATGGAATTACGTGAAATTCTATTGTAGCCCACCTGGCCGTTGACCCTCGTGGTATCGGTGACCAGGCAAGTCTATACAATGTAATCTCTTGTGAAGTGCCTTTAGCCAACAGTCCGGACCTCACTATGGCTCTCATTGTGGGCCAAGTAATAAATAAGCATTGTTCTACTTCAGTAAGTAGAACAAGAACATTGAAATTGATAGATTTCAAGTCTGGTCATTTTCCATGCTTATCATCGCCCTCTGAGCAAGTACACAAGGCCGTCCCAGTGGTTTATAACCATGTTAGAGGCAATATACCCGTGGAGAGCCAGCAGGACTCAGGACTAGGTGGCAAGGACGTTAGTTATCTAACAACACCGACCAACAATATACCAGCCACCAGTCTTGGGAGAGTCAGGGAAGAGGAAGTTGAGCCTAGTGGAAGGGCAGTGACCAAGGGACCAACAGGAACGTTGGTTGGAGACATTGAAACAGAAGAGTCGGTGAGAGACCAGACTAGACCTGAAGAGTTGGTGGAGACACCGAGTAGACCGAGAATAATGCGCGAGGCAGCTCCTGAGCTAGTACACAAGGCAGTCCCGGTGGTTAAAACCCATCATAGAGGCAAAATACTCGTGGAAAACCAGGAACACTTGAGAATGGTTGACAAGGACGTTAGTTATCTAAGAAGATCAACTCACAATATACCAGTCACCGATCGAGAAAGGGCCTATAGCATTCGGTCACTGGTAGATGAGATTAAATACTCGTCTACCATCGGTCAGGACGTATTAAACACACCTATCACGGTGGAGCTAGGAAAATTAATCCAAGCTTCACCCTCGTTGGCTGTTGAATTGCGGAATGCCACCACAAAGAGGAGGAAGGTTCTGAAACACAAGGCTATGAATTCCTTGATGCAGGAATCTGAGTTTCCTTACATGGAGGACAGTGGTGTGGAAGTCAGTCTGGAATATGATGCTATAAACATTGCAGACCTACCCACAGTCACTTCTCTATACATTTCAACAGAGGAAGACCGTGATTGGGACCCTCATATAAAAGCAGGGTACATGGTCGTCCCAGACCCTTACTTACAATACCTTGCCTCGTTGGGACCTGACAAGGTCCCTCGACAAGTATTTGTAGCCAGTGAATCGGCTTCACTCAGGTGTATCTTCCCTACAATAGATGGGAAATATCAGGTTGAAGCGGTGATAGACAGTGGTTCGCAAATCGTCTCAATGGCTCTGAAAATAGCGGAGGAGTTGAATCTGATATGGGACCCGGATGTCCAGATCTTTATGCAGAGCGCAAACTCGTCTATGAAGAAGTCTGCTGGCTTGGCCAGGAATGTACCCTTTGTATTTGGGGGCATTACAGTCTACCTTCAAGTCCATGTGATTGAAAATCCGGCCTATAAGGTTCTTCTGGGAAGACCCTTCGACATCCTGACTGAAAGTCAGGTAAAGAACTCATCTGATGGAGGACAAACTGTGACCTTGACTGATCCAAACACGCTGACTCGCGTTACGATCCCAACGCACCCTCGTGGTACGTTTACTACAGGCCAAGAAGGTTCTACCAGCGGTGGTTCCTGTACCTAACCAAGGGAGACCAACGAGGCAAGCGGATTTCAGGAGAGCCACCGTAGAAGAAGTCCAAGATGAATCAGAAATATCTGATGATGAGGGAACTGACTCCTCAGATGAGGAATCCGATGCGGATTTTCGCCGGTCTTCGAGGAATTGATCACAGACGCTCAAGGAGGAGAACTGGCGTTACAGTTTGGTTTCAATGATAGGAACGAGTTAGAAATCCAAGGCTATCAGCAGCCTAGAAATGGGAAAACATTCTCCTGCTGATGAAGTGAGAGCTAGTTACATAGCAGCTTCAACAGAGAATGATGATCTCAAGAATGACAAAAAGGCTACTGTGTTATTTAACGATTTCATGGAAGCCAGCCAGAATATCAACCAAGATCATAAGACTTACCAGGTATTCACTTGGGAAGAGGGAGATGATCAAGAGCCAGAGCCCGACTTCATGAAAAAGAAGTCTGATAGAAGAAAGGAGAAGGTTCATTGTGAAGATCCTGATGGAGATTGCCCCAGATGTGAAGGATCGGTCTCAGTAAACTTCTTCCCACTAGGAGAGAAGGTGAAGGCTAAACACCTTGTCAGGTGGAGTAAACCTTATCAGAAGAGAGAATCAGCTCGTCTGAGGAGGGAAGAAGCCAAAAACAAACGGAGAACTCGGCTTGACGCTCAGTTAACTAAGAGAGCCAAGAGGAAATCTGATAGATTACCGGTCAGACAGGCGTTTGCTGGCAAGAAATACAAGCCAGTGGCTCTCAAAATTCGACCGGTATTCACTGAAGTACCTGAAAGGTTCAGAATCAAGAGGGATATTCAAGGGGATCCTCTACAAGATCTTCCAGACCTTCCTACTAATCCAACTGATTTCGTGACTACTGGAAGGTACTCACAAGAAAGGAAGGAAGTGATTGATGCTATCCATGAAGGAGACTTCCTCTGGCCTGAAGAGAAGAAGCTTATGCATAATTTCATGATGGAACAGAATGAAGCATCTGCTTGGGACGACTCAGAGAGGGGAAGCTTCAGACATGACTTCTTCCCTCCTGTTGAGTTTCCAGTAATTGAACATAAGGTATGGGTTGAGAGATCAATTCCCATACCGCGTGGACAGTTA